>CM044434.1:91025862-91044520 GCA_024363595.1 Xenopus borealis | reverse complement strand
CAATGCGCAATAACAATTCACAATGTAATAACCATTTAAGGAACAATATTACATTGCGAGATGTGGATTTTAACTATTATTTGTGCGCAATGTTTTTCTCTTTGCGACTTTAATTACATTCCCCCCATAATCTCACAGATCTCTGCCATCATCTGTCTTTAACACACACACTTGACAAGATAGCATCTCTAACTACTCATCACAACACAAATAGCCCATGCCTCAGCCATGGAACACACCACATAACTTGTTCAGAGGCAACTACATAAAATCACACATAAAGCCTGCTTCCTACAATGCTTAATTCTCTCTTGTAAAGCAAATGTACTGTATTTAACCATATTATCATTCTAACCTTACATCTGATCCAAAACCTACACCACACTTTTACCTCTTTCTTTTGCTCACCCAAACCCCTTTTCCACTCTTACATGATAAGCTATTAAATCCAAGAGAACATTCTACCTCCTACACAACCACCTGCCCAGGTCAACCCTTTGTGTCTTATCTGCTTACTACAATCTGCCCTCTGCCCAGAATACCTTCAGTCTCTCATTGGACATTTACTTCTGACATGCACTTGTCACACCTACTCTAAAAACCTTCAATTGATCCTTTTTCCATTTAACCAACCTTTTCCCTACAAACTGCTCCTTGACCCATTGCTTTTCTGTTTTAATCCATTAATTCAACTGAAAGAACTAACTAATATCCGCTAAATCTGAAGGCTAATTTTTAATGAATACAGGTACAGTTGTATTTATTATATGGAATGCTCGAGACCTGTGGTTTCCATGTAAGGGTTTTTTTGTTAAATTTGAATCACCATACCTTAAGTCTACTAAGAAAAACAATTAAACATGAAATAAACCCAACAGGATTGTTTTTTTCTTTCTGTACACACTTTTCACTTTTCAATTTACGTACAAAATTTTGTCAACTGCATCTTAAAAATACAGGTATGGGACCTGTTATCCAAAATGCTTGGGACAAGGGGGGAAATTCACTAAAGCTCGAAGAGTCTAATTCGCCAGCGTGACGTCATTTTGCAACTTCGCAAACTCACTAACAACGACTCTGGCGAATTTTCGCTAGCGAAGTAGATAGACTTGCACAACTTCGCACCCTTACGCCAGGCGTACTGACGAAGGATCGTAATTACGCAAATTCACTAAGATCAACATTTTCCCGAACGTTACCAGACCTGGCGAAGTTCAATACAATAGATAGAAATTTTTCTAAGTCCCAAAAAAACGCTGGCGTGTTTTACCATTGTAGGGTGATAGTCTGAAAAAGATTTTTTTTGGGAGGTTACCCTCCTTTCCCCCTACATTTCCTTACATATGGCAACACAACTATACAGGGGGGGGGCAAAAGGACAACTTTATTTTATTTATTAAAGGTTTCCTGGGCTTGTGTAGTGGAATGTAGTGGCTGTAACATATACTTCTATTATACGCTTAAGTTCCCCCGTATGCAAATTAGGCGATACTTCGCTGACGTTCGTCGCCCTGAGCGCAAATTCGCATCCTGGAGTTTTCCAGATAATGGACATTTCTGTAATTTGGATCTTTAGTGAAGAGCGAATCTGTCCCTTTTTGCTGAAAATTTTCAAAGTGCATTGAAATCAATAGACAACATTTTTTTTGCACGCAACACTTTTTTATCACTTCAAATACATTAAAGTCCATTTTTTCTTGTCCAGTTTTTCTTGTGGCAATTTTTTTGTCTCAACAACAATTTTGTCTTTTATCACAGCAAATTTGTTTGCAGCGTATTTCACAAAAAAAAATTGCACATGGTGAAATGCTGAATATCCCAGTGAATCCATGCCTGCTAAAAAACGCTCATCGCTAATTTTACCTAGAAAATAATTTAAATATTAAATAAGCTGGCTGGTTTGGCCTCCGGTATCTTAGTTTGGATCAAATACAAGGTACTGTTTTATTATAACAGAGAAAAAGGAAACCGTTGTAGTGTAAATTGTATTATTAAATCAAATGGAATCGATGGGAGATGACCTTATGATGAGCTTTCTGGATAACGGGTGTCCAGATAACTGATTCCATGCCTGTATTGCAAGAATACGCCTTCCAAAATACTAGTCCATTCTTTAATCATCTCCCACTGACTACTGAAATATTTTGATTGTAAGCTCTTTTGGGAATGGCTTTCTGTTCCTCTTGTATAGACTAAATCATTTGTATGTAATCTGTCTGTTCACTGCATACATCCATTAATGAATAGCTGCGGAATATGTTAACAACTTCTACATTTTTCAGTACAAATCATGTCAGACATTGACCCAAAGAACTAACCACTTACAAAAGGGTTAAGTTGATAGGAAGTTGCTGCACAGATGAAAGATGTTTGTCCCAAAAGAACCCCCTTAAGAAATAAATTGTTATGTTATATCAAAACAGACACCCCTCTACCCTAACTTCCCTTAAAACCTCTCTTTTTCTGTCACTAACCTGTTAATCTAAACAATTCCTCATATATAACCATTATCCATTACCTCTAACATTAATATTTTCCTGCTGAATGCCACCATACAATTACATATTATGTACCTTGTCTCTTTTTTCCCCTGCCCCTATAGATTGCAAATCCTTGCAGACAGGTCACCCATAACCTACTGTAACCATTTATCTGCTACATTTATGTATGGTGCTGCAGAATATGTTGGGCCTTTGTAAATAAATAAATTATAATAATAAAATAAGTAAATAATAATGACGGTAAAATATTATTTGGTAATGTATGAAATGGGCACAAGGGGTGTGCTGGATGGACCCTGTATCAACTACCTCCTCTAGTGCACGGGATAAATCAAAGCTTCAGAAGTGGCAGTACAATTTGTGTTTTTCTTCACTGCTACCTGTCCACTTACTACTCATCAAGCACAACATTCTGAATAAGATCTCATAGCTTCATAAAAACTGCACACCAATTTCCAGAAAACTATGTTGCATACCACCAAATAATTGTGGTTTTGGTGATACATCTATTTTGGAGTGATTTATAAGCATAGGGCAATTAGTCTTAAAAAGTCAACTACACATTAGAAGATGAAAGCAAAGACATGACGGATTGCTGTTGGCAACTGCACTTGTACAGTACCTGTGTTTGTTAATAAGTCCTGCTGACTCTGCTGCTAGAGCTCATAGCAGAGATGCCATTAAAATCACATTCTTCAATTCCTGGGACACAGGACATGTCATTTAATCTTCTGGAGCCCCATCTTAAATATGGCTGCATTTATTGCTGTAGTGATTTGTGTATCCCAGGCTCCAATAGATGAAAAGAGCTTTATATTGTCTTTTCATAGGCACAACAACGCTATATTAAATATCGCATGCTAAAAGTGAAAAAGTTATATTATGTTATATACACTGTACACACATATATACATAAAATTGCTGAAAAGCATTAAATAATTATCTGATGTAGGTGCTTTTTTCTGCTTTTCAGAAGTGTTGGAAGAATGATTTTGCCTTACCGGCTTGTCTAAAATCGCTTCTGCAGAAATCAAAAAGTCGTATATTTTTTTTTTCAGTGTTGGCTCAGTTTGTCCTTCGGCACATTCCTATCTTTGTGTAGAATTTGTCTTTGCTGGGGTCTCCTGAAATGGTTGAACAGAAATAAATAAGAAAACTGAGGGGTTTTTTTTCCCCTCCCTATCCTATTCTCACTCAATTTGTCCTTCAGCAACTCCAAATATTCTCGCAAGCCTTTTGTAGTCATTATATTTTGTAATAAAGAACAGAGCATAACTGAGTTTATAAATGTCAGTTGGAAACGATTCAGAGGCTATTTACTCACATAGTGTGAATTAACTAAATGTTTACAGTAACCAAAGCTCCCTCTCCAAATGCAAGCCATGCTTCCTATAGCACACTGTATTCCAATGAACATTCCAAAATTGCTGTGGCATGCAGTGTGCTTATCACCTGCATGTGTTCCATTCATCAGAATGGGAAGCAGGCCATGGCAGGTAAGAGCTTCCTTATTACTCTAGTACTCCCTGAGACGATAACGGTGATCAAGAAACCCTGTGTGCCAATTCCCTAAACTGAATGCTATCCACAGCAAAAAATATATTGTGTCCATGTATATCCACAACCCCCTCTGAGTATCGTGCAATAGTATGCATATAACATTAATTTCCTGGTTTTATTGTTAATATTATTAACATGCATTTATATAGTGGCAAAATTCTGCAGTGCTATAAAAGAGATAGGGGTATAGATCAGCTTAAATAGAGATTACATACCAATATCCAGTGATACACAAGATAAAGAGGGTTCAGCTTATTAAATCTTACAAGGAAATAGCTTCCAGTATTAACTGCACATCCAAAAAAGTTGGATTAATTCTTTGTTTAAAAAACCCCAATTCTTATTATAGCATTGTATAGAAAGGAGTATTCCTAATATAGACTGGATAGATTCCAGCACTTCCCTTCGTGATTCATTTTTGAGTGTAGCTATTTAAAGTGTGATTGTTGAAAGATGATATTGTATCTATATTTCCAATGAGTTCAATTTACTTAGCTTACTGCATTTATTATAGATTAATCCAGCAAGGGACACACTCCCTATAATAATAAGTGCTTGTATTATAGATTCATTGCATGTACAGTGTATTGATTGAACCACATCAAATATGCATGCTTTGTGTCTGCATTGAATCATGTACAGTTAAAGGCAGCACTTTCCATTCCTTTTGTTTGCTGATTATGACAAATACCCTAACACAGGTAGCAGTAAGCTGGATCCTGCATGCCTGTAGCTAACCTTTACACATGAAAAATGTTGGCAGCCCATATCCCTTTCTTTATTGGTGGACGGGGCATTTGCATACGCAGACATTAAAAAACTCCAACACACATCCTTTCGGATCCTCTTGTGTTATTGGGCTATCCACATGGGTTGGAAATGGAACAATATGTAACAATTCAATTTATCGTTTGATTGGCTGATTTCCTTTCATGGAATTAATAAGGACTGGCTTTATATTGGCACTCTTATTTATCACAGGTGTCCCAACTGCTTGTACCAGACATTATTTCAAAAACTGCTACTAGAAATCACAAACCTGCTAAACTTTTATAGCTGAGCAAAAATATTTTGTAGGAATTTTTATATTAAGCCTAACCTACAGGTGCCCCTTTAAATGTCTTTAAAAATATTCTGTTTTCTATTTCACCTATAAAAAAACAAATACTGTACAGAGTTTGGGGGGGGGTGTGTATGTCTTGGGAAACTCTTGAAAAGAAAATACTTCAGGATGATTGTTTCTGTCTGTGAAATGAAATAAACAATAACACTAGGACCCAACAAAAAGATAACTTACAATACACCTACACGTGTTAAAAACATATGCACTAGAATAACATTAGAGCTATTTCAAAAATCCAGGGCACCTAAGAATACTTATGCATATGTATTGTTCTAACACCCACATATTCCTTTGTCAAATTCGTAACATTACAATTAACCATTAAAGGTGAGCTAAACAAATTCGAATTTTCACCAACTTCTAGTAAATCAGCCTAGTCCAGTAAAATGAATACAATGATTTATCCAAGGCAAGAATTAAAAGGTTTTATTAAAATATTTAGCACAATTAACATGTTAAATTGAGGGATTCACCCTGTTTGTCAAAGTTTGTAGTTCAATATGTTGTGTCCTGGTTTCTAATGTCTCATTAAAAAGCTGGTGTTATCTTGGGCATTGGTTTTATGCGAGGATCCTTTTATTTTTAATTGAATATTTGATTTTTTACATGCAATTTAATCAGATAAATAGTCACAAACTATAATGTTACATATCCAGTGCATTACGTTCTTTATTGTGAGTGAATACCATATAACTAGTGATGGGTGAATTTCCTGTGAAAATCGAAAAATGCCCAAAAACTTAAATTTTGACGCCCACGTCAGTTTTGATGCCTGTGTCTATTTTGACACCAGCATTGAAGACAATGTACATTCGAATAGTTTTGACATGCAACGGTTTTGACGCAAGAGACTTTTTTGACGCCGGTTCAAATTTTTCTCTGCAGTTTCACAAATTTATTTGCCATCAGCAAAGGAATTCACCATAAATTCGCACCTGGTGAATAAATTTGCCCATCACTACATGTAATCCCTCTTTTTAAGGTAAGAACTGCCCAGTGTGTTAACTGTGCACTATGCAAACTGAGGGTGGAGGACGGGGAAAGTAGGAGGGGGGGTCAGAGGGGTGGTTACAGAGGGCTCAGTCCCCTGAGTCATGGTGATTCTAATTGGGCTGTTTCACATTCCACCCAGAGGAGCCATAGCAATTAGTTGTTGAGTTACCTTGCAGATACACCCTAATAGTTTCAATTGTTCTGATCCATTTAACTTTGATAATGAGAGCTTGTTGATTTGGGAGGGAGGTACTCTTCCAATTGGCTGCACAGAGCGTTTTTGCCAATGTCAGTATATGCGTTGGCAGTTTATTAGTCTCAAGGGCTTTCAATGTTTTAATGGTTAGCCCCAGAAGAAAAAATAGGGGAT
This sequence comes from Xenopus borealis, assembly GCA_024363595.1. NCBI lineage: Eukaryota > Metazoa > Chordata > Amphibia > Anura > Pipidae > Xenopus > Xenopus borealis. The sequence goes on along the minus strand of CM044434.1, from coordinate 91,037,973 downwards.
TGGGCTCTATGGGTTGTTTAAAAATATCCGACAAAGTGCAGGCTACAATTTCCCAGAACACCTTAACCATGTATGCCTTTTCCATTATTATAGCACACACTGCTGTTTGGCTCGCCTTGTCCCAGATTATCTGCCATTTTGCTTGTGTGATTAGCCTCTGTAGATCTCCCTCCCATCTGGTCATGTAAGATTGTACTGAGATAGTATTGTCTACTGCAAGTTGGCACTGCACTAGCCATGCAGACCCACTCTTGTGCAGAAAAGGTAAATGCTAGTGAGTGGGGGAGGCGACATTGCAGGAGCCGCCTCAGATGGCAAGAGGGAGAGAATTGCCCTTGTGTTTGTTGCCTTCCTGGCAACTTGGTTGAAGACATCACCTACTCTATGTCTCAAATTATTTGTACAGATTGTGTCACGCCATGTAAGTTATTTATGAATCTCTGCTTAAACCTAATTAATTAGTGCCCACCAATAAAAAAAAACTGCACACATTTAGGGGCAAATTTACAAAATTCACGTGAATGGATCGTAGTTCGATTGAATATGATCGAATTAATCGGATATTCGAATATACAAATTTGACCTCTTCGATCATCGAATAGCGAATTATCTAATAGATCGAATGATCGGATATTTGATCATTCGATCATTCGATGAACAAATTAATCAAAATTTTAAAATCCTTTGAATGCCTACTTCGCCAGATTGAACCTACCGAATTGCAATAGAAGCCTATGGGAACCCCCCATAGGCTTCTTTGGCTAAAGAATTTCGAATAAATTCATAGGATTTTGGGTGAATAATAGTAAATTTTCCCCTTATTGTTGAGATTTACATTTTTTATGCTCTATAGTCCTTAAAGAACCAGTAACAGCAATTAAAAAAAAAAGACACCAAAACATAATAAACTTTATAAGTCTTTATTAAGAAATAATTTAGCGAAACTCCACTTGTGCCTCTTTTCAGAAATGGCTGCAGGGCAACAATCCATCATGCGGTGCTTGATTTCTCCTCCCTGGCTATCTCCCATCAGGAAGGTAGGGAGGAGAAATCAAGCGCTGCACGATGGATTGCCGATTGCCTTTTCTGAAGAGGAGTTTTAGCAGAGTTTCGGTAAGTTATTTATTAATAAAGACAGAGATTTTAAAGTTTAATATGTGTCGGTGTCTTTTTTTTCGCAGCATACTGGTCCTTTAATATGCATCCAGAGTCCTGTGTTTAAAATATGTGCACTAGCCTAAGATATAATTTTCTAATATTATTATGGATTTTCAAAAAATGCAATCTTTGTTTCATACAGTACATTTGCGCAGCACAATCCTTTATTTTAAGCTGAGAGGAATCAACTTGTCACAAAGACGAATACCAAGTCAAGTAAATTGTACAAATATCAGTGGTGTATTGACTTGTGCTTCTTGCATGTGAGATTTACATATTAAAAGTGCATGGTTAGGTTAACTGTCAACATTTCCGTAAGTGTTTGCAGCAGCAGATGTCTCAACTTAAAGCTCATAGGCAATAGAAAAAGTTTAATTGGTATATAATCAATTAAACAAAAATAAAGTCACTTTTCAAGGTATGAAATCTGAAGCAAATAAAGGACTAAATTTAACAAGTAAACAAACAAAAAACTTTCGGCACTGCACTTTTTTTGCACTTTCAACTGCTTTGGAATGACATTGGAATTTGTGGGAAAACCTGGAAATGATTTAACATTCCTTAACATTCCTATGTCTATGAAGGCTATGAGTAAGTGCCCTAAAAGGCATGAAACACGTCAGGCCGTTTGTTTATATGTTCTAATAAATGGATTGATAATAAATGGATGATTTTTAAGGGAGTACTTACATTTTTGCTTTTGTGTCTGTGAATATATGCACATAAAGGTATGGGATGTGATATCCAGAAACCCATTATGCAGAAAGCTCTGAATTATGGGAAGGTATTGATTTCCTTTTTCTCTGAAATAATAAAACAATACCTTGCACTAGATCCAAATTATGCTATAATAATCCCTGCTGAAGAGAAAACATCCCTGTTGTGTTTATTTACTGTTTAAAGATTTTTTTTAGTTGACAAGTCGGTAACAGAAAAATTATTCACAATGCGAAAAGTTGTGCCTCTGTGCAAATTTAATATAGCTTTTGCGAACCCGGAAACTGTTTAGCAACCACTTCCGACAGTGATAGAGAGCTTGTGAATTTAAATTAAATAATGAAAAATGTAATTAAAGTCAAGATTTTATTTGCAGGAACTGTAATTTACCTTTGCAAAACTTTCCTCTTTAGAAATATTATTAATGCATGTTGATCTGAAAAAGAATACATTTTACATCATTTCTAAAGCTCAATTTACAACAAAGGTAATCACATACAAAATATAAAATAATTAGCCAATTAGTCAAAGTTTTACTGGTTAAATGTTATACTATAAAACCTTGATTGATTAAGTGACTCCTGAATGTTTCCTTAAGGTGTGTCACAGCTACTTAGAATAACAAAATGTTCAATGTTGTCATCAGGTGTGTCATAGCTTTTCCTAATGAGAGAATCTTCAATGGTCTCCTGAGGAGTGCCAAAACTAGAACCTTCAGCAGGTAAACACTAAGAAAGAAATCAAGACACATAATTATATACAGTAGTTGCTAAGAACACTTAAGTAGATAATTTGTCATTGTGTGTAATACAAAATATGACAGTGAAGATGTTGCAACAATAAAGTTACATTTCACATTTTTCCAGCAATTGTGCCCACAGTATATTTTAACAAATGCCCGAGCCTCTTTTATCTACAGAATTTCCTAACAAGTGCCTACAACAGTCAAATTTTCAAGATAAAAGATTGGGTGAGCACCTGCTTCCTCTTATCTTTTCTTTTTTTTAATTAATGTATTTTAGCTATTGTTTCCCATCTGTGCTATGCATCAAAGCACTGTATAAATTAAAATATGCATACATAAATATCAGGGTGTAGATACCCTCAAAATAATGTTTTTCTTTCAGCATTGATACAAATCAATAGTAGATTTTTTAATAACTTGGCTAGAAGGCCATAAATATGAGATAGCAGACTGATCTGCCCTGACTCAATAGTGGCACTAGTGGGACAGTATATTAAGGAAACTTTATAAAATATTTCCTTTTTAGGAAATCACACCTTTTAACTTTCATTGGAAATGCCTTCAAAGAAAATAGTAAGTCCTTTTGGATTTTATTAACTAATCTGCTAAAAGCACTAAATATATAGTTACTTAATAAATACGTATATTAACTTAATAAAGTTGCTGAGAATTAATTTCTTTCATTATCAAAAAAACCAACACTTTTTGGGTGAATATTCTGTAATCCCCTAAAAGCAACCCGAGGATTTAGTACTAATCTATAGCTGAGTTCCTATAAAGTTTCATTTCAGAAAATGACCTCTAAAGCTGTATAGTGTGCTGCATTTACTGCAGTTATCAGCCTCAGTGACCGGTGTTTTCTCTTGAAATATTGCTATATTCTTTCCACTGGAAAGTTGAAATCAATTTGATGAAAAAGCTTCAAGTTTAGAAAACTTAAAAATGAAGAAAATAGAATCTAAATTTCATTTCTGTGGAATGTGTATTTATTTTACTAAAACAGAACAGAGCCAGTGTATTTATATATATATATATATATATATATATATATATATATATATATATATATATATATATATATATATATATATATATATATATATACCATATTTAATTTTCACCTCTGTATAATTTGCATTGGTTCTACAAACTTGTTTCACTTTTTGCAGAATCTTAAACAGCAACTAATTTGTGCCAATCTGCATTTTCTAATTAGCTGGTTGCCCTTGTTTGCTGACAAAGTTAGGATGCACAAAAATGTGAAGATTACATAAATTTAGTACGTCTTTTAATAGTATAGAAAATATTCTAACAAAAATAAAAATCCAATTTATATCAGGAAAATATTAAATAATATCATAAGTAGGGTAATAATAGAAACTAAGATTCTTTTATAATACACAAAAGCCATCAATATCCTGTAAATTATATTCTTATAAACGGCTCATCAGTTTTAAACGGAGCTTAGTGATGCCATTTTTGTCACATAAATCACTATAACTAGTGTATTATGATAAATAAACTATGCCTTGTTGGAAAATATGAGGATTTTATAAGTAACCTTGGAGTGCCATGTCCTGTATAAAAGCAATTGGCCTTCAGTCTTGTGCATTTATATGGTCATGGAAGTCCTCTGTGACTTCTAGGGGCAGATTTACTAAATTCACATGAAGTATTCGAAGTTCGATGGAATTTTCAAAAAGATTCGAATTTTCGATTCTTTTTGAAGACCACTTTGACCAGCGAATTTTGAAAATTCGATCAAATTGAATGATTCAAGTAAAAATCTATTCGAATATTAAACTATTCGATAGTCAAATTACTTCCTCTTTAAATTTTTATTCGACTGTCTAGTTTGCCAGATCAAAGCTTCCGAATTGGCTTTCATTATTTTTGATCGAATAAAAAAATTCGATCGAATGGTTAAAATCGTTCGATTCAAACAATTTTATCGTTCAATCGAATTTTTACTATTCGATCGTTCGACCAATCGAATTGCGGTAAAACCCTTCAAATTCTATGTTGCCTCAATGGAAATCGTGAAGGCTGGGACTTCGTGAAGCGGGAAATTGTGAAAACCAAGAAAATTGGGAAATTGGTGAGGATCGGTGTGAGAGAATTTGGAAATCTACGCTCTGCAGTAGAACACACGCACTGAAAATACATCAGGCGCCATCTTGGATTCTCATGAAAAGTACCTCCAGTCCAGAGTGGTTACATTGTGAACAAGCAATGAGAGACAATGCTGAGTGATTTATCACTGAAAGTTTGTGCATATCTGTGCCCTTGAGGAGAGACCGGAATGCAGGATCTGGTGAGATCAATCTAATTTGGTTGGGGGCTTGTTCAGTTGGAATGAGAGGGAGTGTGAACGACGCCCCAGAAAATCCCTTTGGAAAAAAGCTTTTTTTTATTCACATCTCACAACAATAGCCTGTTAAACCACTGGGAGAGTCACTGTATACTTTTATTGGGCAACTATAACTCACACCATACATATCTGTTCACATTGCAGGACTACAACTTTTAGTTTTTTCCCCTTGCTTAATCACCAAAATACCAATTTGCCCGAGTTGGAGAACTAAAACTCACACTCATGGTTCCAAGCTGAAGAACTGCTATTAGTTTTTTCCCCTTGCTTAATCACAAAAATACCAATTTGCCTGAGTTGGAGAACTATAACCCACATACGTTGTTCCACGTTGAAGAACTTTAACTCACTTTGTATTCATTTGGCTGAACTGCTATTATAAAATTGGGGTAACCACATAATACAAACTAGGAGGAAATATTGCATTTTAGATTTTAAATAAGTGACCACCTACCTGAAGTATATATATATATATTTTATTATATTAATATTGTCATTTATTCTCTTCCTTTCCAGCCAGTTTTTTTAAAAGGAAATATTTTGATGTGTAATAAAATTTTATACTTTTTTTTTTAAAACCACCTGGTCTAAAATTAGACCTTTAATCTTATTCCTCATAATAAGATGTGAAGCACTAGCAAAAGACAATCAAAGAGTGAAATTAAGAGTGAAGTTCTGCCACTAGAGTGAAATTCCACCACTCTCCATTCATTTATATGGGATTTTTAAAGGCGTATTTATCAAAGGGTGACCTTTCACTTTCACCCATTGATAAATATGCCTTTCAAAATTCCATAGAAATGAATGGAGAGTGGTGGAATTTCACTCTAGTTGCGGAACTTCACTCTATAAATTTACCCCAAAGGGAAGTACTGGATTCAATATGGAGGCAATAAAGATATGGTTTTCTGATACAAAGGAAGCGAGCTAAAGGATATCTTTGGGGCTGATTTACTAAGGGTTGAATAGGGTCGATTGAAAATTAGAATTTCAAAAATTCAAATTTTGCAGTAATTTTGGGCTACTTCGACTATCGAATAGCCCAAAATTCTATTAGAATTGTTAAAATTCGAATTTCGAAGTACTGGCCCTTAAAAAAAACCTTCGAATTCAACTATTCTCCAGCTTAAAGCTGCCGAATTGCCATTTTAGCCTATGGGGGACCTCACAGAACTTGTCCTGAAAATTTTTCCCTCTGTTCTGAGAAACTGAAGGATTTTGGTGAAAATCGTTTGATCTAATTGAACGATTTTTCATTTCGCCTGAAAACAGCCATATTCGATCGAAAATGACCCTCCCAAAAATTAGATGGTCAAATTTCGAAGTATTTTCCACTTCAAAATTCGACCCTAAGTAAATCAGCCCCTTAAAGTATGTGTTAAACTGAATTAGCAATTCATTTAGGTTACTACTTAAAGAGATACTGACACCTGAAATTAAACTCTTTTTTACATCAATTATAATATTGGCTTTGAAAGCTACTTCTACCTTTGCCATAAAGTATTTGCATGATGCTTTTACATTACCTGTCTGCTCCCCATGTTCCTGTATGAGGGGGCTGCCATATTTGTGCAGCAGGAGTCTGTTAGCATTGGAAACTGAAACTAACAGGCTGAGATGGGACAGTCAGGTTGGCAAAGTCAGAGAGTCAGGCTTAGGAACTTCAACTAACAATTATATACAAAAACAAACCTCTCAGCAAAAAATGATCTATAGGTAACATTAACATTAATTAAAATTAATTATTTAGTGTCAGTATCACTTTAACTATCCAGACATGCTCTTTGTAAAGAAAATTTGCAGAGGGTTTCATTCTCCTTTACCCAATGATCAGCCGCAGGTCATAACCAATCCAGTCTGTTTAGGAAAGGAAGAAGTGTTCTCAGACTGGAAAGTGCCAAACATGTTAAGTGAGTAACAAGTGGACACTGGGGTGTGACTGCCACATGGGCCCAGAAGTAGAATGTCATAGGGGTCCCCACACCCGCTGCAGGGGCTCCTGCTACCAGTCCAACCCCCTCCCCTGAATGAGCATAAATGAAACCTACCTAGAGTGCCTCAGAGATCAGAGGCCTGGGGGAGCCTGGGGAGGATCGGGTCTGGGCCAGGGGCCCCTGTGGCAGCCTGTTCCGGGTCCATGTGGCAGTCACACCCCAGGGTCCACTTGTTACCCACCAGGTTTTTAAAAAGATTCAGTTATTTCTTGCGAGCAACGTGTGAACATCGGCTGGTAAAAGCAATAAACATTTGCATGTGAGACAACTCTTTTTGTAAGGCTCATAAGATGTTCACATATATAAATATAAACATTTACAATTGAGCATGTTCTCTATTTAAAGGTTGGACAAGGGATTTTATGTCATCTTTGTTTTATTAAAGTCTTCAAGTACAAATTTTTCTTTTCACACCGCTCCAAATTTGTTAATATGTATAGCTGCCTGAACACATCCATATATTGATCTATTTTTATCCTTCATTATCTGCAGGTCAGGCTTCAGTCTATGCTAGGGAAATTGGTGTTATAATGTAGGAGTCTGTTGCTAATGCTGGAGTCGGATACTGCCACCAGTTCTCATCAGCAACCAAGTGCCTATTTTTTATCAACTAGACCACGGTGGGAACTGATCTGTTTCAACAAGTGATGAACAACCTGTAATAACACCCACAGCTGTTCAAGCTCACGAGGAGCCTTAAAATCAGCATTGGTAAAGCTGAAGGAGTTACACTAAGGACAAAGTCATATTTCTCATGCTCATAGGTCTGTATAAAAAACGTCTGGCTGCTTTGTATTTCTGCTTTGACTTTGATTTTACAGCACAATTGGAATGTTGACAGTTTAGCTGGGGATGAAATTATCAATCAAAATGTTACAGATTTCTGTCCCCTGGCCCTTCCAATAATTGTTAACATCATTTTAAATAAAAAGTGATTAAGCCCTACCTGCCTTGTCATATTTTTTAAACAATCGAAACAAGTCACATTTTTGGTGGAATTTAATCTCTAATATTTACCCCTTCCAAAAGACTCCTGCGTCATCAAGCCTTCACTGATCTACATTGTTAATTTCCTTTTACACGTATGGGGTATATTTATCAAATAAGAGTGAAGTTCAACCACTAGAGGGAAATTCCACAGCTCTCAATCCATTTCTATGGAATTTTTTAAGGCGTATTTATCAAAGGGTGAAACTTCACTTCACCCATTGATAAATACGCCTTTCAAAATCCCATAGAAATGAATTGAGAGCTGCGGAATTTCCCTCTCTTCAGCGTAAATGCGCTTTGCCTGGCGAAGTAACGGTAGCGCTACTTTGCTAACCTTCACCGCCCTGAGCGCAAATTTGCTGTCGCTAGCACATTTTCGCTCTTTAGTGAATTAGCCCCTTTATGTCAAGTCCACAGGGGATAAATGAGAGGGCAGCAACTAAAGGCTTCACTTCCAGAAGGGGAGGTAAACAGTGTAGCAAAAGTTAAAGAGGAGCCAACCAATCCTCACTCCTCACATGTAAGTATTTGGAGGTCTTGATAAGATCTGTATTCATTATTTTACTATTTCTCACTATTAAGTCTGAAGAGCATGAAAACTCACTTTGAGATTTGTGTGCTTTAAAAACTTCTGAATTGATGTTAACTGTTGAATTAAAGTGAATATCATCTGCTTTCTTTCCAGACAATTACAGATTAAAAAACATGTTTGAATAAATGATTACTTACAGAAAATCAGGCTGAACAGTTAAATTGTCAAATTTTTCTTGATCTGTCTGTCCAGTGCCAGTCCCTGAATTTTATTCCTCTCCAGACTCTCTGGACTGTTCTAATCTTGCTCCTATGTCTCTGTTCAGCCTGCATATTTCCCTTCGCCAGTAACTATTTATATCCAAATCAGTTCCTTCTCGTCTTTTGCTGCACTCCAACTCTTAACCATGCTACAAAAGGGATTTCAAAACAACCTAGAGAAGAACTCGGCAGCTTTGACATCATTCATTTAGACTAGAGATATTATAGTACCAGATCATAAACTAATGTTTAGCAGGAAACATTGTGGTTGCAGAAAAATAATATTTGAGTCATTAATCAAACTATTAAAAAGATTCCACTTTCATTTGGGTTCAGAGATCTGTGTAATGGCAGGATATTGATGATACTGGCAAGCAGATAGGGACTTTGGTTTAAGTTTTAGTTTAACTGGACAAGACTTGGAGCCAGACAGACAATCCCTTGGATCCTCAGTGTGAAACCAGTGGTGCATTCATTTATATATATATATATATTTTCAAGGGAGTTCTGACAAACCTGGCAGGAACGTTTAATCAGTAACTATTAACAAGTGCAGTTCCAGTTTACTGGAGTGCAAATGTGGTCATATTTCCCATAAGTAAAAGCATAACGTCAGGAAACTACCTCAGCATATATGACATTAGTAATAACGAAGTATATTTCAGCACAGTAAATGGAAATATTTTTTATCTAACTGTAATAAATTATGACAATTACATACCCACAATCCATTAGAAGGAGTAGTAGCACAAGTATATTAATTATACATACGTATGCAGGAAACAAATGTTAGCTCATATGTTTTTTCATTATTAAGGAAACCTTTTGCAAGTAAAATTATATTATATGTATGCATGTATATTTTTATTTGTATAGCACTCCTTGAGGGCAAAGCACTGTACAGCAAAACAATAAATTAGTAGTAACAAACAAGGGGTCATTGAAATAAAAAGTGACAATAAGTGCATTATTAGAAATACAATTCACAAAAATATAAAATATAATTACACTACAGATCAAGTGCTCAGTGTCAAGGAAACAGAAGGCTGGAGGACCCTACACTGAAGGGCTTACAGTCTATATTCTGAAACTGGTGTTTGGTGAAATATTGGTTATTGAGGTATGTTAAATATAACGCCACAATTGTAAACACCCTCCCACTTATGAAGTACTTCATAGGTCTAAAGGTTTTCTTTATAATCTAAAAACATACAGAAAGATTAATTGGCTCCTAATGAAATTGACTCTATGTGTGTGTGGGATAGGGACCTTGGATTTTCAGCTCCATTGGGGAACGGGATGTTATGATTGATAATCTCCATAAGGCTTTGCATAGAAATGCCAGTATTGTATAACTTGCTTTTCACTTTAAAATGATTTCCTTTGGTTTCACATAGAAGCTTCTCTGAGAGCTCCACTAGTTCATTAGTCCTGACCCAGTCTTTAGTATGATCACAAGAAGGAAAATTGTAACCAAAAAACAGGATGGTGTGTTTGTATGGAGCCTGAGCAACCCCCCACGACAATCATTTACTTTTTCCAAAGGCAGAGATAAAACATAATGATAATAAATTCATTGATTGCATAATTTTCTATCCCAAGACTGCAGCAAAACATTAAACCTATAAAGCTTCTTTCTATAAAGCTAAGTGTGGGCAATTACAAACTGCTGCTTTTATTTTTAATGGAATATTCAATGACAGAATGCTGATGGCTTGTTCTGAATGATACATTCGACATTAACAGCTGGGCGCTGTTGTGCAAGCCCAGTCTTTACTCTAAAAAAGTTATGAGCATATATGCAATATATATCTTTCATTTAAACTAGGAAATTCTCTTATGCTGATACCTTCCATCCAATCACTATCACTCAAGGATATATCATTACTGCTTTTACAAAAGGAACATTTCATATATTTGCTTGCAAAAAACAGACCATAAATGACTGCTTGTGGGATTGCCCGACAAGGGCATTTTACATACACTGGGGGGAAGTTCACAAAAGTGGTGATATGGAAACAAAATAAGAGTGAAGAAGATTTCCCTCCATATTCACAAACCTCTTTCTCCACTTCTGTGAATTTGTTTTTTTAAACAGACCAGTTTACAGATTTTGTCTTTCACAAATGACATTTTCACAACATTTTTTTTAATTGGTCTTTAGCTGTTAGTCAGCTCTCAGGTGCCTCTCAGCTGTACATTTGCCTCATACTAATGATTGTGCCCTTCAGAGAAGTGATTCCCTACCACTTTAACAGGCCAATAGGGAGGAATACACGCTTTATCGCATACCCATTATTTATCTCATCTAGGAACATGTGCAAAAGCCCAAGATCCCAGTTTAGCTTTCCAGTGTGTATGTGATGGCCAACACTCTGTAGTTCTGGGCATGATGAGGGATGACTGTGTACTGATACAAAAACTAAAGTTTGCCATGGTGGCTTTACTTCAGCTTTAAATAAAGTTCTATAATATATATATTTACTCAATATGCTAACATTAATTTAATTTGGCAAAAACACATTGGTCACCTAGTTTATGTTGGAAATAAACTTTTTATACATAAAAAACAATTTATACTGTTTTTCTTGTTTATAAACCTATTGTTATTCATTATCCAGAAAACAGATCTTATACCCCGACAATAGGCTTTTAATCCCCATGAATATGCTAATGAGTCCCCCCATACTGCACCTAAAAGTGGAGTGAATGGAGACTGAAGGAAACCATGCAGAGCCGATGGTAGATGGAATTTTCAAAAATGTCGTTAAAAATGTTTTCTTCTCCATTTTCATATTCACAAAAGTGTCTGATAATTGTTCCTTCCTTTACCAAAATTTGAAAAGTGCTGGTTCAGTCCATATTTTGGCAGATTTCCATTTGTGAATACGGAGATTGTATTTACACCAATTTTATATAAAAAATATTCTTCCTCCACTCTAGTGAAATCCCCCCAATGTGTTGTACAAGTCACACATTGGGGAAGATTTACTAAAAGGGTGAAGTGGCGCTGCTAGCGTAAATACTCAAGAAATCCAATCCGCAGGGACATAGCCAATTTCCTAAATGTCGTAGAGGACAATTCGCTAGTGAAAGACAGTGTCGCTAGTGCAGTTTTGCTCCCTATGGCCAGGCAAATGTTCGCTCAGATGAATGATCATGCAAATTCACTACTGAATGTTACCTCTTTTGCCAGAGTTTCCTTTGCCACCTTAGACCTGGCAAACTGATAAGATAATTCTACATCTTCTTCAACCTTATTTCAGTGACATCATATCCTGTATTCCAGGAAGTTAATAAAATTATTAAAAAATCTGGTGTTTTTTATATTTTATTTTTATATA
>CM044434.1:91004291-91025852 GCA_024363595.1 Xenopus borealis | reverse complement strand
TAAATAGACCACACTCAGCAACATACTATTATCAAGACATGACACAAGTGCTTTAGGGTGGGCTTGTGACTAGGGCATTAGAAGCTCTCTTTTGTCTTTATTTTGCTTCCTTGGACACATTTGCACCAACATCTCTAATAAAGACATATATATATGACCTATATGTATCCTATATGACCTATATATATTCCTGGTATTTGGTGCTAAAAAGCAAATATACACTTCCAGAGCCAGATATAATTTATGAACAGGATACAGAAATTTTAACAGGAACATCATTAGCCAAATCATTCAGAAATTCATTTTTCTTTTCACTTGTATTATTTAATTTGTTTTATATATGTCAGAGGTTAAGCATAATATTGCAGATACCTATTCCTGTTAGTGTTCTTAAATATCTTGCTGCACTTGCATATCATGAACTCCATGAACCCAAAGGTAAAAAAGAACAGTCTTGGAAGCTAATAATAGACAAACTGCCCCACTAAATACTGTAATACTTCTATACAATTATATATAGATTAAGCTTATTAGAAGGAAAACAATTACTTTAGCCAATAAGCATCATAACGAAACAATTGCATATAATTCATCCTTAATTATGCATTATTTGTATAGCAGCCATATGTCTTATTGCAGTGAGGCTTACAATTTAATTTCCCTAGGAACACAATCACACTAGGACTAGTCTTTTCACAAGCAAGGTTACCAACAAGTATTGGTGGCCATACACAGAGAGATCTGCTTGTTTGGCGATGTTGCACCAACGAACAGATCTGACGGGATTTTTAGTCACGTCTGATCAACATCTGCCTGACTTTCTACCAGATATTGATCAGTAAAGCCAGTCGGAGGGCCCTAATCACGGGCCAATAAGCTGCCGACTTGGACCTTAAGTTTTGGATTGCTATTGGAAGTCCATGCAAATATGGGTAGAACATGAAAATTCAACTTAATATTAACTGAAAATATTGCTGTTGTAGCCCATCGAACCTTGACTACACAGTAGTTGTGCGCGGTCCACCGAAAACACACAGAGTCCGTGAGTTTACCTCACGGTAAACACACATTGTTTGCGGGCAAGTTCAGCTTGAGATTTTCTCTTTGCTCCCCTGACCTTACTGTGCTGGTTTCTGCTTCTGGGAGCCTTTATTTATAGGCATGCACCTGCCTCGCCCTCTTACATGACATCAGAGATGGATGGATCAGGCGCAGGTCTGTAAATACAAGTGCAATTTGGGTGCAGGAGTAAGAGGGTTAGGGCAACACATAGTTAACTACACTAGTCACTATGCATTATATTAACAATGTACAAACCAGCATACAAATAATCGTTGGTGTAAAATGACAGATTGATTGATGTTTGCTTATTTATATAAATAAATATCTAAAATATTGCCTGGGTAAGAGCAAACTCATCTTTACCTCTCTGTGTTAATCAATACATTTTCCAGTATTAGGTTCATTAAAATAGGGGTGCTACATATATTTTTAAATGCAGAAAAAACAACCCTAGACAAAAGTGTAACTAACAAGGTAAATGTGACCATTGCACAGTATTAGGACTGTGTAGAGGATGTGACTAGACAGTTTAAGCAAGTTACCACATTTCTAGCTATATGCCTTCCAATCTAATTATGTGCATATTTGTACTACAATCAGTGGTGTAACTATAGAAGAAGCAGACCCTGCCATCACAGGGGGACCCAGGGAAAAGGGGTCCGCAGACTGCGGGGTCTGTTTCTTCTATAGCCAACAAGAACCCCCCCCCCCCCAACCTATGGTGACTTGAAGATGGCTTCCAGTTTCAATTAAGCATATCTAGATGAGAGACTGCTTCTTTTGCATAGCTAGATAAGACCTTTCATGGAACACTTGCAGTTTATTCTGCAGTGTTCCCCTAAAGTGGCAGCTAGATAGACAAGTGTCAGCATCCCAAATCTGAGGTTTCGGGCAGAAATTTAATTTTGGACAACCTGTGTGCATGTGGCCTTATGTGCATGTGGGTTTATAACTGTGCCTGGATGTGTTTTAACTCATTACATGACAAGTGAATATGGGGCCTATTATTATAAGTGACAAGAGTGCTGAATCAGGTTGAACCATGATTACAACATCAGGGGAGATACTGTAGATGTCACTCGTTCTAAATTTGTGCATCTAATGCTATTTGATATTTGGTCCCATTCTGCTAAACATTAAATAGTACCTCTACTACTACTGTTTTGTGGGCATTTAAATTCACCTCCATGAACTATTGTTTAGCCAGCCATACAAAATAAAAGCAATAATTCTGGATTGTAGAAAACTAATTCACATGGCTGAGAAATTCTGACAGAAACGAAGATGGAAAAAGAGGTAAAAGTGATTTATTGCTCCCCTGTGATAAGATACGTGATTACACATTCCGTTTGCATCAGTGGAATTCGATCAGTCAGCCTGTATATAAAAACCCTCATATTTTACAGTGGAAGTAAAAGTATATATTTTGTTGCAAGTGAAATTATTCCCATTACAAGTGTATAAACTAGTGTAGCTCCAGATATCATTTCTGCTGGCTGCAAGGTGCTGGCTAGAAAAACAACCATTTAGCAAGCTTTGCTGTACTGTCAGGGTAAACCTTTAAAGCAGAAGAAATATGCAAGTTTGTTGTTGCAGAGTGTATGGGGAGTCCAGTAATGCTGTTGCTAGAATAAAAGGCAATAACTTCTTATACTTCCTTGCACAGCACCTACCCGGGGGAACCAGAGTGCTGAAAAGAGGTGAAAAGTGGCAAAATTTCAGATTGCCAAGTAGTCGATTCTAATCTTACATTACTGAGATTTTGCAGCCTGTCTAATGCATCCAGCTGGAAACCAGTAAATGTTACAGCAAGCTATTAACCTCACTAGTCATCCACAACCTTCAGTTTCCTAAGGTACTCTGCTTATTCTTTTTAATATATGGTCTGTTCCAGTATTATTCCCTTGGCAGCAGTTCAGAAGATGAGCAGAGAAGCTTTAGGGTTTACTGAAAAAATGCTGAAGTCATTTCTCCACTTCTTGAACTCTGGATGCTGTAAACATATTTGCATTTAATAATTACTTTTTTTTGGCAATGTTGTTTGAACTTTAAATATTTTATAGATCTATTAAGGCAGAAATAACCCAGGGACAAGGGAGATTTTTTTTAAAAAATGCATGCAAGTCTTTTGAAAACAGCATATCTTAAATGCTAAGTTCTACTGATTATTGATTCAGGTATGGGATCTGTTATTCAGAATGCTCAGGGCCTGAAATTTTCTGGATAAAGGCTCTTTCTGTAATTTGGATTGCCATACCTTAAGTCTACTAAAAATCATTTCAATATTAATTCAACCCAATAGGATTGTTTTGCTTGCAATAAGGATCAATTATATCTTAGCTGGCATCAAGTACAAGTCACTGTTTTATTATTACAAATGTAGAAATTCGAATTATTTAATTAAAATGTAGTCTATGGGAGATGGCCATAATTTGTAGCTTTCTGGATAGTGATGGGCGTATCTCCCCAGTTTCGGTTCGCCGAAAAATTTGCGAATTTCCTGAGAATTTTGCAAATTGACGAAAAATTCGCGAAACGAGTCATGGCGCGCTTTTGACGCGGGTCGGGCGCGAGTTTATTCGCCAGTGGCGAATCGCGAGAATTCGCAACAAATTCGCCCCTGGGGAATAAATTCGCCCATCACTATTTCTGGACAATTGATCCTATACCCTAAATGGGATATCCACCTAAATAAAACTTTATTCTGCAACGTTCCAATATACTTTCATTTAAAACCATTCAGACAGTTCAGCCATTAATTAATTGCAATTTAAAACAGGTGATATCTGCTAAGCTCCTCTCAGTTTGCTAGACTACAGAAATAATTCCCACAATTCCTTGCACACATCTGTTATGCTCTTTCTGCTGATGTCTTTTGATGTTAAGGAATTGTGGGAACTGAAGCCTAGGCTGGAAGAGAGCTGATTTCCGATCCATTTTTTTTATGTTATAAGTGTAGAGACCCTGAGGTTTAGGTATGTTTTACTCACTGCTGCGAATTGTCCACAGCCTAAGGGTCTCCAGGGTACACTGTCAGCAAGTCACCCTACTCACACACTTCTCAGGCCCACCCATGGGTGTGCTACATAAGTAGTGAGGAATAAGAGAGAGACCATTGTAAGAGACAAACAATTAATGTCTTCAATAGCAATTACATTTACAAATAAAATTCTTTACATGAATGTTTAATGAACATTTTAATTGCCTGATTGTCTAGGTATTGTATAGTAGCTAGGTGAATTCAACCCAATATCAACAAATTCTCCAGGATAATGTTCAAGCATCAGTCACAAAGTTGAAGTTACACAGGGGTTGGATAATCCAACAAGACAATGACCCTAAACACACTTTGAAATCTACAGAGGCATTTATGCAGAGGGAGAAGTACAATATACAGGAATGGCCGTCACAGCCCCACGACTTGAATATCAGCTAAAATCTAAGGGATGATTTGAAGCACACTGTTACATTTGCAAAAGGAGACTCAACTAAGTATTGATGTAATATCTCTGTTCAGGTCCCCAAATTTATGCATGCTATGATACATATTGCATATTTTCTGTTAATCCAATAAACTTTATACCACTGCTGAAATACTACTGTTTCCATAAGGCATGTCATATATATTAAAAGGAATTTGCGACTTTGAAAGCTCAGCCAATGATAAAAAGACTCCAAAGAATTAAGAGGGGTTCCCAAACTTATTCATATGACTGTATACATACCTCACATAAATGAGATACAACCACACATATACAGAACCTATTGTAATTTCATTTATGAGATTAAAGCTGGGAAATGGTGTAGAAATCCAACTACAAACATATATATATATATAGTATATATATATATATATATTACAATATAATAGCATTCACCTAAAAACTAGAACGAGGAACCAAAAAATTTTGGCGCGAGTAGCACAGCAACATTTTTTTGAACACTTTTTTTTTTTTAACATGTCTTTTTTGTCCGAACCCCCAATGTTAATTTTACAAAATTTTGCATAGTTTGAACACATTTCTATGGTTTTTATGTATTACAGTTTTGCTAATGAAGGTGAATTGACCTTCAAGCTGGGAGTCTAAGTTCTCCCAAGAAACTTGCTTATCTTATATTGTTACAAAAGTATCTAAGAATCTATACTGGGCTCTTTTCCAAAAACCAATTAGGTTAGGAGTGCTATGAAAATAAAATATTTCTTGACTTAAAATAACTAATTTTTCTTTACCCAAAATAACAGCAACATTCATTATCCACTTTGCATTTCTGGAAGATTCTCAGAGACAATGACATTTTGTAGTAAATTGTTTTTTTTATTACATTCTCGGAAAACAGACTTACAGGTGACTTCATAAACCTTATGATGATTACTGCATTTGTCCACATTACAGTTGTCATCCATTAACAATATAACAGATTGAGAATAGTTCTTAATAGCGGTAAAAGAAAAATAACAAAATACTTAGGTTTTTTTTTATTGTGTGGACAAGGTTTCATAAATTATGTACCAGTTAACAAAAATATGTATAAAGGTGCATTCATAACCTGTAGAAGTGGAAACAAAAAGCAAAAACAAAATAAAGTTAAAAGTTGACCCCTTTCAGTTTGCAAATCAGCAACATAAAGCAAGAAACTAAAGGACTGTCTCATCAGCAGGTAACAGTGAATTGCAAGCAGGATGGCCAATTTTACTTATCACCCAATGAAAAGAAGATCCACAAATGTTTTTGATGATTTTCCTAGTGCTTATTATTATTACTTGTGTTTCTGTTGCATTGGATTTTTGTATATGCTAAACAAGTCAGTATACAAGGGTAAACAAACAGCAAGGAGCACATTTATCAAAGCTCAAGGTCAAAGATGATTAATTAAAGATGTTTAATAACTCTAAGGCAATAAGTTATGAATGATTTGTCAATTAATTTCATGTGATTCAAGTCTTTGTGAACTGTGATCCCAAACTCAGATTGTCAATGTGAATTCATTTAAAGTCCATTGCTCTAGCTCAGAGCTACCAAGATATTAATAAAATGGCTTTGAATTGGATATTTAATTTTTTGATTCTCAAAAACTCAAATATTATAATTTTTTCAAAATGTCACCTTATACCTTAAATGGCAGAACTGACAGCCATACTATAATAAGACCATAATTGCTTAGATCAAAGTATTATTAAAGAATTAAAATACAGTCAGACATGTGAGATTAGTTCATCAATCACCAAAAGGGAGATAACTCAAGATTATTGGACATAATAAAACATGACAGCATAATTGCTGATAAAATGTGCCCCTAGGTATTGGCAGCTGTGATAAAGCAGGAATACTTTTTTTTCTGTATATGCAGTGCCAACTTTTCATCTAAATGTTAAGTATGTGCCACTGACACTTGAGTTAAGAACATGCAAATCTGGTACATAAAACAGCACATAATGGATGCAAAAGCAAGCACAGGTGAATATGAGCCCTTGGAGAAGTAAATACTGAAATGCATGGCATAAAAGCATCCCACTTTTCAAAAAGTAGATCCATGGCTTTCCTCTCAATGACAGTATTAAAGTAACTCAACCTTTCTGGCCAAAGGTGCTTACACAAGCTGTATCACAACCATTAGACAAAAGCACACAGGAATATCTGTAAACCTTGGCTGTGAGTCCAGGGCCAGCGATGAAGACAATTGTTAAAAAAACAATTAGAACAAGCTAAAAAAAAAGATGGCAATACTATTTACTGCACTTGTACAATTTCCACCCATGTTTTCCCAAAATCCCTCATTATCTTTATTAGGGGATGAGTTAAACAGGTGCAAATAGTTGCAAGTGTTTGCTAAAACCAAGAAATATACAAATATACCAAATACAGAACAAAGAATGAAATCTTGCTTATTTTCCCCAAAGTCTATGCTAACGTAATGCAGACAGAAACTTCTAATTAAATACATAATGTATTGTAGCATATAAAAAATGTATAAATTATTTGGGATTCTTTCTTTAAATAATCCCTTTGAACCACCCCTTGTTGTGCACATTCTTTTAGTGTTTTTTTTTCCTTTGTCTTTGATGATGGAAGGCAGTAAAGAACAATGTGGATTCCAGTCATTCATAAATTATGGAAAAATAAGAAACCAGTTCTATCTGATATGCTATCAGTAACATCATTTTGATTAATGTAGTGAGGTTTGTCAATGAAGCCGTTGCAAGGCAAATCACACAATGGTAGTAACAGCATTTTACATTTATTTTGTCAATAAAATGACAATTAATTATAATTATATTGACAAAACATAATTATGCAATGGCAAAATTGATTATTATAGTCATTTACTGATAGCAACCAGAACTTCATGTTTACCTGTGCATTCAACAGTGTAAAATATACAAAAAAAATATATATAACATTATGCTTTACATCCGAGAACAGCAACTCCAGAACAAAGCCTTACAGTGTATAAAAATAGCTACGTAAAAAAATTTACATAAAAGGCAAAACAAATTTTCAGTGCAGACATTTACATAAAAATAACAAAACACAACATGGTAAGCTATCATCATGGCTGTTTGAACAGTTTTTGTTTATCCGGAACTGAGATATTATTCCTTATAATCCTGGGACAACTTGGTACAAATGTTAATACTTCAACCATGACTAGTTGCAGCTTCTCCTTTCATCGCCATAATTACAATCCACTTCAAATCTTTATACAGGCCTTTACAGCATTCCTAAGAATATAAATATCAGTTACTTTATGAACAAATAAAGAATGAGGCGACATTATATTTTATAGGGGAACTCTGGCTTTCAAATCAAAATTTGATAAAGAGGCCCACATAACACAGAAACCCCTAATATACCCATCACAGTTACCTGATTCATCAAAAAGTATCAATAAATGCCATTTTCTATGCTGAACTCCAACTGCTTGGAAATCCTGGCAGGGAAGGAGGGACTAAACACTGATGTTACAAATTGTAACAATTTGTCCACAGCTTACAGACAGCATGCAGGAACAACATAACCCACAATGCTTTGCACTGTGATGTTCAGTTCCTTATTGAAATCACGTGTGGATGCAGACTGAGAACAGAGAGCTGCTGATACAAAGTAACAGTAGTCAGCCAGCTCAGCAAAGTAGTCAGAAAGATCAGCAGGAGAGCAGGGGACTAGGCCTAGGAAACCGTCAGAAACCATTAAAATTCATGAAAAGTCTGCATTTGTTTTAATTGATGTATATTGCAAAGCTGCTTGAAATTATGTTTACTTTTCAAAAAGCTCAAGATATGTTTTTGTGGAGTTCCATTAATATTATCTTGTAGAATAGCAACATATTACACAATTCTTTACTAGATTACAAAGGTCACATCAGCCCCTAGCCCAGTGAAGCTGACACTCGAATAAACTAACCATTCATTCGTCAGATACCAGTTAACTGGCCAGTATGCCTTTGGACTGTAGGAAAAATGCAAAGCACCAAACAATGGGAGGAACAATGGGAGGACAAACAAAGTCCATGCAGATAATACTGTGGTCGCAATCAGGTGCAAAACATAAAGGGGTTTATTTACTATTAGTTTTTTTTGTGGTTTTTGTTTTAAAGGGGAAACATTTTTTAGTGAGGCTGCTAAAAGTCTGAATAAAAAAGAACTCCATTTCAAGCCTGACGAGGTCATGTAAAAATCAATGCCAGTTTACAGTTGGAAGATATCATGATATGCGCTGGGTTTCGTACAATAATCCAAATAATTTATGGTTTTTGGCCGATAATCCGAAAAAAATAAGATTCAGATTTTTCACAATTTTTCCTGCATATTTTCCCACGCCAGATTCAAGTAAATTTATTGATAATTAAGGTAGAAATGTGGGGTGGGAATTAGGGGAGAACACTGCTACAATAATTTTGGTTAGTCAACATAGTAAAAAACAATGTTGAACCATACATTATGTTTATCATTTCTAGGTACAAATTTTGCTCCTGTAGTAACAGACAGTCTGAAGCTAGCATTAACTTGCCCTGTTGAAAAATGAAATACATATTTAAGTTGGGTGGAAAAAAGACCAAAGTCCATCAAGTTCAGCCCCTCTAAATGAACCCCAGTGCACATATATACACATACTGTACCTGTATCAACCTATTTATACACTCTGATCTGATTAATTTCTATGGGCATCTCTTTTTGCATCTTCTTTTTGCATTACTACCATAGAGTTTAGCAGAACTAAAGCTGAATCCTAAACAAGTAGTCTAATAAAGGTGACATTACCAGGTCTAATAACTCACATCAACCAATAACATGCTTACTGTTAAAGGGGAATTCAGTCCCCAAGGGCTTTATAACAGGGCTATAATGTATGTACATAATATAATATATACAATAAGTTGAAACTGCATCTTGGAACAGAGCTTACCAACTAAAAGGAGTACAAACTAGACAATTTGATAAAATTTGAACAGCTAGCAATGCAATAAGATTTTTCCAGTTGCGATTTTAATAAATCTGCCTCTTTCCCTTTGAGTGTTCTTTTCTCTAGAACAAAGGAGGCTTTCAGTTAAAGTTAGTATGCCAACAACAAAGTTTGCCTATACCTAGTCAGAAGATTTATACAGTGTATTCTTACCTTGAGTTCTTTGTATTTATACAATTCTTAGGCATCTAACTTGTGGTTATTTTCCTCCAGCTTTTTGTTTTCTTCT
This sequence comes from Xenopus borealis, assembly GCA_024363595.1. Classification (NCBI taxonomy): domain Eukaryota; kingdom Metazoa; phylum Chordata; class Amphibia; order Anura; family Pipidae; genus Xenopus; species Xenopus borealis. The sequence goes on along the minus strand of CM044434.1, from coordinate 91,016,099 downwards.
GTGTTTCCAAGTTCTTTTCCTACATGTTTTGTTGCTGAGCTACAACACCAAATTTTAAAGAATCAAGAAATTATATATTCGTTTATGTAAATAAATTATGGTATTGGATTGCTATTATTAATAACTTTGTCTCTCCACAGGATATGATACAAACCCAATTCTGTCCATATTGAGAAAATATGTAAACAACAATGAATTCATCCAGTATTATGTTTATTAACACCAACAACACCCCCCTGAGTATTCATATAATGTAGATTCTGGTGGTACTGATATCTAGAAAGGATAGTAACATTTAACTGAGCTAAAAAATCAGTGTACTAGGTACAAGTAAGCTGCTCTGTGCCACTTGTTTTTTAATAATATTTGTATATTTTTTATAAATGAGAGAACACAAAGTACAGTTAAAATTACCCATGAATAATCAATCATTTTACCTATGGTTTCTTTTTGTCAGATATCAAATCCAAAAATTCACAGATACAGTAACAGTTACGTACAAAACATTGCTTCTAATTTCAAATAATTTGTTACAGTTTATATGGAATCTGACTGTTGTTTTATTGAATACGTTCTGAGCCCCTAGTAACCCATAGCAGCCAATCAGCAAGGAGCATGTATTGGTCACCCATTTGACAGCAAACCAGTTGCTACAGGTAATGTTAAACAGGATCCAGAAAAAAATGTACAGGAAAGGAACATCTGTTCAAGAATGCTCTATGAAACACAGAAGATATGGAGAAAAGCAGGGGCTGTGTTTATTCAGGAGTGAGTTCTTTATCCAAGGCTTAGGAGAGGAAATGGTGCAATGGTGGAAAACCCTGCTGTGAGTAAAATAGTGACCTGCATGCAGTTACACTGCGTGTCAGTGTCTCTTTCTATGAAAATTGTTTTGATACTTCTGCCATTTAAGTAAACCCCACAGTAAACAGTTTCAATGTAAACATAGCACCATGTATTACATCAGGCCATTAATGGAAATTCCCGGTTCCAGGTTAAGATATTCATATGCAATTCTTAACCCTGGTTATTAACACAGTATATATTGTATTTCAAAGTAAATCTGACTCATGTGCTTATATCCTTTCAATACCTGGAAGAAAAAGTTGCTTTAACAAATTTTCATTATTTTAAATTTTCTATGGAAAATAGGATTTCTACTGTATTTGGCAAAGACGTATGGCTATACCCAGAGAACCATATGGCTACACCCAGAGAATAAACGCAATGCATCCTTGTTAATGGAATTAGCTGATTCTAGCTTGTGCAAATAGTACTTTATTGGAATCATGTTAATTATAGGAGAAAAAAATTTGCTTTAAATCCATGGATGTTGTTGTTACTGGCAAGATTCAGAGAAGTCTGGATGATGCTTTTCTGCTGCAATGAGAGAGCTGGGAGTGATTTCAGCTTTCACAGCAGACAAGAACTATAAAATGACTCATGAGTGGCCTCAATTAAAAAATCCTAATTATTTAAATTGTTTATGTATTTGCCTGTATGACCAACATCTAAAAATTAAACATTTCTTAAAAGGAATAGGCCTATATTATATCAGATAAATACAATTTTTTTTTGTTCAAACTTTTTTATTGTATTTCCAAAAGTAAATAAAAGAAATTGAAATGGTAAAACCATACATTGTGTGTTTGTTATGACATAATGGGTATATAAGTGCCATTGTTTAGCAAATAAAAGTTAAGCAGTTTTAAAATATTGCTCTTTTGTAGGTCATGGATTAAAGGAAAACTATACCCCCCAAACAATATAGGTCTCTTTAAAAAGATATTGCATAAAACAACTTATATGTTAAACCCTGCTTCATGTAAATAAACTATTTTCATAATAATACACTTTTTTAATAGTATGTGCCACAGGGTAATCCTAAATAGAAAATGGCCATTTTAAAAAATAAAGACAGCCTCCTGGGATCATATGAGTCAACGGTGCACACAAACATCAAAACAAACTATAAAGTTAGGTCACATGAGCCAATTAACAGACAGAGTTGTGTCTTTTGCTTCCACGCTTCTTCCTGTTACAGTTAGAGGTGAAATATTTCTGGTCAGGTGATCTCTGAGGCAGCACACAGACCATCACAAAATGGTGGTTCAAGGCAAGAGAAGTAAAAGGGCAATATTTACTTAAATATATACTGTATACCAGTTTGGTAAGATTCTTTAATATGCCACTTAATTTGATATAAACTATGTGTTGCTCAAGTATTCATTCTGGGGGTAGAGTTTTCCTTTAACAAATGCAAATTTTAAATGTACATAAAATATTTTCAATTTATGACATAACTGGTCCTTTGCAGTTTTTTGAACACATGCAAATGTTAAAACTGGCTTGTGTATACATAGGAGGTATATTTTTTGAAGAAATTATTTAAAACTTGCATTGCGCAGCAATACCATTTACAGCATTAGAACTATGTGGTCAAGCCATGTTAGGCCATGTAACATTTATGTAACATGATTACAAACACTTATTTAACATACTCAAAGTTATAGAAATAGGTCGCAACTTACCTGGATTTCCTACTATATATACAGTATGCTGCTCCAGCGACAAGTGCTGCCAGGAGAAGGCCAACGACTATTCCCACAATGAGTTTTGCATGATCGCTACTGTCATCTAGAAAATAAGTTCCTGTAGTATTAAGAAACACATCCTAGAACAAATACACATTTGACACACGTGTAAATCAAATTACATTATAAAGCAAATAAGCATTTACTGCCTGCTCTTCTGGCACCAAATTGAAAGTCAGGAAGCAATACTTAAACAAGGTATTTTCCATTAACAAATGAAATACAAGGATGACTTTGCATTAAGTCATTTTTATAAAACATATATATATAATATAACAAGGCCACAAAGACATATGCACATGCTGCAACTGAAATCATCCTTATGATTTACATATTTCTTTTACCTTCCCAAACAGATTATTATGAATTATTATAGAAACAATATGTGGATTAGAAAGACAAGGCTTTATGAGTTAAAATGCAACAGAAAGAAATTCTTCAAAGTGAAAGAGGTTGCCACTCCAATCAGACTGATAGAAATATTAGTGGAAGATTACTAAGAAGGATACTATTTGGAAAGTTGGATATTCAGGGAAGAAAAGGTGCCTTACACTACAACTTACCACTGCTATCATTAGGCTCATCTGTCTCTGGGATGCTGACTGAAATGAAAAATTGAGAGGTTAAATAAAAAAACACATTTTGATGACGTATGAAAGTCACCTTCACCATCATAATGTGCTGTTATTTCCAAAAGTAAATTACTCATCACCTGGTGCAAGTAAAAAAATTTGGTAATGTTTTACTTCTTTAATTTGTATTTAATGGATAATTTCCTTTTCAGTATGCCTATTTAAAGACACTGACTAGGTTCATATCAAAAATGAAGAGCCACGTTAAAATAATTCACGTATGGAATAAAATCAATCCTTTCAGCTACGATAGAGTGGGATGTTTAGAAGCCTTGTGACTCTTTCTGCAGCAGTTTAACTCTCTTCTTATGCCATCTGCCATAGTTTTTAGGAAAGCTTAAAGAAATACTTTTCATTTGATAAAACGGATTTGGATTACATACATGAAAACAATTACATGCACATGTATGGAGACATTTCTGATGTCACATAGAACATGGTAGTTTATTTTCAAAGTGAATTAAAAAAAATGAAATTTTTCTATATAATATCATTATAATATTGGTGAAATAAAAAACATAATCCTTTACAAAAGCCCTGAAATAATTGGAATTAATCAAACTACTCTTCACTATCTCCTTCTCCACTCTCTCTTACACTCTACACTCTTTCTGTTTGAAGTAATTTGTCTAGGCAAAGGGAACACACACCACTTGACCTAACTGTCCATCATAATCTAACTCTCTCTCTCTCAATCTCATCAAGAAAAAAAGATAACCTTTCTGTGCACTAGAACATTAGTCTAGTCCTGGTACCTATTGGACAATGCCTTTACCTAGTTCACTTTCCTCCCTCCAATTTGTGCCTGTATGTTAGCCACACACCCACTTAGACTGTAAGCTCTAGGGGGCAGGGACTTCCTTCACACTGTGTCTCTTACCACATAGCACTAAAGTTCTGCGTCCTTGTATGAGCTCTGTGTGCTGTGTATATTCATTGTATTAATTGTGTACTTTAATCTATTGTACTTTTATTTATATTGTACTTTTATGCATTGTATGGAACTGTGGCTCTTTAACAGGACTTTACAAATTACAGATTTATTAAAGTGTGACATTACAGCTCACCATAGAAAAGTCATTCCACTCTCTATTGATTTCTAAGGGACTTTTAAAAGTGTGTTCATTAATGGATGAACTTTCACCCATTGATAAATACAACTCTACAAATCCCACAGAAATGAATAGGGTGGTTGAAATTTACTGTGGTGAACTCTAATTTTCACACTTTGATAAATCTGCCCCTATGTGTAAAGTTACTGATGCATGGAGCAGTTTGCTAATTTGCTCCCCTGCTGCAGTGACAGGAATACAGTGTGCCTTGTTATATCTTGCATTAATTGATTTTCAGGTTCAGATTTTGCCCTGTTTAGTAAAGAAATAACAAAATCTATACATATTTTCTAATTACAATAATAGGCAAAAAGGAATGGGTGTCGCCATCCCCTTCTAAAAAAACCCAAATGCTCTGTAAGGCTACAAATGTATTGTTATTGCTACTTTTTATTGCTGATCTTTCTATTCAGACTCTCTCCTATTCACATTCCAGTCTCTTATTCAAATCAATGCATGGTTGCTAGGGTAATTTGGGCCCTAGTTACAAGACTGCTGAAAATGCAAATTGAAGAGCTGCTGAATAAAAAGCGAAATTACTCAAAAACCGTAAATAATAAAAAAATGAAAACAAATTGCAAATTATCTCAGAATGTCGATCTCTACATCATACTAAAAGTTATCTCAAAGGTGAACAACCCCTTTAAGGCAAGGGGAAGGCTGGGCTTGGAGTGGAGAAAGAGAGGGATGTGATGTCAGGGGAAGAAGCATTTCTCTTCCTTATCTTCTGAGCCGGTAGAAACATCCCACCCACCCTTCCATTTTTTGCATATTTTTTGAAATGTCAGGAGTCTCTCTTTATGTTCTCTATATATCTGTTAAGCAGATGTGGATGTTTTCCTGCATGTACTGTTGCTTTGTGGTTTTGGTACTGTTATACAATATAAACATTAGAGTGTTTGTATGTTATTATTCATATTAAATGAATGTCAAATGCTTGATCCAGGGAATGTTTCCGATCACCATTGGGGTTAGGAAGGAATTTTTACCCTCTTGAAGCATAATTGGCACTGGCTTCCTGGCTTTTGCCTTTCTCTGGATCAAAACTGTTGCTATGTATATGAGAATGTATTTTAAGTTTTTCTTTGCCACAGTAGTGGTAGGACCTTGCCAGAGTGCTGCACGGATAAATTTAGAAGAGGGAAAAGGAGGTTCTCTCCTTTGACTGCACAGTGGATTTATTGATACTGATGGTACTACTGCTTGTGCTAGGTGACAGTCTGCTTGGATTTCCTATCATCGACACACTGCAGATTCCAGATCGACAGCAGAGCTGCTGAACTTTTCTCATGGTAGGAGATGCAGCTCCTGCTCGAGTTTGGGGCCATCATCTCTGTAGGTAGAGGCAGCTTTATACTCAGTGGTGGATATAATCACATAATGTTGATCTCAAGTGACTAGTAGCAGAACATAGTAGCAATCCCTTATAGAATTCTGGCTTTAAATATTGCCTTGGGGTGAGGCTGGCAAGGTCCTATTTATCTGATAAAGTGTTAATAAATGCTGTGGCCATTTTCACCATTTCTGTTTCATTATGGTAGGAACCAAGGGGGTTCAATGGGATGGCTGAAGGCGAAGGGTCAACTGTGGAGTCCCCTTGTCAAGTGTTTTCAGCACAAGGTCTATTAATGCTGATAAAAAGAGGTATATACTGGTAAACATAGAGCCCTGATTCATTTGAGCTACTGTCACACAGAATGGTTTCTTTATCACTTTAACAAACTAGCTGTACCAAAAGCCCAAGCCACAGAAAGAGAACGTCAGAGAACATTATATAGTCTTTGGGGGTGACAAGCCCCCATTAAAAAAGATTGCTTATCTTTTTCCCTAGGCTGGTGCTCCTATTTTTTTTTTTTACAAAATCTGAACTGGCCCGAGGTAAAAACTAACAGAGCTTTTCTCTGCCATTTTATTCTTTTCCCAGATGTCCCTAGTGCTGACTGACACTAACAAAGCAGACACATTTTTTACTCTGCTGTGCATGTGCAAGCCAAACCATAAACCATGGATTTATGGGAGGTAATTGAAATAATGGCACAGGGCTCTGTTAGTACGGTCCTCAGGTCAGTGCATTTTTGGCCCAGTAAAATAGTTTGCTTGTCCTTTAACCAGTCCTCCTTTGACTTTAGGTTTATAGGGAGTAACAAAAGGCATCAATACTCAGTTTATCTCCATAAGCACTAAACCACTGTACAGTTATGATATATTTTACTGGAAACCTGGCATTCAGAAAACTCATATATATGTCAATGTTATTAAATCCTATTTACTTTTACTTACTTTATTTCTTACTTTTTAATTTTTCTTTGTTTAAAAGTACCTTGAACATGATGGTAAATCTATGCTGATACTATAAAAATAATATAACAGATTCCATTTAATAATATATAACAGAGTCCATATAACAGGTCCATACTATAATTTAAATGCTTATCTAGTAGGTAACACTAAATCTGACTAACTGAGCTCAATTAGAAAACAAAATGAGATTTCATGCAAACATTTAACAAGACAGAGGCATGACAATCTTTTGCTCAGTTGCTAAACAAATAACACTTATGAAGGCAATCACATTTGTAGCTATTTTTCGACAAACGTGAAATACTTGTAATTCACTTACTCGCTGAAACATTTAGTGATCGAACTTCTTTTCCCAGTCTGTTTTCAGCAACACAGATTACAGTAGTATTTTCTTCTGGTGAGATAATGATCTTGGCAGAATACCTAATATTACTTATCATCGTCTCTTCTGTCTAGTGAAAGAGAGAATGTGTGAGTTTTTTTGTTTTTTAGAATATTTTATCAGTTTTCCAGCAACATGATTTTTCTGTATATACATACTGTAAGCATACAATGATAACTTACTTGATTTAAGTACAACACATTTCCTGTACTGGAGCAGTATACTTCTGGTTTTGGAAAGCCTTCAACTTCATAACTGATGGTTTTAGTCTTTCCATCAGAGGACGTGTTTTTCGTAAGTTTAAGTTTTGGTTTTCCTTAAAAATAAACACAACACCAGCTGAATTCCTGTGTGAAACATATGTGTTGTGCATAACAATTATTTACCAAATTCAGATGCAAATCTTCACAATGCAGATTTGTTTAACTAGAAATGTGCGTTTTCACAAAAAATCTGTAAGAACCCTAGAATTACTGACATGTTTAGGGTGATGGTGACCCAGGTTTCTAAAACATCAATGGGGCACTTGAACATGATTCAGCAAAAGAGGTAGAATGTGTGCAACGTTGATATGTGCAACTATTGTTTAGATACAACAACATGTTTTGACTGATAGTGTGGGAAAAAAGAACTGTGTTTAGGTTGCAAATCAGTAAATAAAATGACATAGCTTAACAATAATTTTATGCCTACCTTCTACAGTAAGCTTAAATGTTTTTCGACTTTGTAAACCTTCCTCTTCCAGGTTAGCCAAGCATTCATAAACACCTGAATCACGATACTGCAAGTTCTTAGAAGGGAGCGCTGTCAATATTTTGCTGTCCTGTACAGGAAAAAAATGAAAAGCTCTTGTAACACAAGCCTACTTGTAGCTTAAAGGGCAAGGAAAGTGTAAAATAGAATAAGGCTAAAATGCTGTATTTTGTATTCTAAACATAACCATGAACTTACTGCATCACAAGCCTAATCAAACAAATGATTTATGCTTTCAAAGTTGGCCACAGGGGGGCTGTCATCTTATAACTTTGTTATATATCTTTGCAAGACTAGACTACACGCACATGCTCAGTGTGGTCTGGGCTTCTTAGGGATCGTCATAAATGATCAAAAAACAAAGCTGCTTGAGTTCTGCATGGCTGCTAAGTAAAGCAGGGGCTCCCCCTGCTGTTCATAAGTATGATTGTTTCCCTAGGGACCGTTTGACAATTCCAATCCACAGCACTAAATGAAGGGAGAATTTCACTGCATAAAGTCAGGTTTCTTCTAAAAGCGGTACACATTTTTTAAATTAAAGTATATTGGAGATAGATTTATTTTTCATTAAAGAAAGTAAAAATGGGATTTTATTTCTTTGCCTTTCCTTGCCCTTTAATGCTTTGACACACACACAATAAACAAGGATTACACAAGTCAAATATCTAGGCAAATTAAATCTTGTAGTTCAAATATTATGCATTATTATCTTTAACAGCCAATACTCTGCAATGTTTAACAACTCAAATATCAAAGTTACCGAAAAGTAGAAGTACGACTAAGTTTACTGTTTTTTGACACAAATAAAGACTTTTCAACACTTATTGGAGTGCTGCAGCATGAATCAAATGGTCACCCTTGCTGTGGGTAAGCAGTCTGCACCTGACACTACAACTCATATAGTAGATGATTTCCTCTTTTTCTGTTAGTAATAACAGTTTACTTTCAATAATTGATAGGGCTTTACATTATTAAGACAATTATTAGATATATTAAACACAACAGCCAATTCCAGAAAACCAGAGAATCCAAATAATTTTAATATAGGAAAAAAACTTACTTTCATAAACGTGACTGATACATTTTTACTTGCAAATGGAACACACAATACAGAAAATGTATCTCCAATCTGTTTTGTAACTTCTCCACTTGGTGTTAAAGACAGGTCTAGATCTGGAAGACAAAAATACATCAATAAATTTATATCAGGTTCTGTGTCCCTGTATGTCAAAAACACAATGATACAAATGGGAGGAAAAGTAGCACTTTATTAGACAATTACAAATTTATGTCACTTAAACAACATAGACTTATAGAAATGTGAGGAATGTGATGAAAACACATAATATGTCTTATTTCTATATACTTTGGTGAATTATGCACAATAACTGTTAGTTTGTTGCTTCTGGGTGGAATTAAGGCAAGCAACCAGTAAAACGTCCGTTCTAATGACGATATATATAGACTTATTATGATCATTTATTATGATCAGCTCATTGCAAAATAGCAACAGTTACCATTCTAATCTGGCTCCACCAAGCAGGTATAAGTATGAGTAAGTATCTCAAGTAACAGATGCTGTATTACTGAGTGCAAACTCAGTTGAAGCACTTAAGCAGAAGGGTTACAAGATGAGCAGTTGGGTTACAGGAATGCAGGAGTTCATTATGGGAGCACTCGCACCCTATGTGCTTTGCACTGCGCACCTGATGAAAAATCTGACTCTCGGCAACAAGAGCAGCATCAAGAGGTATATCAAGTCTATCCTAGATTTCCTCAGATTTGTTTTATATCATTAAATTATCAGCTACATTTTTTACAAATAAACCAATGTAATTCAAGAAGGTATATTTTAACCTTTGTTCTTGGATAACTTAAGATCCAGTGTACTTACAATGAACCGTGACTGTTGTTGATGCCATCATATTTTTATCCGATAGAGAACATTTATAATCCCCAGTTGCATTTCGTTTTATGTCGGTTATGTAGAAGGCACTTGAGCTGACAATACCTTCTTCCTGACCCTTGATGTAAAAAAAAATGATGAAGTGTATGACACATGGATTTTTTACAAAAACCCTAATGCCACTTAGAAAAAAAAATGTGATTCATACTGCAAAAAATGCCCATTTATTTTCTTTATACAATAAACATTCCATCCAGGGTAGCTTTTGGTATTTCATTTTACAGTTTATTTGGAATTAATACAATTTGGGACAGTAGGGACTCACACAAGGTATACTAAAACATGTGAATTAACACTGTTCCTCATTTCAAAGTGCACAATGCAACAAAGCTTTGCAAACTTACTGGAAGGTAATACAAAAATTCTTGCGGAGGTGGATTGCCATTTCCTTTACATTGGATAGTGATGTTATCACCTTCCTTTATATATTTTTTTGATGGCTGTATCTGTATTGTTACCTTCTCTGTTGGGTCTATAAAAAGGATAGAAATATTAAAACAATTGTGTAAGAGTACACAATAATGATGTACATACCTTACCATTCAGAAGTGAAAATTATAACTGTAAGGGGGTTATTATTGAAGTCCGATTTTTTATGGTCAGACTTTTAGATGCAATAAAAACACATTTTTAGTATAAAAAAAAAAACCTTGAATTTTTAGAGATTTATTAAACCCAATGGTGTTAAAATTCTGAATAAAAAAGTACTCCAACTCAGACCTGCCGAGTTCATATAGAAGTCAATGGCAGATGTCCTGTTGACATTTTGAAGATATACTGATTTGCACTGGGTTTCATTCATAAAACTTACAATATATATCAAAGCTAGCAGTGTCAGAGTCAGACGATCTTTGTCCATTTGGCATAAAGTAGGTTACTGTACATCTGAATAAAGCTTTTATGTCCTCCTTTGTTGACATATATTGAAGTGATGACTGCATGCTATAAAGGCCACTAGAAGAATTTTTTTCTTTAGTCCACTCTATAATCACAGCTAAAAAAAAAACAGAAAAGAAACAATGCATGCAATGAGAATTACAAAAGAACAGCTGGTTCAGCACACCGCTCTTTCACTAGGCAGAAAGCTAGGTAGGTAAAAACATTTGTAGGTGAAATTAAGCTTTCAATCATAGAAATGTGACAATAAATACACTTATTCTATGAAATGTGTATATATATATATATATATATATATATATATATATATATATATAAATAAATTTGAAAAATATATGAAAAATAACACACACACATAACACATCTGACCCTGCCACAAGCATTCTATACTACAAAATGGAATTTTCTACTGGCCAAACAGCACTCAGTAAATTGATTTATAATACATACAATCTTAATATAAAGCTAGGTAGGTAAAAACACTTGTAGGTGAAATTAAGCTTTCAATCAGAGAAATGTGACAATAAATATATATATATTAAATAAATATGAAAAATAGTCATAACACATCTGACCCTGTCACAAGCATTCTATACTACAAAATGGAATTTTCTACTGGTCAAACAGTACTCAGTAAGTTGATGTATAACACATACAATATAAATATAATAATATATACCTCCATCAACTGGCAAAAGAATCTTGCCATTTCTGTACCAAGTAATGTTTCCCTCTGGGTAGCTATCTTTGGCAACACAGACTCCAACCTGCAAAACATTAAACAACTCAGTATAGAAATGAGTTCTCAGCTAAACTACAACTATCATATAAATAGAATCTGACAGTTAAACAATTACCCTATTTATCTTTCCTGTTTCCATGATTTTTGGCTGCTCTAGAATTTCTGGTTTCGATGGAGGCTCTGCAATGAAGCATAAAAAAATTTACATTTCATGTTTCTTCTTAGTTGTCATCTACTCAAGTAATGAAGTGGCATCACTGGAGTCTTCCATAAAGTAAAACTATACCCCCTGAACAATGTAGGTCTCTATAAAAAAGATATTACATAAAACAACTCATATGTAAAACCCTGCTTCATGCAAACCATTTCCATAATAATATACTTTTTTAGAAGCATGTGCCATTGGGTAATCATAAATAGAAAATAGCC
>CM044434.1:90978103-90992600 GCA_024363595.1 Xenopus borealis | reverse complement strand
TCAAATATAGCATTCATGGAAGAAAATTCTAATTCCCACTATATAACGTACCCAGGATTACCAACGTATGTGGAATTATCATGCAACAATGCTTACTTATGTATTTCTGAAACTCACCTCAGAGCCCAAGCTTCCTGCCTCCCACATATACTAAGGTACAATGACAAACCACCACAAATCATATATGGCTCCTAATTTAAATTTGGGTTAAAATGGATAGTTTTCTTTAAATATTAGCTACGAAAGATTCCAACAGATCTTATCTGGTCTGTCTTAGAACAAATGAGCAGTGGGAAGATTCTAACATTGCTTCCCTAGGAAAGAATAAAAGTAGTTGTAGGCATTTCATTGCCATCAGATCTATAGCAAATAGATTGATTCTTTAATTCGCCTATACAATGAATTTCCAAAGAAGGCTTCAACTATCTGAAAATTAGTTGATCAACATTATTAATAGTATTATTACTGCATTTCTTTATAAAGGGCCAACATGTTTTTGTTCACTATACATAAGGGTAAATAATAACTGGCAAATAAATTGATACATTAGATCAGTGCTGTCCAACCAAAATTGGAATTTTTCTGGCCTACATGGTCAAAAACCACATGGTGGTAACATACCAAAAAAACAAATGGTTGGCGCTCACTGCAGGGATATCACTCATATGTGCAAAATTTACGTCATACCCTTAAATCCATATGCTGCCTGCTCCCCTGTGGATAATACTGCACCCCCCAGCACATGATGAAACATTTTAGGGGCCCCTAACAACAATTTCCAAACACTAACAAACACCAGAACAAACCCTACTGGCAGATTTTTGTATTCACCCTTTTTTCAGTCTCGGGGTATAAAAATTCTGAAAACTTTGTGATTTTTTTTTTTAAAGTCAGATTTTATACTAAAAATCATTTCTAGGAATTTTAGCATTTAGAGTTTAGAAAATAACTTGTCTTGTGGACACAAAACACGTAAGGCTCGAGATGATTGTTTAATAAAGATCTTTTCTACTTTTTGAACCTACTTTTTTGGTCTGATCTATCTGTGACCTTAAAGCCTATTTTTCTCATTGTATACAGATTGTCTGCCCCCTGAGCTGAGGGCCTGGGGCAGGAGCACATGGGCCATAATTCTACCTTGGTGAGCTCTACTACGTTAAGAGGATATGCTTATGCTTAAGACATATTTGTGTAGAGTAGAGCAGGAGACAGCGAAACCTATCAGGACTCTAAAGGCCCCCATACAGGGGCCAATAAAAGCTGCAGACAGAACGAGTGAGGGCCCATCTGAAGGGTTTCCCTGATCGATATCATGCCCAAAAGTTTTTTCAAGCAGCTTGTATAGTAACATTTTGTAATTGTATAACCAAACAAATACATTGTTATTGCCTCTACTACTTTTTGGGGCATTTGTGGCATGCCACCTATTGAACGCCCACTATTTTTAATTTTCCTACAGATTAGTCATAAAAACAAATTAAGAACCAAAAGTGTGTTAATTTGTTTGCTTAATTTAATCAATATATGCTTTATATATTTAATATATCACCTTCATGAAATATATGTTGACAATCAACCAAAACTTCACCCTACAATGAAGTCTACATTGCCTAATGAAACACAGTTTCAGTTCATGTTCATCAGGAACACAAAGAAAATCTTACTTTACTAATGTGTGATCTGCTAGTGTTACAATAAACGTTTAATTTTATTTCTAAACAATGTATAAATGCTTATAATGACAGACTGGAATTGTCCTAAGTGGTTGAAAAAGTGTTTTCGCAGCAATAACAAACTAAGGAGAATAACAAACTAACGAACATATTAGAGAAATCGAAAATAAATACACTAAACTCTGTGTTGCAATATGCACACCATTATCAGTGTTAAAAGCACAAGAACACTACACAAAATAAGTTGTAAATGATCTTCCATTATATTCATAAGTGTATCCCCACAAGCTTTCAAAGTAGCTCTTAAAATTTCAGCCATGAAAAACAAAACCACTCTGAATAATTGTCTGTAGCTATAAAAGCTGGGTGGTCTTTGAAAAATAATGTACTGAGCCAAAAAGAAGAAAGAAAAAGCCAGTTTTCTAACCCCTCTCTGCATTCATTCATTAAATACTGTGGCATGCAGATACAATCATGTTTAACAAAGAACTGAAAACAGGAGCAATGTGTTGGTTTACCATACTGATTAGAATTCACCATGTCTAGGGCTGTTCTATCGCACCCCAGCACACACATTTAAATTGTGAAATTTACTGGAAGGTACCACAACTGGCACTTCCTAGTGAATAAAGTCAGGTACTTTTTAAACCATTTTTGGGGCCACTCTTCTGTATAAAATAGATATTGTCTGGGCGCAGCAAGGGATGCTTGGAAAAATGACATATTGGCAGTGCAGCACTCTGACTCTGATACAATGCCAGACCAAGGAAAAAATTTCTGTCACCTGCTCTAGAGGTGTTTAAATATGTCCCGTGTGTGATTACTTTTAATTTGCAGCATACTGAAAGTTAAAATGCAATAGCATGATACCTTTGGGCCCAAAAGGAGTGATCAGACTACAAGTTGCAGCATTGACTAAGAGTTCATGTACACTAGTGTTTATAATGGTGCTTGAAAGCTTGTGAACCCTTTTGAAAGATTCCGTATAAATATGGCCTGTCTTCACACACAGTGAAAAATGAGAACTTAAGTAAACAAATTAGACAAAAACATAAAGGTGTTTCATTTGCTTTCAGTAACTTCTGTGCCTCCCTTGGGCAACAATACCTGCAACTGTTGATAAGTTCTGCACATTGGCTTGAAGGAATCTTAGCCTAGCTGCCATGGGCTTCCTCACATGAAATGGTCCATCATTAGCATTTCTATAGGACTTTGATTCAGCCATTCCAAAAAATGTACTTTGTCCTGCTTTAACCATACTTTGGTAGATGGACAGCTTGACCTGCTTTCTGTTGCAATTCAGTCCACAGAAGCATTTTCATGCAAAATTTGCTGGTACAGTTTAGAATTGATGGTTCCATCACCAATAACAAACCATGTTAGTCCAGAGGCAGCATACCAGGCCCAAGCCATGATACTGCCATTACCATGTTTTACAGATGCAATAAGGTTCTTATTGTGGAATGAAATGCAGTGTTTGCCTTTTGCAAAAAAAGAAGAAAGAAAAGTAAAACGTCATATACAATTTTGACAATTGTGGCCATTTCAGCTAAAGGAGAGCAAAACTTGAAATCAGCGGACAGTACCAGTTCAGTATACTCCTCCAGAATGTAAGATTGCCATTAGGGAACTGCAGGACTTGTAAATATGTAAATATATGTATTTGTGCATGCATGTAAAAATGTTTGTGGAAATGCCAACATTGAACCAAAACTATTCCCAAATATATAGCATAAAAATAAAGACAGATATAAACACTGTGCATAAACACTATCTGAACTTTAAAAAATAAATATGTATTTTTTTACACAGACACACCAGTTTCCACAAATTAAAAATCAACTATAATGTCCTGCCTGTGCTTCAGTGATCAATTCCCAACCCCCATAGGTTTACATTGTCATCCAACCCATCTCTCACAATGTGAAGTGATGGATTCGGGGACCTGAAGTCCCTCTGCTTTCTTTAGTGGGTTGTGCACAAATTGCCTGGACAGCAGAGGGACTTCAAGTCCCATAATCCAACTCTTCACAATGGAAAAGGTTAGGGAGGGTTTGCATCACACTGTGAGCATAAAGACAGTTGGCAGATGGTTCCTATGAGTAATAAGGTTCCCCCTTTAAACCTGTGGAATCAGGTATGTCTAAAAAATACATTTATCATTTCTTTTTCTGCAGTTCAGTGTTTATGCACCTTTTCCATACAAGCCCAACATAATAAGCTCATGTCCATATATTTTCCCTAAAAATCAAAATACATCAGTTTAATAAAGAAACTTAAAAATATCAAAATTATCTAGAGGCATCTGGTGGAAATAGCTTAAAACATTTTTGCATACTATTTGACAAGTGAATCCTTATAATTTCGACACAGAGATAAAAACAAAGACCTCTTCAACGTCTTTTTAAAACTCTTCTTCTACCACAGATAAAGATTTAGCTCGCATCATAAGTACTGGGGAAACACAAAGAGCTAATATGGGAACAGGGTAATGTGCAAAGACAAACTTAACTTTAGTACATGCTTATACAATTGAAAATTCCATTTGACTTTGGAATGGAAAATGACAAATATAAAAATTTTAATTTCATATTGCAAAAGCCAAGGCAGGTAAATATATGAGCCAATGTAGTAAAAGCACATCAGCACTAATCTGCATGTTAATTGCAGCTAAAATTACCTATTCTATACAATATTAATCCTACCTTTTTGCTCTGCTGGGGTTAATCTTGCCAGAAAAATTGTATGGTACAGATATGGTTGACACTTTTTCTGGAAAAAAAGACCCCACTTTTTTCTAGTGTCTTTTTTGTTACTTTACAGACATTTCTCTTCTCATATATTTTAAAATCACTGACAATGATGAATACTATATTGTGCCTGATTTCAGTCTGGCCTAAAAAAGACTGATAACTCTACAAAGTACAATTTTTGTACCTCCCCATAGATCACTTCTGATCTGCTGTTGGTTAAAAATACGTGGTGAGCATGTCCTAAAGCTTTTCTCCCACAAGGTGGTATTGTAGGTAACCAATTACAGTTGTCCCTTCACAGTGGGAAAGATAAACTGCAGCTTCCTGTCAGGTCCGACAAGCTGCTGCATGGCTTCCATCCAACAGTTCAAAGTGCAGAGAGCCGCAGGCTCTTCAGTACAACTTGAGGGAGCAGGAAGTGATACAAATGAGCTGTGCTAGAAGGGGTTTGGGGACTCTCCAGTAAAGCAACCAACTCCTTGTATTTTTAGAGTACAGAAGGTCATTATATGGTGGTAAGGGACAGGGGCTACAATTGACAGATATTGCCCTTGTGATATTCGTTGTTCAAGTAGCATACTGACCTACTAAATCTGTGCAATTTTCCCACCAACTTGTGAACCCAGTTCTCACACATCACCCAGTGTGCAGTCAGAATAAGCAAATGTCTTTCTTTTACTTTTGTGGTACCAGCCCAACCCCAACACTTGGTTGGGTTCTTCTTACTTCATAATAAGGTTTTGGATGCATTTTTTTTTCAGTTCAGTCATGCCACTATAAGTCTATAAATATAAAGGACAGAAAACGTCCTTACCCAGGTCTATTTCTAGCAGTACCTCCAGCATTAATGGGGGAATATAATACAAGTTGGTAATGGAAAAAATATTCACAGTTATGCCTTTGTGTGAACAAATTTGCCTCTGCACAAATTTAATATAGCTTTTGTAAACCCGGAAACTGTTTAGCGACCAGTTCCGACTGTGAAAGAAGGTTTGCGAATTTTACAGTTTGCATTACAGCGCAGTGAATGTAATAAAACTTCTTACAGAAAATGTTCTTATGTTTTCTCCAAGAGATTACGACACCTGCAAGCACTTCTTAAAAGTGGGCAATGTGCAATGGAAACTCACAATGCAATAACAGTTTAAGGAAGAGTATTATATTGTGAAATGTGAAATTTTATTCTTATTTGTGCAAATTATTTTGCTCTTTACGACTTTTATTACATTTTCCTATTAATGTTTTGGGTCTCTTAGGTGAGGCTTATTCTCAGTACTGGACCATACAAACTGGGATTTTAGAAATGAATCAATTCAACCTAAAGAGCATATAAGAGTTTAAACTGAATGTTTATCACAAAATAAATAACTCATGGGTTATTTATATACACTCACATTTGAAGATAAGTAAATTCTGTGATACTGAATGGCATGTGAAGAGTTCCAGAGCTACAGGAAACAATTCCGACTGAACATAATTCCACATATATTACATTGTAAAAGTGTAAGTCATGTTGAGTTGAGAAACAGAAAACTTGCAAAAATGTCATGCATGTGAAGCACTATGCCTTAAGGCTCTTAAAACACTTTAACTAAACAATAAAACCTATGGAATTGCCTTGCCATAGATATCTACCACCTTTATTAACAAGGTACTATCTTACATAAAGAAAAGACTGAATCAGTCAGTTATGAAGAACAGTTTGTTCTAACAAAACACCATGGCACATGGCACTGCAGTATTTTGAAGTTTCCTTGATAATGGTTTAGTAGATAGAAGACAACAATGAACCTAAAAGCATTGCATCTTTAGTTAAATATATGTAGCCACTGAAGAACATAGGGTTTTTGGCCTCATCTTGATGGTATGCAGTCATTTAAAGGGATTGGTCACCTTCCAACATTTATTTCACTGCAGTTTTTTTTTTCAGAAAAGACACAAGAAATACACCAGAAATAAAGGCATTCTTCAATTACTTTCTTTTCTATTTGTGACCATATTTCTAATATTGAAGTTTAATTAAAGTATGATTTTTTACATTTAAAAAATGTATCAACTAATCTGAAACTCCTGAGACTGGAACATTTATCTTTTAACTAAAATTTTGCAAAAAAAATGGTACATAATTAAAAATGGAAAGATTTGAAAAATGTCATTTCTGGTGAAAAATCTAAAACAACTTAACTGAAGGTTTAGAAGGTGAATAATGTCCTTAATTTTTCTGTCAAACTAGGAAGTACCATTTTGAGAGAAAAACTTGCATGTTTCAAAACCATAGGTTGCAAAGCATTAAAGGAACAGTGCCACCAAAAAATGAGTATGAGAATAGTGTTCTAAAGTAACAGAAATATCATGTACTGTTGCCATTCACTGGTAAAACTGATCTGTTTGCTTCAGAAACACTACTATAGTTCATATAAACAAGCTGATTGTGTAGCAATGCCAGAAATAAAAAAAAAATGCTATATGATAGCACAGGTTATAGTGGATAACAGATTACGCCATTATGTCTACACAAACACACACAGTAGTGCTACACAATCCTCAACCACTTTTTGTAGCGTCAGGTGCCGACTGTGACTTTGTCTGCTCAAGTCTGAGCCATACTTCAAAACATATTTCCGCAAGCACTCCGATATAATGAAAATTATATTTATTAACAGGTGAAGCTTCAATTGTTGCACAAATAAATTGAATTTTCACTATATCAGAGTGCTGCTGAAATATGTTTGGAACCATTATGTTCTACAGAACTTATCTGCTATCTTCTGTGTGACCTGAGCCTTTTTTCCTTTGAATAGCTTCCCTTGTTGGTATAACCAATAGTAGTGTTTCAAAACACAGTAGTTTTACTGGTGCAGGGCAACACTGCATAATATTTGTATTACTTTAAAGCACTTTCCTTTTTTTGATGTTATTGTTCCTTTAAGGTGAATAATACAAAGCACACATTGGTTGGAAATCATCTTTAGAAACTAGGAATCAATCCAACTATGACAAAAAGCCATTTGAGCTAATTCTGCAAAAGGAGGAATTAAATAAGTATTAGACCAAACAAAGAAAGGGTATAATCATGTATTATAAGAAGGTCTGGCAAATATGTTTCAAAATACACGTATACTAAACCTCTGGAAGGACACTGTAGCTGTGCAGTCAATTTATACATGAAAAATGATTTCAGTAACATAAAGCTGTTCATCCATAAAGCATATGACTACAACTCACATTCAGATTGTTTAATATTCACTTAATAACAGCAAGCCAGCTGCCCCCCATTTCATCATATATTCAATGAAATTACATCCAGTAATGTTGCTGCCAAAATACTGATGGCTAAATCAGCAATTCTACTTCTGAATAAATCTATTCAAATTAATGCCTTGTGCAATTTCTAATCATTTTCTCTCACTTTTAAAGACATGCTAAATTAATGTTCTTGTCCATCTACATGTTTTAGTTGGAAATGTCACATTACTGCAGAGAGCTGGATTTAATCTTTAAATTTCCAAGAAGCTGTATTGGCATTTTTGTCACAGTTAATTACGACACCGTTGTAATAGAAAACATTTCAACTGCCAGAACTTGACTATTTCACACTTTTATTCTCCCCTGCTAATGCAGAGGAAGAGTAAAGTGAAGAATGGAACTGTTCACACATCAGTGAGCCACAATAAAGTCTGATTCAACTTTTAAATCAAAGATAGCTAGGAGGCATTAATATAATCAGTTTCTTTCCTTAAGGGAGTTGTCCAGCTTAAAACTATCTTTTAGTAGACAGCAGAAATCTAATACAAATTGCTTTTGGTCTTCATTTATTATACCTTTTATTGTTTTAATTATTCACATTTTTTCCTACAGTTCTCAGGTTGGTAGGCATAACACTTCAGCAACCAGGGAGCAGCTTTTAAAAAAATGTATACTGCACAAATAGAATGGTACAAGAAAAAAAGATAAACAAAGCCTCACAGAAAGTCTGTAATATGTTCAGATGCAGAAGAACAGGAAAGCTAATAAATGGAAAATAGACACAATAAATAATGAAGACCTACTGAAAAAGATTACCTATACTGCTACAATATTACCAGAATTTTTTCAATGATTCAGTAGGAAATCCACATGTGATACAAATAATCTCCACAAGTTGGCACTGTTATTACAGGCTAAATATCAGACCTTCCCAAATGTGAAATGCAAATCACAACATTCCAAAATTCTTAATTATGTACACTTTCATTTTTCCCACCAGGCCTTTCAATGGGGTGTATTTTGGATTATAGACAATTGTAATGGAAAACTGTTTTCAATCATAACACACCAATGTTTTATAAACAAGAAAAGTGTCAACATTTCCCCAAACTGCCCTTTTATCTTTGGAAGGCACTGATTAGATCCCATGAAATAAATGTATGTGGTACTGGCATAGAAACATTTGAGCAGATTAAATGACATTATAAGACTCGGGGGATAAAAGCTGCTGTTATGTGCTAGAAAAAAAATGGCTTTATTGCCCACTAGTGAAGACTGTAGGTAATGTGAAAGGAATGTAAGATCTAGTAGCAGACACATGACCACAAACCTATAAGGAATCATTTTAACAAAACCATTATAATTAAATAAAAAGCAAGCTGGATGAAGACTAATTTAAATGTTATGATACTTAGAAAGCACTGCCATTCTTTCAAACAAATGTTCAAACTTTTTTAGGCAACATGGCAATATAAAAAAATCTGTGGTCAGTAGGCTATAAGTCTGCCTCATAACAGCTCATTGGATACACATTTTATCAACATAAAAAAAAAACTTCTATAACCATAAACATCTAAATGTAACTTTGTTATACTGCTTTTCTAACAGACTCAATTGTTTTTGCTTCAGAATACTTGTACCCTGCCTTAGTTAGATAAATTCAATTGAATCCAAACCTGAAAAACAACTTTAGATTTCAGTTTTTTTTTTTTTTTTTTTAAGGCTTCCGTTGGTGTTTTGTTTGACCAGTTTCACAGCAGTTTCAAAGCACCAGTATCAAGAACAGCAAACAACTTCAAAGCAAATATTTGCCATTACAAACCAACACATGCACAACTGAAACTATGTCTCAAAATGTACCCTCTTACAAATTAAACCAATACTATTATTAAAGGAACACATATGACTCCACTTTCACTATTAGAATTGGTAATAAATTCAAGTTGGTATATTAAGTCTTTTCATTCATCTCCATATCCCCAGCCCCCATAAGTTGTCAGGTCCATTCAGGGCCACAGAGCTTCTAATGGGCTCAATAGCATTCACATACTGCTTTTAAAAACAACTTGCACAATAGAAGAGCACACATGAGCATTCACTGTCCAGTTGCATAAAGAACAAATAAAAACAAAAACTCTGCACCCAATGTTTATTGTACATAAAAAAAAAACTATGTTCTACTCCTAGGCAGGAACAACATGTGTATAAATGTCCCAGATATGGAAACATGGAAAGGATGTTACAATGTATTAAAAAGGTGGGGTTGATCACTGACCTATGAAACAACCGAAGACATATCAGTTACTGATTAATGGCACAACGTTGGAACTATAATAATAATTACTCAGGGCCAAGGGGTGAAATCTGCATGTATTCTCTTATAATGCTGCATCAAATAACATCTAAGAAAACAAGATGACAGATTGCTGTTGCCATTTGCTAAAACAGGGAACCAGGATAGGAAACGTCTGGATAGTGTGTTAAAAGTAAACCACAATCATAGTTTCTGGCAGTATTATTCAGGATAGGCATGTGGCAAAATAAGATCCTTTTCGCACATTTCTAAAATGAAAGAGTGAGCTGCCACCTTTGTAGTGACCAAATTAGCCAGTCTGAGTTAAAGAATGAACACACACCAACTCAATGTTCAGATATATCTAAATATAAGATCTAAGATTCTACTAGAATCCTTATAGAATATATTCAGATGTTTCACAGGCATGTGTCGACGCCATTGCCAAATCTGCCATTCAGTGACCAATTTGCCACATCTTTTACAGTTGTCTGGCAACCAACTGAGTGAGAATAAAGAGAATACCAAATACATACTAACAGGCTATAGGGAGACATTTAATGCCACAGGATGAATGGGTGAGAGAGAGGGATGTGCAAAATGCTAGAGAATACAAATAAAAGTGCAGTGAAGTGGTTACTGTAACTGATGCAGTAGCAAGAAAAGAACCTTCCATGTAGTATTAAGAGGTATGTCCAACCTGCAGCCCTCCATTTATTAGTTGCTAGGTGGGGGGGGGGGCTGGTAGTTGGTGTTCTACAACAGCTGGAGGGCCCCAAAGCTGACATATGGCTTAGTCACATGAAGAGTAGTTATATGTGCATGAAACAGAAACATTTCATAGCATGGGGACATAGATCTGGGACACATAATATGAGGCAAGCAAAGTTGATCTATCATTGTATGATTCCAAGTGTAGTGTAGAGACCAGATGCTGCTGCCAGCTCACTACTACATGGCATACATAGAGAGGCTGGCATGTGCTCCTGTACATTACCTGTCCTTAGGGTGGCTGCACACAGCACACACACGACCAGGAAGGTCCTTGCACTTGCTTCCATAGCCCACGATCCGATCAAAACGACAGAGGAGCTGCCCGACCTAGCCTGGGCCACCTACACCTGGAATTGCCCGGATTTCAAATGGCAGCTCCCGGTAATGAAGTACCACTCAGTCACCCCCCTGTTGTTCTGTGCGCGAAAGACTCCCCAAACAGGCACGTAGTCTGCCCTTCCCAGCAGGGCTGCTCCTGATATAACGCTTCACAAGGAAAGGGGAAATGACTCGAAGAAGAAAAATCCGCCAGGAGCCAATGTGAGGGATCCCTGAAGGTGCGCAACCAACTTCCACCAACTTGTCACACAGCAGCCGCGGGTAGGTCCGGCCAAGTAAGAGTACAGGGAGGATGAACAAGGGCGGGCTGTCTCGGCGGGATGTTTGCTGTGGAGCACTCAGTTCCTCCTCAGTCGCTGCTCCCTGTGACTGACTGTCAGTCTCCTCTGACTACAGCTTCCCCTACTCCCACTCCTCCTCTCCAGTCAAGCTGAGCGGTTCGGGCGCGGCCCCGTGTGAGCGTGTGCACGTGATAGGACCCACTTGCTAGAATGTGCGGGGCACGGGGGGCACCATATATCAGCTGCTATCATTTATTGCTGCTCACAATTCCTATAATCATGTTTCACTTTTAACTGAACTGAAGATGGTGGTGCCATACTGCTGTCACGTAAAACCTGTTTAAACTAGAATAGGATATTGGTGCTAAGTTTGGGCATCGCCAGTAAATATTATTGTTCAACTGTACCATTCATTTTTCCTAAACAACGATGCTATTGTGCATAAGAATGCAGATTTCAGCATGAAGTTGAATACTACGTTCATTTAAAAATTCGACGTAGGTTTATTTGAGGTACGTAACGTACATATTACCTACAGTACCAATGAATTGGCGGGAAGCTCTTTATTTTACATCCGAGCGCATTATCAACAGGACCTAGCGACAGAGTACGTCCGCCCCATGAATTGGAGGAATGGTTTTGCCTATTTTTATAATACTACTTCAACGCACATCGCACCAAAAGGCAAGCGCAGGAAAGGCAGCTGGTGTAGAGTGCGAGGGCGCGCGCGCGTACACGCTCAGGCAGCAGGTCCCCCGCGCCGTCCTGCTTGTGGCGCTGCAGGACCTTGGAGTTCAGCTAACCTGTGAGAGCGCGAGGAGCGTGTATGCGCACAGCTTGGGGCGAGACAAAGCAGACCTCCTGCGCTCTGCCCCTCCCCCTTTAGAATAATAATGGAACAGTCCAGTGTACTTTCACAGGTGGAAAATAGAACTACAGAGGTCTAGTCCAACTGTACGCAATAAAGCCGCAGCTAATAAATGAAACGATGAAGTAATTGTGCAACGTGTTGTCACGCTGGCTGAGTGGGCGCTGCAGTGACAATACAATGTACGCGGAAGAAATGTTTTACTTCCTTGTAGCTAGGACTTATGCTCTCCTTAGAATCGTTTCCCTACGCCCCTGGCAGCGACTTTCAGCCAGTCAGTATAGTATGGCCCAAATACAGCAGCTAGGCTATAAAACGGTAAATCCTAAACTGCCTATTATTATTCCAACAGCAACAGGTGCTTTGCTCTTACAGGCTTCCTCGTAATAACACTCAGTATAGGGGTAGCCGAAAGAGTCTGTCACTTCCCTCCCACATGTAGTGGGCGACTGTGGCTGCTTTCTCACAGAAGGGATGAGTACATTCAGCTAATGGGCTGTTAGGGTTGTCACCTTTTCTTGAAAGAAATGCCAGCCTTCCTAAATATTTATCTTTTTTTCCTATTAATAACATTGGGATTAGCCATCAAAAATACCGGCCAGGCCGTAATATACCGGCCAGGTGGCAACTCTATGCGCTGCCTGGTTATGCTCACTTAACAAGCATCACCGTGGGACAGTATTATGACAAGCGCTAGGGCCTAGGGTTCCCGAAATACCTCCATTATTTATCCTGCCCAGGCCTGGACTGAGAGTCAAAATAGGCCCTGGCATTTCAGGTACACAGAGGCTCAATGAGCCCACACAGAGGCCCAAACAGCCCCCACCAGCCCACTAAATACTGACTTTCTATGGGACCTTATAGCAGCCCCTCTGGCATTTGCCCTAACCCACATATTGCCAGTTCGGGCCTGCCTGTTACTCATGAGTGTCTGTGTCCGCAGGAGGGAGCAGTTCATTGACCCACCCTCACTTCTCCATTTAGTTCCAAGAAGTTGTTTATTAATTTAATTCATATACTATATGGATGTGCACACTCTAATTGAATACTCAAACTCTGCAAGGGGTAAATGTAAAAATGTATGCTTTACTTAGTATATTCACAATCACAGAACAAATATATGGCATAACAAATACAAAAATGTAAGGTAGATCACAGCATAAGTTATAATATACATACCCCTAAAAGGAAGGCAAGGCAAAAATGTCAACCTACAAGTAGCGAATACACAAGCCAAAAGTGAGAATACCCCAACGTTTCGGCGCTAAGGCCTTTGTCAAGGGGATCAAATTACAATTACTTATTTTCTCATCTCAAAATTGTTACAATGTATCTTAGTTGCACCTGTTAACTGTTCTGGGCTCTCTGCCAAAAGTCAATTAAGTTATAAACTTTGTTTCTTTTTCTGAAACAAAGAAAAGGGGGACTTTCCAGTACAAATGAGGGACAGTTGGTTCAGCTCTCAAAAGAGGGACTGTCCCTCCAAAAAAGGGACAGTTGGGAGGTTTGTGAGTGGCTGATCCATATTTTTTTTCAAATTTTTCAATGTTCTTCTATGCACTGTAACATATTTGAAACGGAGCCAGCCATGTCCCCATGTTTTTAGATCACAATCTATTTCTATGCCTAAATTGAAATGACTTCCTCCTGAGTCATGCTCACATGGATGAGGAGGTGACACTTGAGACAACTGACACAGAGTTTTACTTTCGG
This sequence comes from Xenopus borealis, assembly GCA_024363595.1. Lineage (NCBI taxonomy): Eukaryota > Metazoa > Chordata > Amphibia > Anura > Pipidae > Xenopus > Xenopus borealis. The sequence goes on along the minus strand of CM044434.1, from coordinate 90,978,660 downwards.
CAGCGGTGTGATAAAAAGGAGCACAAGGTCACTCAGAGTTCCCCATTGACAACAGGGGCTTCCCGGGTCAGTGGTGTTTTTTGAGCAGCTTTAAAAGTGGGGTGGGGAGGGGCATATCATTGTGACACATCAAATGTCTGTGGTATTTGGAAAGGACAAGGAACTAGTGGGGTTAGGCATGTGATAAGAACCTTTTTCCTGAACAGTAATTGCTTCTGGCAAATATTCAAACTGGGGGCACAGGACATCATTGGTACCAGCAGAATAATTAGACATTACTCCACAGCAAAAGCATTTTAGGGTCCCCATTAGGGTTGCCACCTTTTCTGGAAAAAAATACCAGCCTTCCTATATATTTATGTTTTTTCCCTGTTAATAACATTGGGATCAGCCGGCCAGGCTGAGAAAGAGGACAGTACAGGTAAAGTATCTGTTATACAGAAACACTTTATCCACAAAATGCAGAATTCCAGGAAGGCCATATCTCATAGACTATATTTTTTTTTTTTTGTATATTCTTTATTTAAAGCGATATGCATTTTACAATCAAAGAAGGA
>CM044434.1:90961749-90973964 GCA_024363595.1 Xenopus borealis | reverse complement strand
TTATAAAATGGGGCTGTGTAGCCATCAGGCCCCGGGGCTTTACCTGTGGGGGTATTTTTTTCATAGACTATATTTTAATCAAATTAGTAATCATTTTTGTCTAATTCTTGTTTATCTGTAATAATAAAACCAGTGGCTTAATTAGAGTGTGCTGGGCCCCCCTGCAAAATAATCTTCAGAGATGCTCAGATCCCCATCCCACTGCCCATTTCTTGTCCTGCCTCTGCCCCTCCCTTGTCCCACCTCCACCCCTACCCACTCCCTGCTCACTCCAGCGCAAATTTTGTCCCTCTTCCTTGCTGCAGCTAAGAGAGTAGCTGAGGAGGAGGGTTTTTTATTAGCTATAGAGGAAGTAGACCCCACAGTCTGGGCCCCCATTCCCTGGGCCCCCCTGCGATTGCAGGGTCTGCTGCCACTATATTTATGCCACTGAATAAAACACTACTTTGTATTTTAGATTGGAGGCAAAACAATCCAATTGGGTTTATTTAATGCTTAATTAATTTTATAGTAGACTTAAAGTATGGCGATCCAAATGAGTGAAAGACCCTTTATCTGGAAAACAGCAGGTCCTGAGCATTCTGGATAACAGGTCCCATACCTGTATATTAATCAATGTCCCATTAAGTCCCCTAAAACTCTGTGCCAGCTAGCAGTTGCAAAGTCTCTTATATTATGGCCCTGGTTTGGTGCCTGTGTATCTTCCGTTGTATAACAGAGATGATAACTTATCTAGTTTACATAGAAAACCTTCTTAGCCAGCAGTATAAAGTTGGATCCTCATTTTACTATAGCAATAAAAGAGATGACAGGATTTCCATATATTTTCTCTGCATAGAAATGGAAACCCAGAAATGAGAATATCTACATAATATTCAAGGGAAATCCCATTTACTGAGTAACCATACATAATCTATGCAGAGTTGTGTAATATGTAAAAAAAAATATGACTGCAATTTGAAAGAATCCTTAACTGGAAATATCAACATTTTTATTTTGATATATTAATAGGCTGTTAAATCTTGTTTAACAATAACTGCAATGTTTTAAAGGGCATCTAAACCCAAACAGAAAATGTTTGCAATTCTTTATGCTCCTCTGCATTATATTGCAATTTACTATCCATTACATTATTGACTGAACAGAATATTATTGTTCCCCAACTAACTAGAGCGTCTGAGCCAAAAGCCTTCTATTAACAGTAAATAATTAAGTTTATATTAACTTTCTATTCGGGTTTAGATCACTTTCAAACTCAACTGATTGGACTCTAGACCAGTGAAATCCAACTGAAGGACCATAGATAATATGTGTCCCTCTAAAGGTGGTCATAAATGTAAATATCTTTAGGTGGGCAGTATTGTGCTCATTGTTTAGATCATAATCACTGGTAATGTAGGCTATCCAGACAAGGAGCATATCAACAAGCTGATGGAAAAATCAAACCTGCCCTAAATCTGGCCAGTTGATCAAGAACAACCATATATCAGCCTGTCTATGGCCATATGTCTAAACCATTGGTTAGTGTGTTTCCAAATATTCTAGAATACTATTATTATTATTTTTGATATTAGTAAATATACAGTACACACTTTTCTACCTTTTTTACCCATGATCCACATATAATATATGTACACGGGAATTCAAAAAGTTTCCTGAGGATGCCAAAAATGGAAAAATATACTTTTATTATATATATATATATATATATATCATATAAGTATATAAAAAAACAAACTGTACATATATCTTTTTCAGTGTACATTCTGTTTCACATAAAACTTGCAAGGGGTGGGGAAGTGGATGGGGGAAGGGAGTGGGGTGGGAATAGTGGATTTGGTATTGCCCAAAGCTTTATTTTCCACTTATACTGTGAGGGGAGGATAGGGGAAAAGGAGAAGGTTTTCAGTCCACTTCTTCTTCAAGGCTGTTACGGATGTTGTAGTCTCGCAGCAGACTGTGGGGGTCATTTAGCAACACTGGGCAAATTTGCCCATGGGCAGTAACCAATGGCAACCAATCAGATTGCTGCATTCATTGTTCTACTTGCAGCTGGCTTCAAAAAGCTAATCACTGATTGGTTGCTATAGTTAACTGCCCATGGGCAAATTTGCCCAGTGTTGATAAATGAGCCCCTGTGTATCAACCTGCAGCAGTCTTGGATGCTTGTCCTCTCCCTCCTTAGAATGAGGCAATTCCTAGAGCTTCCTGAATTTCCCCTTCCATATGAGTGCCCTGAAACAGTCTGTATAACACCGCATGTTGTGTAAGGAAATTCCTTGGCACACAGTCTTTGAGCTCATGTTCCAGGGTATCAAGCAGGGCCTGTGTAAAACCGCAATCCCAGAAGAGATGCAAAGATGTTTCTTCATGAATGATGCACCTTGGGCAGTGGCGGTTCCTACACAGGTTGCGGGCATGTATGAAGGTCCTGAGAGGAAGGCCCCCCTGAATATCCATCCATGCGATGTCCTTCTTCTTGTTTATCAGTCGGTCTGAAGAGACATGTCCCCAGACAATCTTCACTGTGTTAGCTGGTAGCCCTGGAATAGACTCAATTTCTTCCTTGGCTCTGATCAACTTTTGAATGGTCTTTGGTTTCCAAAAGTTGGGCTTGACTCTCTCCAGTTGGTGTTCCCTCACAAACTTTGTAACATCCAGGTAAAACCAAGTGTTGTTCCAGTTGTAAGGGTAGGTGCTGTCCCATTTGTCCCACCCTAGCACACACTAGAGTGTCAACAAGAAGAATCGAGACATGGAGCTGCCAGCAGAGTCTCTGTCCCCAGCTGGGTGAGGATGTCAGGACCACCTTTCCCACCTTTGCGGGGCTTCTTGTACATAGATGAGAGAGAGGGCAGCCTTGTCTGACCCCAGACAAAACTGGAAATGGGTCAGTTTTCCAGCCATTCCCCAACACCAAACTGACAATATCACGGTACTTAAGACTGGCATAATAACATAACATTTCCCCCAATCCAAACTTGACCTTGTTCATGAAGACATGGGACACACGATCAAAGGCTTTTTCCTGATCAAGAAATGGTGATCTTTGATGTAATGCACCATTTCCCTATGATGATCTGCCCAATGACAGTCTTTAGCTGGTTAGCTAGTACCTTGGCGAGGATCTTGTAATACACATTCAGAAGAGAGATGGGCCCGTCAATTCTTGATGTCGCTTCTCTCCCCAATCTGCTTGTACAAGATTGTGATCATTCCTTCCCTCAGCGACTGGGGCATTCTACCCTCCACCACCATCTCCTCAAACAGCTTGAGCAGGTCTGGGCTGATAGAGTTTCCACCTTGAAGTGAAAGATGAAATGCCTGGATTCTTCCTCAAATTGCCTTTTCAGGCCCTCTCTGGTCTCATCCAGATCTTGTCTTACCTCCCAGCCACACTGTGGAAGGTCCTGAAGAGACTGCAGATTTCTCTGCAGCCTCCTGAAATTCCCCCTGTGTTCACAGGCCTGATGCCTGCCTTTAGCCTGAAAGAAACAGAGCACTTTAACCTTCAGAAATTCCCACCAGTCACTTACATGTTCAAAACAGCATTTCTCATTTCTCCACATGATTTAAGCATCCCTCAGCTCCCCCATAACCTCCTCCCTTTCCAGCAGGTTGCAGTTCAGCTTCCTTGCCTTTGAGCTTGGAATTAAAAAATAAGCACCTACTCTGAGGCCACTATCAGCAACATTCAAAGGGTTGGTGATTAACATGTTGCTTGTGAGCCATTGGATGGTGATGACTGACAAAGTTGTAAAGGATTTATGAACATAATGATACCGAAATTCTTACCTTGTGCATCTGAATGATGCACAAGTAAGGTGGTGCCTATTACATCTCCTGCCTGCTCCTCATTTTGGAGCACAACTGTCTGCAGTAAACGGGACTTATTGTAAGGAAAGGTGCAAAGTGCAAAAAACCTGGTGGCTTGGGCCTGTTTTTTGCATTTTGTACCTTGCCCCTCCATATGTAAATGAACCCTTAAAAGGGAACTGAAGTCTAAAATACAATAATGCTAGAAATGCTGTATTTTGTATAATAAACATGAACTTATTGCACCAGAAGCCTAATTAAACAAATGATTTCTGTTTTCAAAGTTGGTTGCAAGGGGTTGCCTGCATCATCTTGTAAGTCTTTGTAAGACCAAAACTATGATAATTAGAGACTATGATTATTACAAGACTGTTAGACCAGTAGCTGATGTGATCCATTTTTTAGAAAATGAACAATAAAGGCGTTTTTTAACCAGTTTTGGACTGAAGCAATTATATGACCCAGGAAGTGCACTGCCACTACTTGATGCATGGTGTGATTTGGTTTTCTTAGCAACGGACTCGGGGCGATAGCACCTGGGTCACACCAAGGAAAGGGTAAGCAAGTCCCTGTATTTGTACTCAAGATAAGCGCATGATTTAAACTGATTGAATTGTGGAAACGTTAAGAGCGGTGCTCAGGGCATATGTACCCAAGCCACTTATAAGTACCAGTGAGCATATGTTGTGAATGTGTGGAGCTAAGTACAGTTGAAGGGGATGTGAAGCTCATGTCTCTATAATGGTGCCAGGAAGATTAATGTGATTAAGACCAAGACTATGCACATGCTCAGTGTGTCTGGGCTTTCGTTGGGAGGTTAAGCTTAGGGGTCATCATAAATTATCAAAACAGCACAAGGGAAATCATTTCTGACATAGATACAGCAAGACTGATTAATAATCAGAATATGCAGACTGCACTGGCTCCTCGGATACAAATCTCTACATGGTCGTCGGCTGCTTTACAGGGAAACAAAAGTTCTGGGAAGTAAGGTGGGGGGGCTCCTCCCTGCGGTTTGAAAGTATGACCCTGCGGTTTGAAAGTATGATTGTTTCACTGCAGAGCAGCTAGGGATTGTCTGAAGTTTCCTATCTGCTGCTGTCAGAACAAGTGCATATGATATTATTAGTTATTTATTAGACATAATTTATTTTTCATTTATTTTTTTTGCCTTTATATCCCCTTTAAATCTTGCAATGTTTGTTCATCAGGCAGATACCATCTAGGCATTGCTCTGGGATGAGCCACATAGTTTTGCCACCTCTGTTATATTGTGATAAGGATTTTAAAATATAGGGGGGTTTGGCAAAAATGTAAACTTATGAATCCTAAAGGATTTACAGCAGTTTGGATTTTAGAATAGTTATCAAACACTTCCCTTACTGTCAGGACATTTTCAGAGAATTGACACATTTATCAATGCAAGTTAATGGGAGATTAACGATTCGGACAAAGTTATTTTCTTTACTGAAACAAATTGTGGCCGTGCAGAGAAGTGCTTGGTAAATCTGACAGCATTGTTACTGCTCAGCAAAAAATACCAATGTCTAATAAATCTTGTTTGTAATAAAAGTACATACATGTACCAATGTTCTGTATTCTTTGTTGCTGATTTCTTTTTGCTACCTTAGCTCAATAAACATTTGTGGGAAAGTAATTGTATCAGTTTTCAACAATGACATTTATTGTAAAGCTGTTTGTTTCATAGTCTGGTACAACGCTGTGCTATTTGTTACTGTTTATTTCTTTTATGTATTGTCATCTGTATTTAAATAGTCTTTATTCACTAACACATTTACATACATTATGAATGTGACAAATCCAAAGACAAAATGCATATTCTATTGTAATGAGTCTTTTGTGGAAATTTGAGTCCTTATATTGTTAACATTTGAAAAACAGACACAATTATAATTGGACAGAAAATAAATATGGGGAGATTTATCAAATTGTGATTTCCATACTTTCCTGGCATTTTTCCATATATTAAAGGGTTTTTTCACCTTCCAAACACTTTTTTCAGTTCAGTTTTTTTTTCCAGATTGTTCCCCAGAAGTAAAGACTTTTTTTCAATTACTTTCCATTATTTATTTTTTGCCATTCCCCCCAAATCTAGGTTTAAAATTGAATGATCGTGTCTCTGGTGTTTGAGTCTGGCAGTTCAGAATTCTGGTGCAGACTCTAAACTGCTACAATTTTGCAACATTTAGGTGATGCATATTCTAGCAGCATCTCTGGAGTATTAGCAACTATTGTATCAGTGCTAACAGCTGCCTGTAATGAAATCCTGCGATTCTGGTCAGCAGGGACAAAGATACGAAATGCTTACATTAAGGGGCAGATTTACTAAGGTTCGAATTCGAGGGTTAAAATACCCTAGAATTCGACCATCGAAATTTTACCGAATTTTAACCCTTCGGATCCGATATTCGAATTCGAAGGGTTTTAACGAAATTCGATAAATCGAACGATCAAATTAAAAAAATCGTTCTAATCAAGTGATTCGAACAATTTTAACCATTCGATCAAAATTTTTTATTCAATCTAAAAAAGCTAAAAGAAAACCCAATGGGAGCTTCCCATAGGGTTATACAGCAATTCAGTAGGTTTAATCTGGCAAACTAGGCAATCTAATTAAAATTTAAAGGGCAAGTAATTGACCACCGAATGGTCGAATGATTGAATAGATTTTATTCGATCTATTCGAATCATTCGATTCGATCGAATTTTTAATCATTCACACATCTTTGTAAATCTGCCTCTAAATGTATTTATTTAGAACTGCTTTAGAAGGTGAAAAATGACACTTTACACTTCAATATTAGAAAAACATTCACAAATAGAAAATAGAAAGTAATTGGAAAAAAGTAATTATTTCTGGTGATCTATATGAAAATAACTAGTTGTTTGAAGGTGAACAACACCTTTAAAATTTTCCTTTTTTGTGAAATTTCAGTAGCTTTCACTAAATTTCTAAAATGTAAATATTCTGCTATATTTGAAACCATTTACAAAGTTTTTTTTGTATTGTATTAGTCTGAAAGTGGCAGTTATAAAGTCAAATTCTGTCAATTCTGTAGAATTCTGTTAGGGAACTGATTTGTAAACTTGGGGAAAAAATAAAAAAGCATTATGACAGAAAGATGCTGATTTACTGTTTGGTGGCAAAATTTCAGTCATCCCCAGTGAATTAAATTGGAATTTCAGTCATCCCCAGTGAATTAAATTGGTGAGTTTTTCTCTTTGCCACTGCTTTCTAAGGGGTTGTGGTTTGGAATCCTTCTAAATGTAGGCGGAGAGCAGCTGATGTGTTCCCATCCGCTGCTTTGTGTATTTGTGCTGACAGCGTCAGCCTTTATACAGATAAACAGAGAGGATTTTTATTTATCTGCATTATGACAATTGCTAAAAAACACTAGAGAAAATTAATAATTCTGAAATCAACTTTAGTAAGGATGCTTTGCAATACTCCCCCATAGTCATATGTATGTAGATACTTGTTTAGGGCCAGAAGACTAATTTATGATTATTAGTACAGAAATGTGTTACAATTTAAAAAGTTATGCCAGGAGCCATTGAGTATATATATATATATATATATATATATATATATATATATATATATATATACTATAAAATAGTGTGTACTCCAATGTATTAGTGTATAAGGCCTCTGGGGTTTAAGTACAGTCATGGATGATTTCTCTTACAGTGTGAACAGCTGGCTAGTAGAAAGGAAGATTAACAATAGGACTTTACAAGATGCCAGGTCTTCTCGGGTAACTGAAAAGGTAACACCAGAGTTGATCGTTGTTATAATAGGTAATAACAGAGCCCTTTTGTTATGTATCATCAGTTGCATTGTTTGTGGCGTTGACCGGGATAGTTGTGCTCTGAATAGAGATTTGCCTTAGCAATACTATTGCAAATGAGAGGTAATGGTTCTGAACAACAGGAGGCCGCATATCACTTGATTATAACTCTCCTTAAATAGCTTCCCTTGCTCTTTCACAGAAAGAAGCCTAAGCAGCTCCAGCGGTTTTACAATTTTTAAGTAGACATAAAGCAGGGTTTGAAGCTGCACTTAACATAGGGGTTGTTTGTATGGTAAATAGCTGCATTACAAAGCCTAGCCTAGCAAGAGTCTGTTGTATTTACAAAGCTGGAAATACTAGTTTTACATTCATGTGGGGGAAGGAATGAAGTGATCTGTAATTTAAAACTCAGCTCCTGAGAAACTCGAAGAGCACATTAATTGCCTTGTGGCTGATGATTACATTTTATAATCTATTTTTGAATTCAGCAAAGTACAACACTACTGTTCCATTAAACTCACTGTCACGTTTCAATCTGAAAATAATGAAAAAAATTATCAAATTCATGTGAAACATTCTTACAATTTAGTAACATTTATTGTATACTGTGTAATAGTAACTGGCAGCTATTTTAGACTATCTGAATATCTGACTATCTATCTATCTATCTATCTATCTGTCTGTCTGTCTGTCTATCTGGACTCACTCACAGATAGCATTATTGTAAGATCAGCTCAAGATGCTATTTTATTACCACAGTGCTTTTTCCTTTAGCTATTCAGCTTTTCCTTAGTTGTAGTTTTTAGTGCCAGCTTTCTTTTTCTATTTTACTTATTACTTACTTGGCTGAGTTTTACCCTTAGGTGTCTTTTTTTAATACAGTTCTTGCAAACACACAAAAGAAATGCACTATTAAAAATAAGGCAAAAAGATATGTTTTTAGGCATTTAACATAAGCTAAGGTATGACTGCTTCTCTAAAACCTTTGCTGAGAATACTTGATTTTATTTAAAAAGAATTTAAGTACTTTACAACAAGTTTTTTTATGGGCTAAATTGTTTCTCTCTTGAAGTACACGTATAGTGACAAAATATAGGAGAAGGATGTATGCACTAAGTAATACACATAACATAAACGTACACACTGATACCAGAGAAAAAGAGGTCCCTATTCACTAGTGCTAGTGATTACATTCAAAAGGCAGAAGGGGGTTAAAGGAGAACTAAACACTAACATTAGCCCTTTAGCAGTAACAATCTGTGTCTCCAAAGATGCCCCAGTAGCTCCCAATCTTCTTTTCTGCTGATTCACTACACATGCTGTGTGCTGCTGTCACTTACTTAGGGACTGACTCAAAATATACATTTACACAAAGATAACGAATCTTGTAATTTAGCAGCTGTCTCATATCTTATGGGTTCCAAAACAACTACTGATAACCTGAAATTTTAGTTTTTTTTTAGGCAGATTGGGGGCCTTTTGAGGATGAAAGTAGTTGTGGCAGATCAGGGTGTGGCCAAAAGTGTACCTTTTTTAAAATCTCCACTATTATTCTGCTATTACCCTTTAGCTGTAAACTTACCATGGCCTGTACTGTATAACTGTTTCCTACTACTATTCAATATGGTTGTATTCTGGGAGACATTGGTGGTTCTAGCTATAAACTGACCCTGTGATTAAAAGATTGAATACCTAAGATGTAATTTGCATACAGACCAGTGGTGAGGTATTCAGTTTTGTTCAACAGGTACGTTCCTTGGAAGGAAACATGGCATCACTTACCCGTTAAACTGAATATATTTTTTTTATTTGGCTCTGTTATTTTTAGTACTGGTCATTGAAAGATAGAGTATTAGTGTTTCACTCCATTTTACGTGATTCTGTGAGCTACATCCTTGCAAGTGTGCAAATGTCCAGGCAGAAATGTCCAACATTCAGAGTAAAGTTTACATTACTCTTGGGACAATTAAGTTGTATCTTTTACAACATACAGTAGCACTTACCTGTAGATGTTTTCTTCAAACAGGCCTACGTTCACTGTTCATACATTCAGAAACAATTGGTAGATTTTTTTTCTATTCTACCTGAATGAGGGTTTTAATGACAATAGGTTTAAAGGTTGCACCAACTTCAAAATATATATTTGATTGTTTGACCATATGATCTATCAGTAGGTGGTTATGTTATTTGGAAATCTAAATCCAGCTCATAGAGTCTATTACTGCTGGTGCAGGGACACTGATTTAAGTGTAAAATAGATCTATTGGTCATTTAAAATCTCTGTAGTTTATTTAAAAAAATAAATAAAAGGACATTCACCCAAATACAGTAAGCAGTGAATTACAATCATAATGAGATGTGAGGCCCTGTCAGAACGGGTTTATAATCTGAGAACCAAGATGTATTATATGAGATCATGCAACCTCTACTGAAGATTGTAAGCATATCAATGGCAATGCCATAGTAAAATACAGGATCATGTGTAAATACACAGTTCTCAAAATAGATTGTATTTTTTTAATGATAAATGCTCAAAACAAGAACTATTCTAAAAAGCAAGTATTATTTAATGTTCTCAATACATTTATAAATTTAAGACTATTTTACCAAATAAGCTTTTCCATTATAAAACCACTCTTTCTGGGATTGCCCTATGCACAATGCACTGCTGGAAGTTCTGGTTTGGGGATTCTAAGCACAATGAGGGAACATGTTTCTACTTCTTTGACTTTTAGTAGCCTTTGGCCCTGCTATTTGAACATTGTGTTGCTTCATTGGAAAATTGATGAAAAGAAGGAAATTACAAGAAATTTTTATTAAGGACATAAGCTGTACCCCCACTACAGGAAATTGAATCCAGAGTAATCTTCTCTAAGACAAGCTTTCTCTCTATCCATTTCATTTTATTTTGTATGCTGCTTTCTCTTTCACTATTTCTCCAATTTGATATGTTTATAAGCGCAAACATTACCTTTTAACTCTAAAGAAACATAACACCACAGATCATATTTATATTTATTATTAAATATTAATGAACTGCTGTGTAAAATACTTAAAGTACAATTGGGTACAGATCCAAACCAGAGATGGGGATTCAAAATACATGCCAGTGGTTTGAAGTCATGTTATCTCTTTTATTTCAACCAGCAAAGCTAATGTTACTTCCTTCAGTGTTGTAGCGAGGTTGTGTTCTGTGATGTGGGCTTGTCTACAGGCAATAAGTTGTCACAGTAAAGTATGCATCATAAATGTCTATAGGAAGCAACAAAAGGTATGTAATTGGAAGTCAGTGACCCATACTGACCTTTTCTCTTTTCCTTTATCCATTGCCTGTATCACATCTTTTGATGATAGGCTAGTAATGTGGTTTCATGTAAACAATTGCAAATAACCAAATTATCATAGAAAATAATGGGGAAAAGGGTAAATCATTGTTAACAATAGCTAAAATGCTCATACTGTACTGTCAACCATAAAATAAAGAAGATAAAGTAAAAAAAAGTTTAATACATGTTCACATGCAGCTACTCTATTTAGCAGAGCAGAATAAGTAGTGAAGTGAAACTGAATGCGGCAACCGTCAAAATTGTGGTTCCTCAACTATAAAGTAATGCTAGCCTTACACACATCCGGTTTTCTCATTACAGTCCTTATTAGTGGCCTAGCTTTCTGGGATCTTACTACAGTATATTAGCAAAAAAGAAAACCTTGCCAGTCTATGACCTGATTCGCCATGTTTATGTGACTGGCAAAGAACTGCATAGATCTGCAGCTTTTCATTGAAATCAGCAGACCATTAGCTGCTTTTTTTTTCAATAAATGTCTATATTTTTCTATCTTTGCATCAGAGTATTTTTTATTACGTATTTGAACAGTACAGTACTCCAACAGGTGAACACCATGCACCTGAACTACAATAATATCTCTAACATTATTGTAATAATAACGAAGAATGTAGGCTTGAAGATCCATGGATAAATTAAAAACACAGGATATAATGCCCTGGTAAGCAGACAAGGTTGTCATGCCTTAGCGGCATGCTTTCTTTTTCTGCTTCTTTTATTACATCCTTGTTTAACCAAACATGTATGCTTTCATGTTAAATTCCTAATGATAAATGAATTGAATTGAATTAAAATGGGCATTCTTGTCTGAAAAGCATTCCAGCTGATGAAATAAAAAGGTGAGACTGAGGACAGTTGTGGCCCTTTGCTTTAATGGAAACATACCATAAATTATATGAGAAAAGTGAGTCACTGGCCAGACACAGTGCACCTAATTTACTGTTTGAGTGGCCATTTGTTGAATCATCTCACTAAGTGAAAGACCGTCATTAATCTTGGCCTTTTAAAGAGAATAGGGACCTTTATGATTGCTGACCTGCCCAGAGCTTGGAGCTCGCATGGGGAGTGCAATTGAACTATAGGGTAATAGAAACACATAACTCTAGTTAACTACTCATTGCTTATCTTTGTTGTTTTCTGTAGAAGACATGATATTCTCCCCTATTCTCCCCAATTAGGCATCTAGATGGCTATTATACCATAGTATATATATATATATGTATGTATATATATATATATA
>CM044434.1:90924563-90959250 GCA_024363595.1 Xenopus borealis | reverse complement strand
ATATATATATATATATATAGTCACAGTAGTGGCTTCCAGAGAAATCCTTTCATGGTGAATACAAGGATTTGATTCCATATCTGCTTTGGTATGTTGACCAAACAAGCAAACAGAACTAGAGGTATGTAGGTGGTCTGGGAAATATTTTCCAGCTGATAAGATGTATGCCACCTCACAATCATTAAGTGCTGCTGATCTAATAGATGAAATGCTTTTTATCTTTTGTAACAGACAATTTAATAATCGGATAACCAAATGTAATTTTTTTTTTTATATCAAATTGAAAAACAAGTTTATTGTTTATCAGTGGAATGGGGAAACCCGAATAATAAATTCCTGTTGTTTACGTACAATTTCAAATAAAAAAAGGTTATAATGATATATCTTCAGCATATTTCTTTAATACATTTACAAATACAGACATAGATACACACATACATTTCATTTTGCAACAGCATTTGTTTGGAGATCTGCCACTGAGAATTTGATTATGCTCCACATTTTAAAGCCTGAGCTCCTCTATAGATGCATAATAACTCACATTGGAAATGGTATCCATTATGACACCAGCTACCTAACCTAGAAGTAAACATGTTCTTTTGTTTCCAGGGTTATAACTAAATCAGTAACAAGACCCAGTCTCAGGCCATTGATGCATAAGGGATAATGCACAAAATCAGGCAGATGGAATGCAAATATCAACTACCGTGTAAATGATTAAGAGATGCATTATAAAAAGGAAGGCTGTATAAATAATACATTATATATCATGCAATTAGTATTTAGCAAAAGATGTATGAATGATTCTGCCGAAAATATCTTTGAAACGGTACTTAAAGTGGTTGTTATACACAATACCAGTTTGCTAATACGCTGCATTATATTTACTTTTATCATTGCTGCTAAAATTTGCCATTGTATATTGTATACATATGGCATTATGAAATAATTCTTCATTATTACGTTGGTGTAATGGGTATAAATTGTATTAAGCTTTGTGAGGCCATCATCATCTACCCTTTAAATGTATTTGATTAAACAAGGTTTTTTTTTTTATCAAGGAGCTACTACAACTTCATCATTGTCTTTCAATCATAATTATACACAGTGTGCCCAATTTTATCAGTAATCAGTTTACCTGCCTGTGTGCTTTTGGAGTGTGTGAGGAAACCAGAGTACCCACTGCAGAAAGGTTTGCCTTTAAACAAGAGACAATGACGTTTTATTTTCCAGAACATATTACTTATACTATTGTTTTGATTTCAACTGTAATATGGCTGCCATCATTTGACCTAATATCCAGAGGGCATTTTAGCCTCTGTTCCTTTGTGAGATATATTTTGTGCATGAAAAGAGGGCAGAGAGTGCCACTTGCTCCTTACATGGCATAATTAAATGGGATAGTAAGTAACTTTTAGTACCCCTTCCTTTTCAAAAATACATGCTGAATGCTGATTTTTTTGTTAAAAAAGGGATATTTCCACAGACACTGAGTTAAAATTGAAAACATTTTTTTTGTGTCCTGGCAAGTCAAGACCAGGACCTGGAATTGTCTTGTAAATTAGGGTCACTTTATAAATACTGTATGCTGCAGGGTAATTAGACAAATTAGCATATGCTGTCCTTGCTCTATTGTTTAAACTTTTGTTTTTTAGCAACACATCTTGGAGTACTTGGAGCAGCAGCATCAAATGATGGCAGACCCCTGTTTGACTCTTAAGTGATAATTTTGCTTTTACTGAACTCTTGATCACATGGATGATTGGGATGGATTATCTGATGCTTGCAATAAAAGCAATTTAGAAACATCAGCTGTTAAATATTGGATGTTCACTTTGTGGTACTGACTTTCTACTGAATAATATAAACTGTTAAAAAGGAGGGCCCATCTGCCTTCACAGCTGGGGGCTGTATAATATGGCACAAAGTGTCCATTATGGCTGTTTTGGTTAAATCATAATCCTCAGCTAAAAGTGACCTGAACAGGAGGCTTGGTCTCTTTGGGAGTGTGTAGTTTCAGATGTGACTGGGATGAGATGTGTCACGTCTGCAAAATATAACAATAAAATTGCTGCAGAAGTGATCTTTCAGTTCAGTGGCATAAATTTGCTCAGCAAAAAGGCAATCTTAACATTTATGTTCTAAATGTGTCTAAAATAGGTACTACTTCTTTTACAATACAAAAACATGCTTAAAGGAGAACTAAAGTTTAACTAAAGAAGTAGGCTAAAATGTTGTAAATGTCACAGTATAAGACTGATTAGTAATTAATACAGATAATTACTACATGGCAGCACAGAAACCAGTGCAACTAGCATAAGAATGTAATAATCAGCCAACCTCATTTTCTGCTTGATTTAACAACCCCTAAGCTTAGCTTCTCAAGAGCTGCTAAGTGAGCATTTGAGTGTCACAGACACTTTCCAAGATGGTGACCCCCTGTAAAAAGTTTGAAGTTCTGGGTCATTGCTGCTGTTGAGAAGCTGAAACTTTAGGCTGGTGCAATAGGTTCAGTATATAAAATATGTATTTTTAGCCATAATCAATTTTAGAGTTTAGTTAACCTTTAAACCTCAGTCTACATATTTCATTATAACAAAGAGATATAAGTTATTGCACATTTATGAAGAGAATTAACCTGGTAGGAAGCAAATGCGGTGCTATAATGTGAGCTGGAATGAAGAAGATATGCACAGAAAAATATGATATTCTCATCATAATATTTGAGAAAATTGCTAAATTGGCACCATTTTCTGATGTCCACAACTTTAATAGCTTTAAAGTCACGAAAAATGATAATTCTGATTTCAGTTCAGATGAATCCTCCAGCTAGTGCTGAATTGTAAAATAAAACGTTTTTGGAATTGATTCCAATTATATCTATTTATAGTATGATGATAACCACATTTATAGTATGATTAACCATTCTTAAATCATAATATGTGACAATAGATAATCATTAACTGGCACATATTACGTGTTCCTTTGTTATATTATGCAATTATTCAGTTTCTGACAGTTTCACGTTATAACAGGAGTCCCCCGCCACTGAATTTGACGCTGCATGTCTGCTTTTGATGCCGGTGTGCCAGAATTGGACGCCGGTGACCATAATGGACTCCGCCCCCTCCGCCCCTCCTGACATTTCACTGTAGATTATAATGCATAATGTACCCCTACTGAAATTTATAAAGATACCGGAAATCACCTCGAAGTTATGTGACCTGTATAAAAGCACTCGGCCTGCGGCCTCGGTGACTTATAATATCTTTATAAATTACAATATGGGGTACATTATCCACTATATATACTTCAGGAATAAAGAATACAATCAAGTGATTGAAATGTTGGAATTTCTTTTGTTTGTTAATTAAAATCATTTACTCTAGCTGAACCTGTGGCGTGTGGTACATTTTTTGTTGCTTTGTACACATTGTTCCTGCACCCAGGCATGCTGTGTTTTTGTTTGATGAGTACTTCTCCATGTTCCACATGCACCCAGGCATGCTGTGTTTTTGTTTGATGAGTGCTTCCCCATGTTCCACACAAACACACATATTTCAGACAAAATAAATATTTGTTTTCACTTTTTAGGATTACAAAATGGATTAGATTTGAAAACTGTGTTCACCTTTAACTGCTTGTGTAGAAACAGCTGATATTGGTACTTTATGGTCCATTGCATATATATTCTATGAAACAGAAAGGGAAGCCTGGTACAGCAAAACTGCTGACTGAGGGCTCATGACTGGGGCAGGACAAAACTGCCAGACAGGGGTTAGTGTTGGACTTAGTTACATAATGATGGAGGGTGGAGTATAGGTAATTTGAAATAGCAACAACTAGGGAGGGTATCCATTGATCAACCTTTTGTGCTAGTTGTCACAATTGTGGCTGGTGTTAGTGGTATACCGGTTAAGTTGACGTGGTATGGCGAGTATTCAGGACATATGGTCAGACTAGAGTTCTAGATAACCCGTTGCCACAGCCGGTAAGCAGGTCCCTGGCAATGGTGATAGTTAGTTGGCAGTGTGGAGTTTACCAAGTCCCAAGTTTGGCAGTGGAACGTGGTTGGTTGTTTTCCTCTCTAAAGCTGGCCATACACAAAGAGATGTTTCCTTGATATGCCCACCAATGGCAGGGCTATATCGGGGTAATCCGAATATTTGGCCCTAGGGCCAAACAAACAGATTACAATGAGGAGCAATGGGCTCTGATGTGTCGGTCGCCGGAAAAATGAACCGTTACCAATCTGTGGCCAGATATCGATCATGAAATCTGTCGGAAGCCCCCATACACAAGCAGATAAATTGGGCTAAAGGACTGAAATCAACAGCTTTATCTGCCCATGTATGGCCACTAGTGATGGGCGAATTTATTCGCCAGGGGAGAATTTGCGGCTAACTCCCACGAAACGCCAGTGAGAATTCGCTAAAAAAAACCGAGTCACGCATGGTTTTTGACGTGACGAAAACGACGCGATGTGCGTCGAAAATGACGAGACGCGTCGAAGTTGACGCGACGCGCGTCAAAAACGTGCCGCGACTCTTTTGCAAATTTTTTCGCAATTTTTCGGTGAAGCAAAACTGGGTAGATTCGCCAATCACTAATGGCCACATTAAGAGTGTTGGTCTCTGGGAGGTGTTATGTTACATAGCCACCATGCTGGAAGGCACAAGCGGCTGGTGGCTGCTACGATTGTCATGCACTTAACTTTGGTCCATTGCCAGGGATCTTGCAGATGCTTACTTACTGTTAGGCATTTGATGTAAAAATGTGGGATATCCTGAATTGAAGCAGAAAGGAAGTAAATATACCTGAGAATGAATTGAGTCTCTGGTTTTCAGGTACTGGTAATGTAAAAGTCCTCACGAAATCTTGGAGAGTGCTGACCTACTGGCCTGAGCTTTCAAGAAAGTATAGCTGTATCGGGAAATGCTTCCAATCGGAGTGGTGGAGTCTTAATGATGACCTCTTCTTACAGGTACTCAGAGAAATAAATCTTATACTGGATAAGTCATTCTGAGCAGTCTGAATTTTAGCTTTATCTTCAAAGTAAGGAATGTGGTTAACTGTCAGATTTTAAAAGATAATTATTGTAATTTTATCGGAATTTTAATCCTTTGAGCATTTGATCACAATTCTATTCAGTGGGGTGTTTAGTGGCACTCCTGAGTCCTAACACCCCTCTGAATTGTTTATATTAAATGCAAATTGCAAGTGGGTATTATTAATATTACAAACCTCATATATTGTGAATTAAATTAAAGCGATTCAGTCTACAATGCTAATGTGTTTACGATTTTACAAATTTATAAATTTTCAGTGTGGAGCCTATGTTTGACAAGTTTTGTTTCAAGTGTTAACTAAAACATTGTCTGTCATTACCTGGATTTTCCTTGAGCTTTTCTGACTTACTGTAGATATGGTTTTACAGTTTTGTAGAGCTCAGTCAAGAGCTTTCCAGTGACCTAGGTTATAAAATATGAGTCAGTATATAAATGCTAGAAAATGTGACCCATTTCACATCAAGGACATAAAGGACTTAATAAAGAGCCATTTTCCTTCACATTTTGTGAAATGCTAGCTCTATAGCACATACTTATTGCATGATTATGCTATCATGCATGAGTACCAATGAAAATAAGGATGTAAAAATTGCTTCCAAAGCAAATATATTTTATTGGCTTTGAGGCCATCTTGGAAGCAAGTCATAGCAAAAGTCATTGCTAAGAATACTTCCCACAAACACACTAGATATGTGAAAATGATGCTTTTATCCATTCTCTAAATTGTATAAGCTTATTTATATACTGCAGAAATGGAATGAAAGCACTAATACCCAACAACATGCAAACTACAGAGTTCATATGACTACTTAGGACAACAACAATGTCATGCTTTTTCATGATCTGAATAGTTTAAATGCTTGGGCTTGTTCCCAATCTGCCTGGTAAACGTTCCAAAACAATCTAAAATAAAATGATTCAGTAAATCCAACTAAACATAAATATTGCACCCTTTACTGAAGCCGAGAAACTGACTTGGTTAGGGTGAGAGTGCCTTAAAGGAGCCAAAATGCCATTCATAATGTAAGACATTAAGGGGGTTATTTATCAAAATCCAATTTTTCCTGATTATTTTATTTAAAAAAGTCCAACCAAACTAGAATCCACAATTTGACCTTATTTATTATTTAAAAAAGCACAATTTAATTGGAAAGGGTGAAAAAAAACTCAATTAAATAGAACTAAATTCCAAATAATACGATTCTTTAGGATTTTTTCCCCAAATGTTTTTAGGCTTTTCCCTAAAAGTATGAATATTTTGGATTTTTACCCTAAAAGCCCAAAATACCCAGATTTTCAGGCTAATTCCAGTGCAGACCACAGAAACTTCCAAATAGTATAGGGACCTCTCCCATTGACTTATATACAACTTTGGCAGGTTCTGACTTTTTGCAGCATCGGGGCATACTAAATCTCGAAAAATAAGACATTTTTGGTATTCCGATTTGTATAAGTGAGCCCCACAGTGTAAAGCCTTCTGAAAACAGAAGGTATTTATATGCCTCATGCTACACACACAGGGTTGCCACCTTTTCTAGAAAAAAATACCGGCCTTCCTATATATTTATGTTTTTTCTCTATTAATAACATTGGGATCAACCATCAAAAATACTGGCCAGGCCGGTAAAATACCATCCAGGTGGCAACCCTATACACACATAGCACTGCCTTAATATCAAAAATAAGATTTTAACTCTCACATAAGGCATTATGAGTGGAGACATGCAAATCACTCTTTTTTTTTTTTTTAAAGCTTTTATTTTTGCATTTAACAAAAACACAAATCATACATGTGAAAGAGGACAATAAATCAAGAAAGAAAAGAAAGAAAAAAGGGGGTGGGGGAAATTTGGTGGTTGGGCCACCCGCTGGGCAGATCAGGAGATATCTTATGCCTAAAGATTTAGTCCATGTCTGTGTTGGTGTCTTGACATGAGGTCCAAGGGTCCCAAATTTTAGCAAATTTCTCTGGGCAACCCCTACACAGGTAGGTTAGCCTGTACATAGGAAGAGCCTCATTAACCAATTTTTTCCACAGTGGTACCGTAGGGGGGTCTCGGAGCTTCCACTTTAGTGCAATGACTTTCCGTGCATAAAAAAATAGTAAACGAAACAATTGTCGTGTAGCTTGTTGCGGAATTAGATGGTCTATATGACCTAGTAGGTAAATTTCCGGCACCAGAACAGGAGGAAAATTCAGGTAAGATTGTAAGTATGTGGCCAGGTTCTTCCAGTAAGTATTGGTAACCGTACAGGACCAAAAAGCATGCATAAAGGTGCCTGGCTCCAGACCACACTTGTAGCACAGATTATCTGGGATCAATCTCATGTGAAACAACAATACCGGGGTATAATACAATCTATGAATCATTTGAAAATCACTCTTTAATATTCCTGTGGCCAACTATGCATCCAGTATTGCTGGCTTTTTTAAACAGATACAGCCTAATAGTTCAGAGCCATATAACCAAACTTGCAGACATCCTGTTTTGATCTCAAAAGAACATGTCGGAACATGACATCTGAGTACGTAGGACTTGGAGAGTATCAAACAACCTGGTTAGGGTGAGATGGGCTAAAAGGAGCCAAAAAGTCCTTCACAATACAAAGCCTTCTGAAAACAATGGGTCTTTTTATTGAGAAACATTAATGAAGTATATTATTTGTCATACAGATGGGTACATTTTTCTTATTTCTTTTTCTCTGATACTCTATTGTGAAAAACCCAAAACTGCTTTGATCAAATTGCCTGCTATTGTTTGTATTCTTTGTGGTTTTCAGTGATTATATGTATATATTAATATAATGCTTGCATGCATTTCACAATAATTAGCTGTCTCAAAACTTCACTATAATTTAAACTAAATTGAAGTTGTTGTTTGGTACATATTCAAGTTTTTCATAATAAATACATTCTTAAAGAGTAACAATATTTAATAACTGTCTTCAAATTCATTGTATATTACAATATGTCCCTTTAATAAAGTTGCATAGCCTTCAGTACGATGGTCTACACATGTAACTACTGTATGTTTAAGTGCTATCGTTACCTGAATGAAAATGATGACATACTTTTTTATTAAAAGATAATTAATAGAAGTTTAAGAATTATTTCAGTCTTAAAAGAGAACATTTAGGGTAGAAATGTCGTTTATACACTTTACTGAATATACGGTGTATATATTAGGCTGGTAGACAAGACAAAATATAACGTACAACATTTCTAGCCTACTTCTTTAGTTGTCCTTTAATCAAAAAAACAAATATATACTGGGGCAACAAAAACCATGAATTTCGGAAAAGCTAATTTTAGTGCCTTGAGTGTTGGACTTCAGAGCATTGATTGGGGCATTATCTTTTCAGCTAATAACACAGAATAGAAATGGTTGTCATTTAAAATTATATTAAATCATTACTGTTCTCAATTTATTCGCTTATGGAGTAAATGTATAAGCTCTAAGAATCACCCTATTTGGCTTAATACAGAAGTAAAGAAGTTAATAGGAAAGAAGAGAAAGGCATTTAAAAACTACAAATCTGATAGGACAGAAGCTGCATTTAATGAATACAAACACTATAATAAATGTTGTTAATCTGAAATCCGGAAGGCAGAGAAAGGAAATGAAGAGTTCATTGCGGCGCAGGCGAAAACTAACCCTGAAAAGTTTTTTAAATATATTAATAGTAAAAAGATGCAGGTTGAGAGTGTTACATAGTTACATAGTTAAATTGGGTTGAAAAAAGACAGAGTCCATCAAGTTTAACCCCTCCAAATTAAAAACCCAGCATACATACACACACACATCTCCACTCTTTCAAACACAAACCATATATGCCCATAGCTATACTTACTGTAGAGTTTAGTATCAAAATAGCCTTTGATATTATGTCTGTCCAAAAAATCATCCAAACCCCTCTTAAAAGCATCAACAGAATGAGCCATCACAACATCACCCGGCAGTGCATTCCACAACCTCACCGTCCTGACTGTGAATAACCACCTACGCTGCTTCAAATGAAAGTCCTTTTTGTTTCTCCATGAAAAATGGTACCAGTATTGTTGTAACAGATACAGAAAAGGTAAATGTGCTAAATCAGTTCTTTTCTTCAGTGTATACAATAGAGGAGTCTGAGTTCTCAGGCTCACTTCATAGCTGCACTGATGGCTCAACTCAATCTAGTCAGTGGCTGACTCAGGATATAATTCATAAAGCTTTAATAAAAATGTATTTAAACAAGGCTCTGATCTGATTTTCTCAGATTAGCTTTCATCTGGTATGGTGCCTATGGATTGGTGAAAAGGTGATGTCATTCCAATGTTTAAAAAGGGATTACATTCTCAACCTGGCAATTATAGGCCAGTAAATTTGACATCTGTGGTGAGCAAATTTTTTCAAGGCTTGTTAAGGGATCACATTCAAAATTTTGTCTTAGTGAATGGCATTATGAGCAGCAATCAGCATGGCTTTATGAAGGATATGTCATGTCAGACAAATTTGATTGCTTTTTATGATGAGGTAAGTAAGATGCTGGACTGTGGGGGGGGGGCAGTAGAGGTGATCTATTTGGATTTTGCCAAAGTGTTTGATACCGTGCCCCACAAACAGCTGTGTTCTAAACTAAAGCCCGTTGGGCTTAATTAAGTTGTTTGCACATGGATAGGAAACTGGCTACAGGATCAGGTACAGAGGGTGGTTGTTAATGGTACATTCTGTACTTGGAGTAAGGTTCTTAGTGGGGTCCCTCAGGGCTCATTATTGGGTCCACTTTTATTTAACTTGTTCATTAATGACTATGGGGAGGGTATTGTAAGTAATGTATCAGTGTTTGCAGATGACACAAAACTATCCAGCCAAATTAATTCTATCTAGGATGCAGCATCCTTGCTACAGGATCTTGACAAACTAGCAATCTGGGCACTAAGTGGCAAATGAGATTCAATGTTGATAAATGTAAAGTCATGCACCTGGGATTTAAAAATATCCAAGCCATGTATACCCTTATGGGACTGCACTAGGCAAATCTATCATGGAAAAGGACCTTGGAGTTCTTGTAGATAATAAACTTGCCTGTAGCAAGCAATGCCAGTAAGCAGCATCAAGGGCAAATAAGGTATTGAGCTGTAGTAAAAGCATAGAGTCATAGAGCACATGTAAGGCCCCATCTAGAATATGCCATACAGTTTTGGTCTCCATCACTCAAACAGGACATTATTGTATTAGAGAGGGTACAGAGAAGGTCAACTAAGCTGGCAAAAGGTATGGGAAATCTTAGCTATGAGGAAAGACTGGCCAAATTGGGGAAGTTCATGCTGGAGAAGAGGCGCTTAAAGGGTGATACGATAACTATGTATAAATATACAAGGGGATCATATAATAATCTCTCTAATGCTTTATTTATCAGTAGGTCTTTTCAGCTGACATGAGGTCACTCATTACGATTCGAAGAAAAGAGGTTCCACCTAAATATTCGGAAGGGATTTTTTACAGTGAGAGTTGTGAAGATGTGGAATTATCTCCCTGACTTACTTGTACAGGCTGATACATTAGATAGCTAACAAGGATTGGATGGCTTTTTAGCAAGTAAGGGAATACAGGATTATGGGAGATAGCTCATAGTACAAGTTGATCCAGGGACTAGTCGGATTGCCATTTTGGTGTCAGGAAGGAATTTTTTCCCCCTCTCAGGCAAATTGGAGAGGCTTCAGTTGGGGTTTTTTTTGCCTTCCTCTGGATCAACTAGCAGTTAGGCAGGTTAAAAAGTTAAAAGGCTGAACTTGATGGACGTGTGTCTTTTTTCAACTTAACTTACTATGTTATTATGTAGACATACTGTATTACTTATATATGATAGTATGATACAACACTATACAATCCATAGATCTTACCTCAGACAATTTATGTTTCAAATGTACATTCCTATATGTGTTCTGGACCTGCCAACTGGTTGACAAATTTTGTGCTAAAGTGGTTTGCAATGGAAACATTAGACATGCCAAATGTACGGTCCTCAGAAGCATGTCTATTGGGCCTAGTGGAGAATATAGTCCATACCTTTCTGTGACTCCTCTATTACTATGCAAGGAAAACCATTATTTTGACCTGGAAACTATCTACCCCACCCACCCTAAAACTAAGGAAATTTATAATAAACCAAGCACTTCCCATTTACAAGTTAACATATATTAGCAGAGGCTGCCCGGATAAATTTGAGAAAGTCTGGGGTGCATGGGCAGATTTGATTGATACAAACATACCACAGGTTACTACTTAGCAAAACTATCTACATATATGGAAACAGATGCCAACACATGACCGCACTGGCCAACTAGACCCCACCCCCTTGTACCCCTGTTTGTGTTTTAAACAAAAAAAAAGGCGTTTGATCTTCTAATGTGTAACCACTGATTGAGAACAGCTTCTCACTCTGGTTGAGAGTTGCTCAACGTATGAAAATAATTGATGTATGCATTGAACAACATTGTAAACTTATCCTTTATCCCTGTATATTGAAGATGAAACCAATAAATAAAACACTTTTTAAAAAAATTCATATTACTTATATTTATAATGGAATAATTCTAAAACTGCAACAGAATAGTGTAACAAAAATAATAAATACACAGCAGCACTTAATGGTCTATATTATATTAAAGGCTTAAAGCAAAAGGTACCAATCACATGTTAAAATGAGTGATTAAAATTTGAATAGTTATGGTTTTAATGAGGAATGTGCCCGGTGCATTAAGGCTGACCTTCATCCTCCGACTCATACCCATACACCTCCTCCCTGCCTTACCAGTCTAGCACCTCCCTGCCTTACTTGTCATCACCTCCCTGCCTTACCCATCTACTTCCTCTTGGCCTTACTCATCCAGCCTCTCTCTGCCTAGCCATACATTAATCAAAATTCTATTTCCGAATTTCAATTGCATTTTTCATTCCCGTTATTATAGATCTAGCTAAGATATTATTTGTAAGATGGAGTTGAGGAAAAAAAAATCACAGTGCTTAAGTCAATAGACTCTGACTCAGGGAGGTCCGACTTTGAATTGGACAATGCCTGCTCTGTTAACTCTTTGTGACCTTGGGGAAGTTCATTAGCATTGATCATCTGTTTCAGTTAAAAATAAAATATCCTTTCCTCTTCTGTTACTATACACCTTTAAAACCTATTTTTCTTTTCTTTAATTCTTCAATCTCATCAAGCTAATTTCATACTCCTTTTCCATTCTTTCATTCCTTTTATCTTATAGCATTTTCTTCAGTTTGCTAATGGAGTCTTTCAACTATACTTTATTAGATGCGTTCTGCTAGTCCCAGGAGTAGCATCTCATAGCTCCTTATGAATTCCATATGCATTTGCTTATATTTCATACTTTTCTTCTTCATTTGTCTTTTCATTACTGTATTTTATTCTTCTTACTGCCTTTTTCATCTAAGATTTTCTTGTAATTTTAGCTCTACAGCTCTATTTGTTTCCGAAACTCTTAAGAACAGGTTTAATAAGGGTCGAATTTCGAATTTAAAAAAATTCGAAATTCTACCATCAAATTTTTTTATAGGCTATTATTGATCAAGAATAGGTCCATTTTTTATCGAATCAAAATTGTTCGAATCATTCGAATGCATCATTCGATTCCAACGATTGGATCGATTTTGAAAAAAATCCTTTAAATTTCCAGAACTTAGAAAACATCTTTGTAAGGGTTGTAGGAGGTCTCCCATAGGCTAAATTCCAAATAAATTAGTTGAACTGCAGTTCATCGGTAAGCGTCAAGTGGTAGTCCTGCTGGGTATCCTGTGTATATACTCTACCCTCGTGAATAATTCGAAGGATTTAGAATGCAGTACAAATCTCACTTCTGCCATTCTATTTTTCATCTACTTACCCAGTAAGCTGCTTTTCTATGTATAGGCTACACTAATACCACTTGTGCACAACGGTTACCTATGAAACTGTAAATAGGTTGCTTTATCATAGTAAAGAAGACAAGACATTATTTAATTATATTATAATTAAGGGAATGTTTGGCACAAGGGACCAGCATAGGCTGTAATAATTCATTTACACAAATTGTATTACTTTTGCAATCAATAGTCATAGGAATATTGGTCCTAAAGTCATTAAACTATTCCATTACACCAGATGTTAAGGGTCAGAATGTAAAGTAAAAATATATTGAGCTCAATGTGCCATTTTGATGCACTTTGCACATTGCCTCCCTTGTTTAAAGAATTGATGTGGTCTCTGTGCTTCATTTAAGAGGACAAATACCTGCAGCTACACCCATCAATACAGTGTTACCTGTATTGGCCAGTGCAAATGGGTGCCTACTAACTTGTGTGCCCTTCAGACACAGGCTGCAACTACAGGCCCTAGGAGAGGCAGCAATAACAGGGCTGTCCTGCACCCACATACACTGTGCTCTACAACACATTCAGTATGATGTACCGACTACACCAAAAGAAATGCGTCATGCATGACCAGAGGGGAAAGTCCATATCCCCTTTGAATCTAAAAAAATTGTGTTTTTTTGAGGTCCTTGTTTTTATTATTCACCAGAGCACCATATCTTTGATAGATAGTATTGGATAGCGTTCTTTCTTTTTCCAGTTTTTGAACTGACTACTCAAGAAGTTCCCATAAAGTCATCTTATGATGCAAAAAATTTTATCAAATACATTTGAAATGTTTACTTAGGTTGAATTTTGCCATTAAAAATTCAACAGAGACATGAGAAACTGACAAAACTTTAGTGAATTTGCCTAGTAACAATTGTTCGCCAGAGCAAAAATTTGCCTGGAAATAGGGCACAAAACTGCATTAGCGATGGTCTATTTCACTAGTGAGTTATCCTTTACACTTGCTAGTAAATTGGCAAATTTTTGCTATCGATGGCCACTTCACCCTTTAATAAATCTGCCCCATGGCTGTGAAATATTAGTCTCACAATCAAACATATTGTATTGTATTATACTGATAATCCCTTTAACATCAAAAGAAAGACCCATATAAAGGCACACCAACCTTTCTCTTTTTTTTCTTTTGTGGCTGTTGTGTTAACCATAAGCACCACCACCAGTGAATATACTAAGAATGGCATTCAACAATGTAAATAGTGATAGGTGTTTAATTGTCTGCATTCTATAAAAAATAATCAATTTATCACCCCTAAGTTGTGCAGAGACATTAAAGGGTTACATTTAGTAAAATCTTTTTCATACGTATTTGAATAATTGATAGAATACAGGAAACCCTGAACATTTGACTGCATATGAAGTGTATCTTCAGAGTTTTCTTGTGCTATATAATGACAGATGGCTTATACCTAATGATTCCTACTGCCAGTGTGGATTACTTATATCCTGTCTAGATTTCAAATATATATATATATATATATATATAGGGTATAGGGTATTAATTTAATTGCAGTTGTGACAAAAACATGTTTACTTAAGTTTTCTTGTTCTATGCAGTATAATTTGAAACTTACAATCACATTGACTTGGAGACTGATTAAAATGTGTTTTGTCTTGTAGGGTATTGCTGTTTATACTCTGGTATTATAATAAGCTTTCAGGACATAATGGGGAATCAGTTTATAACCTTTAGGGTAGCTGTAGTTGTGTTATACTCATAGAAAAGGGGATATTCCACTGCTTTTATTTCCAATTTGCTTACATATGTTAATGTTTTATTTATGAATGTATTTAAATCATAATAATTATAATGTATATCTGGACTCATACTGATCAGGACTCTGAAAGTCTGAAAAATCACATCAGGCAAGGCCAGCTTCTGCCTATGACCTTGTGCAACTGGTCTAAACAAGCCTCCCATGTGATGCAGTTGCTGAGTAGGCAACTAGTGGATGAGGTTGAACTCAGATACACTTGTTAGGTATTATTTATCAAAATCCGAAAAACTCCCACTATTTTCTGAAAATAACTCTGTCCAAATCCGCACTGACTTTCCCCCCATATTTATCAATACATTTTTCAGGAAATTTCTTGTGTGGAAAAAAACAATAAAAACATGAAAAAATCTTGAGAATTTTTGGGTTTCGGCAAAAACTGACTTTTCTAATTTGATGCCGGAAGCCACAAAACCTTTGGATTATCGAACAAAACTGTCACGGTCGGCACCCAATACCAGAACAAGTGCCAAGCACCCTGGTCTAGGCTTGTGCTTCACCAGTAGTGTCAGGATACAGATATTCAGAATAGTCAAGGCCAGGCAGGGTCAAAAACAGGAATCAGGAACAAAACAGAAGCTTAAGCACAGATACAGGCACCAGGAATAAACCTATCACGGGCAACAATAAATGGCCAGATGCCCCTTTAAATATTTGAAATTTGGCGCCATTGCGCGCTGACGTCATGCGTCAGCGCGCCTGCGCCTTTAAATACGGCGAGAGCGCGGCGCATGCGCACTAGAGGAAGCCGGCATGGAGGAGAGGTGCGGCAGGCGTCCCTGCCGATGGTGGTGCGGCGGGCGTCCCCGCCGCACCGGTAAGGTGCCGGTTATTACAAAAACTCAGTCCAGATCTGGCTATCAACTGGACAACTGCCATTGACTTCTACAGGAACTTGGTACATCTGAGTACTTTTTTATTTGGACATTTAACACCATCCAAGTTGAATTTTTTTTCTATGAAAGATTGGCTTCCCTTTTAAAAGTCCAACCAGAAAAAATAGGTCTTAAATAAATTACCTCCTTAGACTGTGTATAGCCAGTTTTAAAACATTAAAGCCATGACCATATAGTGGCACAACATGGACTCAAATTTTGAAATTCCAAGGCTACTCATACTATTAAACTGAACTTTAATTGTATAATTTAAGCACCAAATTTGACCCATGACATCCATACACGCTATATTAATAGAATAGTATAGCCATGGACATTTTTGTTACAGGAAATAGAAATATTATTTTGTATATATTAGTAATTTTATGTATGTATTTCATTTTGTTTGTTCCTTCACAGTGAGGTTTCTTGAAATACCTTCAAAATAAAATAAAAATATGACAAACAGAAAAGACATACTGTATATTCTGTCTTGGGCAAATACAGGAAGAGTATAGATGGAATATTTGTCTTTCATCTACGTGTTCAACCCTGTTATCTCTGTGCATGACATGATACCAAAAATCAAGCAACACAGAAAATATCAGTGCATGTTTTGCAGGTAAGCTTTGAATGCAATGTTTTCACTGGTTTGCAGACCCAACCCTATATTCAGTTTTATGAATCATCACTTGCAATGCTAAGAATTTGATCTATTTAGATACCCACGTTTGTTAATTGTATCAGTTGTAATAGTAAAAGATATTAGTAGGTTTGAAACCATTCAAATAATTAAAAGGGCTACTGTAGCATGGTCTAAAATAACAATTTGGGAGGCATCTAGTAAAACTTAAGGGACCAGTATACATTTACACTTAAAAGTTGTCATACAGACCAATATCTACTTGTTTGGCAAGATTTTTCCCTGATTTAAACATGCAGCTTGTGGGCCAAATATGGCTGATTCGAACCCTTAGGTCAGTCATACGATTACATTTGGGGCCTATGCAGACCTGTCAATGCATGAACTGCCCAATGCATCCCTAGTTCAACAAGATTTTCGAGTAACCAAAATAGATATCTGGATGATCGCGTTGAGAAGGCAGCACCAATAATCTGCTGACTTGGTCTGTAGTGCTTTTTTTCTTTGCAGTTTTTTGGATAAATGGGTCAGATTCACCCATCCCTATGTATAATCCATACAGAAGCAGCCTGTGTATGGCTACCTTAAATCTCTCATTATTACAGAATTTTATACAGTTCTAGGTTTGTCTCTAACATCCACCTGGTTTCACAGATTCCAATTTTCCAGATGAAATGAGAGAAAGGACTGTTCACAGTTTTATTTGCGTCACATTCGTTGCAGATGCTACTTCTGTGCCTGTAGTTTTGCTGCTTTATTCATACCACTTGTACTTTAATAATATAAATGAGATAATGCGGGTTCTGGCAGGAGAGATATATGATCTTGGTATTTTCACTAAAATGTATACTTATTGTTTTTCAGAAATAAGAATGTCACACATACTAGATATTTATAATTATGTAATTGCAATGTGTCTATAAAATATATTTCAGTGAAATGGTTGAATTGCAGAAACTTGTATATTAATTTCAGAACATTTTAATTCAATCACTATGCATGCTTTTAATTAGAACGTTTTATCAATTCAGTACTTAAAATATTTACTGATTCAAGTATTTAGATTTTTTGCACCTGTTTTAAAGATTACCATGTAATATTTGTTATCATTGGGGAATCTTTTCTTAAACTTGATGCACAAAAATAAAAAAAGGTTTTGATGTATCTTTATTCAAGACATAAAGGGTAAATGGCTGTAACTAAATGTTGCCACAATAAACAGCTCAGTTTGAAGCTCCATGACTGGTGCCTACAATTACAATTCTCAGGGGCAATTTAACTATTTTATTTACACCCCCTGGGATGTTCACTCTGTTGCAAATCTTCTTGTCATCAACATAAAGGCAGACCTTTCCTTCCAACCCATCTGTTATGTCATTAATGGAAATAATAACTAGTGGAGATAACACAGACCCGAGTAGTTCTACAATTGTTGCCTGTTCTTCTTCTGGTTTAACAAGGTTTTCACAAGCTTTTTTAATTTAAGGTTAAAAGTTAAAAGGTATACAATGTTATTTGATGACTCGTTGCAATAATTATTTCTTTGTATATATATTTCAACCGTGTAAGGTGCCTCTTTCCACTTGGCATTTAAACTACTGGCTGTTCATGTTGCTGAGCCCAATCAAGCAATCGTGGATTGACATCACTTAGATGCCAAAGATGGAAAATAATTCTAATAAGACATCACCAGGCTAAAAGGACATGGAAATGTTCAAACAATGAAGGCTGCCAAATTGTTAGACACCTCTGGTGACAGGAATCACTATCTTTTTTTCCTGGTGTACCCCTTCTTAAAAAAAATACACAGATTGTCATGTTACCATTTTCTTCCTGATACAAGTATCGCTTGCATCCATTGAAGCTCCAAAAGGAACCTAGCACTATTCATGTGCAAAAAACATTTTCTGGTGGGCACTCCTTGAGGGTGAAGATTCATGTAGCTACTAGTAGCATCTAAAAAATGCCAAAAAAATAACTGGCCTTAGACAATACTGAGTTGCCTCTACAATAACACACGTAAGGGGGAATGTAATTACAATTACAATGTTTAGTGCTGCTCTCAATGTAATATTAATTTGCTCATTATCTCTTAGTGTTAACACCTGCTCTGGAGCTCCATTAAATATCCGGTCACAAAAAATGCTTTGAGATGGCAACATTTTATTACATACACTGTGCATATTTGCAAAACCATTTCCTCGCAATCCATTGCAAAGAAGTTACTGAGGTATCAAATTAGTCAAAAAGGACACAAATAATGAAATTCTTGGTCACTAACATTCATAAACATGGTTGAGAAGTTTATGAATAACAAAACATATTACATTCCCCCCTAGAGTCTTAGCAAAGCCATTTATCACTATAGTCTATTTTGAAGCTGTGACAATATCAATAATTTCTAATCTGTAAATCATTCCTAGAGCACCGAATCTGAAATGCATGTGGATGTTTGTCTTTATAAAAAAAAAAAAAAATACAAGAAAACCATTGGTGTATGTAGCTCTATAAAGCTACAAGGTTGTCATACATACAAATGCAAAAAAAGATGCAAAACATTTAACCCTTCCAAATGAAGATTGCTTCTAAATCAATTTGCATTAGGCACTTCATTGGAGGCTGCCAAGTTTATATCCCTTTATAAACCATAAAACAATACCTATACCCAGGGGAACCAATCCCATAACAGTTATTTAACCTAACACATTTAAGCAAACTTTTAAGAACTGGATGTTGTTAATTTTTAGATGAAAGGATAAAGTTAAGAAAACTAATTGATGAGGCTAATAACATACAGAATGAATTGGTAAACTACAAAGAAGAAAAGACATTTGGTGAACATTACTTAAATCAATAAATGTTTTTAAAAGAAAGGAGAAATAAGTTTGATAGAGATTTATTGGGCTATTAGACTATAACACAAGCGGTGTTTGTATGAAGGAATACATTCCGAAAACTAAGGGGATATCAACTAAAAACACTTTTTTGCCTAATCAAAGATAATGTAATTCTAAGAGACTAATGATAAACCGTATCTACAGTGGTGCTTGCAGTTAGAATTATCTTTGACAGTCGACCACTTCTCATTAGGGTAGCAATGGTCTTGAATTTCCTCAATTTGTACACATTTGTGACTGTTGACTGATGGAGTAAAAACCTTTTAGTGATAGTCTTGTAACTTTTTCCATTTTTATGGTCATGAACAACTCTTTTTCTGAGGCTGTTGGGATACTAAAATCTATAGTTAGTGTATGAGTATATAGTTTTTGTGAATGTATAGAAGGTGTTTTTGTGAGTGTGTATGTATGGGTGTTTCATTTGGAGGGGTCGAACTTCTAAGCACAGCTTTGCTCTCCTCCTCCCCCTTTTAATCCCCTCTTCCTTTTTTCCTGTATCCCACTTATATCATTCACTTTTACCCCATTTTAAGAAAGCCCTTTTATGATATTGCATGAGATCTAGCACGCATCTAGTTGCATGTGGCACTACAGGAGTCCTGTGCCTCCACTATATGGGAGAGAAGGTATACTTTAAAAGGGCATGCCTCCACACAAGGTAAGAACAGGCTGAACTGTAATACCTCTCCCTGGGAATTTCTGGTACCTGGTGTAGCTCAGTCCAGCAAAGAATTCAAACAGAGAGGTAATTCTTGCAGCAATATAACTTGTTTATTCACAAAGGACAGTTGCAATGGATCAATTTCCAGGCACTTACATGACCACATGATAACAGTAACAGGATTCTTCCCATTCAGTAAAATAGCACAGTTAGGAGGAACACCTCTTAGGGCAATTTCCTCTCAGAGTGTAAAGCTTCCTGCCCAGAGGTAGTCAGCTTGGGGTCTTGGTTCTTGACACCCTCACTGGTCCTCACCTCACCCACTGAGTCCCTGAGCTAGTGGTGTACACACTTAAGGGTCCTAACCCCACTACTTCTCCTCATTGGAGCGGATGCTGCTCAATAGCTACCCTGTACTTATTCTCACTCCTAGAGTGACTATTACAGTGGTCCTCAAACTTGGCCCTCCAGCTGTTAAGGAACTACAAGTCCCACAATGCATTTGCCTGACTGTGGCTGTCAGACTCCATCATTGCATTGTGGGACTTGTAGTTCCTTAACAGCTGGAGGGCCAAGTTTGAGGACCACTGGACTATTACAATGCTCACTATCACTAAATAGCTCTTATCTAACTTTCCACTGGCAAGCCTGGACCTGTAATACCTCCCACTGAGGCAACATCCCAGGACAGACCCAGAGCACATGGGGCTAAACCTTTAAACATGATCTGCTGACTAATGTAGCCATCAGTTAAATAGTCCTACTGTATAGCTCTTTAGGAAAATAAGTGTATTACATTTTTAGATCACCTTTTATTGCTTTATATAAGCCTGCAAGAAAGTTTTTTTTATTTTCCTGTTGTTTGTTATTGTTTGGGTTCTTATGAGTAACATGACAAGGGGTGATGCTGTAATAGCATGTTACCTTAGTTTACCTTACTTAAATATTAATGTTTCTTTAATTAGAAGCAGATTAACTGCATGATGAATTCTAAATACAGAGGTATTTAAAAGCTTCTGTTAAAATATAATCAGTGGTATATTTGAAGCTATATAGATCTGAAAAAATGTAGAAAAAAATATCAAACATCTAGAATTTTTAGTAAGCTACAGTTCTGTTGGGAAAATTATTTATTGAAATTAAGGAAGTTATAGGCACTGAGCATTTTTTTTCAAATGGTCAAGTCATGGTTCCATAAGTAATTATCTTAAGGAAAGGAGATTACAGTGAGAAATGTTTAAATGTTTAGTACAGAGGTGTATTGAAATTGAAGTCAGTGGGGAAATACAAAAAAAGCGAAATTGGAACCTTACGTTTCTTATTTCAGTGTAAAATATATATCTATGCATTATTTATATAGTACTGACACATTTAAACAGTATTTTACAGAGATTTGTCATCCTTCCCTACCCCAGTGGAGCTCACAATGCAAGATTCCTATCAAATTCACATACACTAGGGTCAACTTAATCAGGAGCCAGATGGGGGTCATTGACAGCCAAAAAACTATTGCTCAGTGAGGCTATAATTTTATTGTTGTTACTCTGTACTATCCTTCTTTCTATTCAGGACTTCTTCTGTTCATACTGTATTTTAGTCTCTGATTCATAACACTGCTTGGTGTTTAAAGTAAACTGAACCCTAGCAATATGAAAGCTGTTGAAATTCCATACAGCTGAATGCAAATCATAAATATATATATATAAAATTAATATATGTAAATTATCTCAGAAAATCACTGTCTGCATCCTACTACAAGCTAGTTTAAAACAGTACCACTCCTTTAATTTCATATTTGTTTAAAGAAATATGGCGAGCTATAAGGTTACAGGAGTTTGTTTAAAAATAAATCTGGTGGGGTTACAAAAAGGATTAGGGCAATACAAAGAGTTCTCCCATTAAAAGTGCTCTGCTGTAGCAAGTAAATATGACTGCAGAAAAAGAGTATAATTTAGATGTATTTTAACATGTAGGGAAGCTTAGTTATATAGTAATGAAAAATGTCCCCCAGGGTGATAGCTGGTGACATATAAGGTAGAAAGGATGAGTAGGCAAGTGTAAAAATGCCCAGGATATACAGCAAAATGTCAACTGCCCATTAAACAAGTAAAACAATGAAATATAGATGGTTAAATATGGCATATTCTATTGCCTGCAAGATTGAAAATTGAAAAAGGTGAATGGGTGAAGTCTGACATATACAGTGAAAATAGGACCAGAATTCCATTGCTCTGACCTTCTCAAAATCTTTAAATTGATTTAAATGAATGATGTGAAGTATGTACCATTTGTATGAGACAGAGCTAAGTCTACTTCATTTAAAGGTATATTACCAAAATGGGTACTTCAGTAGAAAAGGGCTGCAGTCAAGTCTGTGGCTAGTAAAGTAAGCCAGGTCTTAACTGAAAAGTGGAAAGCCATATGTGCTTTTTTATGAATACATTGAAAAGTCTTCACTTTGTGGACAGATTGTTTGGAGAAATAAAGAATGACTATGTACTGGTATTCTAAAAAATCTCTAAGTGGTTGGTGTACTTTAGGTCTGAAGCAATAGCCACTGCTGACAACAGTTATGATGAGAATGATGACCTTTTTGTGTGTAGTTACCTGCATAATTATGAATTGAGTGTTTAAAAACAGAAAGTGAGCATAGATGAAAAATAATATGAATATTAATTAATTAAAAAAAAATGATTAAACATTGTAAAAATAGGTACTTTTGGCACGGTTATGGACCAAAGAAGGTTTGTTGGGTTGTGTTGTTTTGAGTATGAAAGCCATTTAAGGGATTATATGAACTCTGGAAAAGTGCGTCAACTGATAAATTCTTCCATCCATGCTTTAGCAGCACACAGTCTTCAGTTACACTAACAGGTTTTACTTTTGTCATATACATATGGTGCAGTGATACCTAGCTGTGGCCCTTCTGTGCCTAAGTGCAGCCTCCATCTTTTTTGCAGGATTTTTATTTTTTGTTCATTTACAATATGAAACCTGTCATCAAAATAAAATTGAATATGTCAAACTTTTAAGGAGCCAGGGACCACATGTGAGGTTGTCAGATGGTTGCTTTGCATTGTGCAGTATATGCACATGCATAACTAATCACATGATCACATTGCTTTATGCCATATTTATACAGGCTGGAGTTGAGTTGGAGGGGCTGTACACTTGTGCATATTCTTGGTGTCAAAGGATGCCAAGCAAAGTGGTTTTCAGTCTTATACAGTTGTATAATTGCCTGCTCCTGACCTCTGCCTATTTCTGAATTTGCTCAATTACCATCTACCTGCCATTGCTAACTTTCAGGCCACTGCACAACTTTGTTCTATTTCATGGATTCCACTCTTAACTGTGGGCAGTAGGGCAGAGCCACTTCCTTCAAGATAGAGCCTCTCTGTTTATGATAATGGTATTATAAATATTTGCACTGTTTTGCAATATATAACAGTTGGAGTTGGAGTTCAAGCAGAAAGTGATCTCTTAGCGCTCATAGGCTCTAAAAGAGGAAGTACTGTATATTGTATTTTTTTAACAGTTTTTTTATTCTTTACAGAATGATTTATTCATCTCCCCTTGCATTTATTTTAACAGCAGCTTGCACACTGTCGCTTGTTAGGAAGCAATTTGAGAAACCCATTTTGCCTTAGTTTTCACTCATTAAGAGTTGAATATATTAAATATATTATTTCTAATTTGCTTCATTTATTCGGGCATCTGGAAAGGTATTACTAGCCAAGTTGCTGAGATAGCCGTGGCTAAGCATCCATAGCATCACTGACAGGTTAGCCCAAGCACTGTATAACCTCTCACAGTGTTCCTACTGTGTGTATCAACTTAATACAAAAAAACTGAAGCGGTATGGTTAAGCAGTCATGGAAGTGACATTTGACCAATGCATACATGCCACCTTTAACAACAATGCCAGCTCCTTAGATTTTATTATGACTGTAATGAGATACACCATAAGTTAATGTCATCACAAGTATTTCCTGATAGTAAGCTGAATTTTTATGGAAAATATAAGGCTATGTAGGCCATTAATAGACATACAAAGTCTCCACTGAAACAGTGGCCCCCAGTTGCCAATTTTAATGGAAAAACACTAACCCGAAATATAATAAGAGACACTTAAGTTTGCCCAGGAGCAGAAACCCATAGCAACCAATAAGATGTTTGCTTTTAAACAAGTGACTGGTAAATTCTGCCTGCTGATGGTTTGCTAACGACAAATACAAAAGGTCCTCTGCATTCAACCCATTATCAATATATTTAAGACATTGAGACATTTTGTGCATATAGCTACTAAAAAATGCCTTACCCTTTAAACAAAACAGGGATTGTTTGTCCATATATTGCAATATATTTAAGATGGCCAACTACATCAAAGTCATCCCATATCTGGCCAGTCCTACACTCAAATTGCATCTGACTCATTAAGAATTCTATTGCTTAATTATACATTTTACAAAGGGACTAAGTTTTACCTGCAACTTACTTGCTGCTTTCAAAGTAAAACTACCAAACCTGGTTGCCCTTTTATTAGACACCTGTGGGAGCTACAACAGGGAGCTGGTCACTGCTCTTATATGAACTATAACAAACAAGGGAATGTTATGCTCAATACTAATTTTATTAGGCGGGGGTGCGATGAGGCTGTGACCACAAAATACATATAGACAAATACAAGAGGTCCTCTGCACTCAACCCATTATCAATATATTTAAGACATTGAGACTGGCCAGATATGAGATGACTTTGACGTAGTTGGCCAGCTTAAATATATTGCAATATATGTACAATCCCTGTTTGGTTTAAAGGGTAAGGCATTTTTTAGTAGCTGTATGCACAAAATGTCTCAATGTCTTAAATATATTGATAATGGTTTGAGTGCAGATGACCTTTTGTATTTGTCTATATGTATTTTGTGGTCACAGCCTCATTGCACCCCTGCCTAATGTTTTTAAAAGATAGCGGTGAGCACAACTTTCCCTTGTTTTTTATTACACAACCCCATTTGCCTCTCATTATTGGTTACTGGATAACGTTGAAATACCTACATTTTACTAGCTATGAACAAGAAAACAAATGCTACATGGGAGTTGCATTTATCAAAGGTTGAATTTCAAACTCATGTGAATTCTAATAAATTCTAATATATCGAAACTTGTGTTTTTTCCAGAGAAAATGTCAGGAAGACTAGGGATATTTTCAAATTGGTTACTGGACTTCTCCCATTGACTAATACATGAACTCGCCAAGTTTTAGGTGGCGAATAGTAAAATTAGAATTTTTAAATTTGGATTATTCACAATTCGAATTTGAGAGTTTTGACCATAAAAAAAAATAAAAAATAAAATTTTCAATTTGACCCTTAAAGGAGAAGGAAAGGCTAAAATTAAGTAAGCGTTATCAGAAAAGTCTATATAAATATACCAGTAATGCTTCTAGAGTACTCTGTCAAAAGAAACACAGCATTTTTTTTCTTCTATTATGTACATATGGGCTTCTGTTTCAGACTTCCTGTTTTCAGCCTAAACCTCCAGGGTTAGGGCTTGAGCATGCTCAGTTTGCTTCTCTCTCCCTCTCCCCCCATCCCTGCTGTAATCTGAGCCCAGAGCTATCAGTGAGCAGGGAGAGACTTAGGCAGAAAGTGATGTCACACTAAGCTAACATGGCAGCTACTATCCTAAACAAACAGAGAGCTTCTAGAGCTGTATGGTAAAGCATTCTGCAAAATAAATATAGTCTAATAGCTTGCACTTTTATGGCTAATCTATTGGCAATACACTGCTTCGGTAGCTTTCCCTCTCCTTTAATACATCTGCCCCCTAGTCTGCATTTGTAATATGCATTGTGTCTATAACACTGGTTTATGTAGTGATTCAGTTTCTCTGTCCTAGTTGCACTTTAGTCACATTATCAACATTATAAAATTAGACATGCGGGGGCTATTAAAAACTAACAACATTGTTGCTGTAATTTAGAGTCTATATCTGTCTTTCCTGACAAGAAGGGTCAGGTTAAATTATACAGAATTATACCTCTGAGATTTTATGGCATAGACCTATTGATTGACACTTTCACTAATTAGAATGATCTCACAATGGCATTCTGATAATATATCATCCAACAGCTCAGTCCCCTATCAATTTTATTGAAAAATAAGGATACTTAATAGCTTGAATAAGTGGCTCCCAATGGGAACATGGCGTGACATCTATTTTAGACTTTTGTTGTCTAGTTATATGATAAATCAATTTTAATGTTCGCACTCTAGTACAATACAGAGCAGTTTATCACTCAACATGTAAAACTGAAACCTACCAAAATCTGCATAATATGGGGCCACACTTCTGTAGTGATTTATCTGATCATTGCTCTGTGGCATTCTCTATGTATTCCATGAATTGAACAAGTACCTGCTTAACTGACTCTTCAAATATGTGATACTATTGCATGCTTACCCTTATCCTGATATCTAAACTCAGTTTTGCCTGCAGGCTGGATTGACCTTTGTCCATTTCAGGCAGTTGCCCAATCTTGCACATCTCTTGGCTATTCTATATATCTTACTGCTACCTGTGCATGAAGCCCAGCTGTTGAGGCTCTCCCTGTTTTTTCTAGATTTTATTTTGGCTTTTCGTGCCATTTGATTGGTTTCAGTGTTATATGTCATCTGTATTGTTTTGATAAAACGTATAGACCAGCACTGGACTTCAAGTTTTGTATTATTCACAGAGGTCATTTCATTTCTCTGTGACGACACCCTCGATGTATGGAAGCATTTCTCCATGTGGTATACAAAAAAGTAACTGCATGATGAATTACATATTATATATTAGCTTTTTTCATTAAGAGGGTCCAAAATAATAGCAGAAACCGATGCTGATTGTACTCAGAAGACCATATAATTAATACTTGTATAAAAGCTTCTTGGTTTATTGTTTAGCAAATGAAAACATATACTAAAATGTATCCTTTGTCTAATCTTTGGGTGTGTGGCAGATATTGCTGCACTGTATGTTATTTTTGGGTCATAATTGCTATCAGTTCTGTAGCTTTTAAAGTCTAAAATGCTCCAATGCTGGCTTTTTAGAGCATTTTCCATTCCATTCCTTGGAAGCAGCAGGAAGCTGTGCCATTAGCCTACAGGGACTTTAATTTAATCTTGTCCTTTTGTTTTCACTCATAATTGGTGTCTGCCTCCTAGAGGAAGTCACATAAAAATGCTAGATGGTGACGGTTTGACATTTATGGGGTTATATATCAGTAATCAAATTTGTGAGGGTTGTGAGTTTTCTTTCTACTTCAAATAAACTCACTCTTAAAAAATAATCAAATGTGTGCTTATTTATGAAAAAATAATAATGTAAAACACGAATGTCGTAAATTTTATAGGCATTAAAAATTTGTGAGTTTACAAACTTGAAAAACTCATATTAAAACTCAAAATCTTGAATTAAAAAATGGCTTGAATTTTGCCTAGGACAACGCCTGATGACATCTACATGAACTTGCCAGCTTTTACATGCAACTATTAGAGATTTATTTGCTTAATAAATACCAGACATTTCAGTTTTTCAAAATATAATTTGAATTTGCGAGTTTTCGTGCAAAATAAAAATCGAATCATAGCAAAAATTCAAAGTTGAACCTTGATAAATCATCTGCTTAGTGTGAAGATCAAACCATGAAATGTCAATGTTTAACTTAACTATAGGGGTTGATTATGACTGTAAGTGTAGAGAGTAAACTGCAATTTTTAATACAATAGCCAAGTTTTTTCACACAATACAGGTTTTTGCACCTGGTGCAATTTGGGGCTGATGCATCAAACTTAATGCGATTGGTCTTGCACTTCAATGAGAATCAGACACATTGCACTACAATTCAGAACGTATCAAATCCATTGCTTGCCATTAAAGTGTACAAATCTATTGGTACATCTTTACTGCACCTATTGACACAGAGCACTGAGTGAACCCTGAAGCTACCATGTAGTTCAGAGGCTGCAGTAGCTTCCATTTCCTGTGTCAATAGCAATGATTATGGAAATGCAAGGAGGGCAAGTCAAGTAACGTTATAATGGGGGAATGAATAAGGTTTTATGCATAACTCACTGTGCGATCTTGCAGCTGCACTGGCTGTCATACATGACCCCTTATACCTGCCATAATTAACTCAGACATTTACCCAAAACACCTTTGCTTCTTGGTAAGGCTAATCTCAGATTTTATATAATGATACATAGACTCACTTGGGCTCATTCTCCGAGTAATGCTTTGTAAGTGGTAGAACACTAAGGGCACAAATTCACGTTAACTGGTAAGAACTTGCATTTGGGGCCTTGTTACATGTGTGCATAACACCATATAATACACAAAAGCCATGAATGTCTTGTAAATTATATCCTTATAACAGTGACTAGTGAGGTAATCAGTAATAAATGGTGAGTAGTGATTTTTGTCACTGTGTGTATTATAACAAATAAAGTACCCCTTGTTGGAAAATATGAGGATATTAGAAGTAACCTGTAACCATGACCTGTATAAAAGCACTCAGCCTTTGGCCTTGTGTTTTTATATGGTCATGGAACTCCTCTGTGACTTATAATTAGTGATTTGGCAGCGTTTAACCAAATTTGACACGAATTTCTAGAGAAATTTACGAAACGGTGAAATGCTGCTGTGTCTCGTTTTGGACATGTGCGTCTGTTTTTCGAAGCCGGCATCCTGGCGCCAGAACGAGACGCTAGCGAATTTTCACCAGGTGAGATTTAGCTGCTGTTTTGCAAATTTATTGGCCTACGGCGAATCATGGGAATTCACCGCGAATTCGCCGCAGGCGAATAAATTCTCCCATCATTACTTATAATATCCTTATAATACACGCTGTGAATATCTTGTAAATTATATCCTTATAAACAGTGAGTTTTGATGTCATCAGTTATAAACGGTGAGTTCTGATGTCATTTCTGTCACATGACTCACTGAAACTTATGTATTATATCAAAAAAGTACCCCAAGTTGCAAAATATGATATTAGGATATTAGAAGTTGCCTCAGCGTTCCATGACCTGTATAGAAACAATCGGCCTTTGGGCTCGTGTTTTTATATGATCCTGAAACTCCTCGGTAATTTATAATATCCTTATATTTTACAAGAGGGGGTACTTTATTCACTATATATTTAACAATAAGGGGTACTTTATTCACTATATAAAAAATCCAGAGCAAGGTAAAGAGCACAGTCCTGGTGGGTACCGGCACCCCATAACATGCACGGCACCCTGCGCCTCATATGAAGAAAAAGTGTTGCGGATTTGCAAATATGTAAAACAAAATGGAGGCTTGCCCCTGTGTCTTTGCCTGTGCACCCTGCACCCCTAAAGGAGGGACATTGTGTTTTGAATCCAAATAGAAATGGCAACTTTAAGGAGTGTATTTATAAAGATGTGAAGTTCAAATTCTTGAAAAATATACACAAATTAGTATGAGATTATTTAAATATTGAAATATGCAGTGTGTTAAATAATGTTACAGTTCTCAATATATAAATGCTTTGGTAAACCTATTTATAAATGCATATGCCAGAGTTTCTCCAAAATTCAAACTTCAGTCACTTGGTCCATTAATGTGTAAAGAAACACTTTCATTTACAATTTAATGACTTGGTGAAGTCTATTAAAGTGAATGGGAAAACAACCCATAAGACTAGGAAATAGACTTAGCTAATACAATTGCATCTCATGCAATTTTACAAATTACACTGGTTTAACAGACACTTCTTAGCATTATAAATACATGATTGAGTGTGTAAAACACCACAAAAAAAAGTGTATTCCTAATTTGAATCTTACTCATAAATATCCCAGAGAAATGGGAATTAATTTTTAATTTTGAAGATGATTTTTTTGAGAATAATGTATAATGCATAATTTTTGTGTTGCTGTAATTGCATGGTTTGCTAGACATAGATACAGTTTGTGCCATTCAGTTAACCTTGCAGTGGAATAAAGTTGACATCTAGGCTGAAGCGCTGGACATATTTCACCACCTCATGGTTTCATCAAGTATGGTTTTTGCTATGCTGTTTTTTGGGAAAAACCATGGATCAAATACTAATGGTGTTTCCTGTTAATATCACTGTCCGGTGGTCTCATTGTTCATATCACTGCATGCTATGCTGTTGAAGCTCAATTGAGAACCAGATATATACAGTAACTAGATAATCAAGTTTTAGTTTTTTTTTGTAGCATAAGTATTAGTTCAGGCTTCATTCATCTATTTATTTTTGTCCTGACGGAGAAATGTTGCATTGTAGTGCCACTGGTTCTAGAAGTAAGTGCTTAAAATGCTAGGTCTATGTGGATTTATGCAGAGAGATATTCTTTAAACGTTTCAAGTGGTAATCACCTGCATAAAACTGTTCAGGAAATTGAGGAGCCAACGTGTGGTTAAAAAATATTCTTGTTTGTGTAATGGAAAGTCGCATGACTTTTTGGATACGGATTCAGTTCGCCAAGGGACTTGGATTTGGCTGAATCTGAATCCTGCTAAAAAGTCAGAATCTTGGCCTAATTTAGAACCGAATCCTGGATTTGGTGCATTCATAAGTATTTTCAGATATGCAGCGTAAGCTTTGTAAAGATTCATTATGATTGCGTCCATTGGTTATCTCTAAGATAATGCAGTGACCCATCTTTGAATAAGACTACAAATGTATGTTCAGACTTTGATTTATTCAAAAGTGGTACAGGTAAATGATCCCTTATCCATAAACCCATTATCCAGAAAGCTCCGAATTATGGAAAGGCCTGCTTCCATAGTCTCTATTTTATCTAAATAATAAAAATTTTTTAAAAACAATCCAGTTTTTCTCTGTAATAATAAAACAGCGACTAGTACTTGATCCAAACTAAGATATAATTAATCCTTATTGGAAGAAAAACCAGCCTATTGGGTTTATTTAATGTTTACATGATTTTCTAGTAGACTTAAGGTATGAAGATCCAAATTAAGAGCATTCTGGATCACAGGTCCCATACCTGTAATTTTAAAAAGGAAGGTAGTTGTCTTTCGATACATTTTAATGACCCGGAACAATATTGAAAGAAGAAGCCAATGCACATCTTTCTTTCTTTTACTTATTTTGGAATGGCTTAGTTAAATGAACACAGCCAACTTAAATGTGGTGCTTGCTGACAGAAAACAATCATACATTATAGTAATAAATAACTAAATCTAAAATATAATTTTAGCCACTAATCCTGTACGGACATTAAAAAAGCTTCTAATGTTAGGGAGTAGCTCAAACCTCAAATCTCAGTCTTCAGAGATCCTTGCAAAGAATAAAAGAGTATTGTTATTACAGAATCTGGTATAATGACTCCTTTATTGCTCATTTGGGAAGTTACATTGTTGGTGGCCTTTAAGTGCCTCAGCTCTGCACATCTGGGTCATGCTGTGATAAATGTCATCATTATTGATTTTATTTCATAATAGAGATGATCTGAAAACCCTTTTCATAACACTAACCTCTACTATTTCTCATGATAGTGCTGAAGGGGGTTGCAAAGAAATCACTGTTACACAGTGATGCAAATGGCAAAAAAGAAAAACAGTACATATCTTTAATAAAATGGTACTCTATTGTACATGCATGGGGTAACCCAGTATCTAGACAGTTCCTAATTGT
The DNA here is from genome assembly GCA_024363595.1 of Xenopus borealis. Lineage (NCBI taxonomy): Eukaryota > Metazoa > Chordata > Amphibia > Anura > Pipidae > Xenopus > Xenopus borealis. The sequence goes on along the minus strand of CM044434.1, from coordinate 90,927,708 downwards.
GGGAAAACCATCTTCCATAGGGGCAGCACATTTTCGCCTTGGAAATCTTCCCTATACTTCACGCAACTACGTCAGATGTAAATTTGTGACGAATACGCGCAACTCATCAAAATGTCTCAAAAGAGAGAACTTTTGCAAGCGAAGATTCATTGGGAATTTTCTCTAGTGTTACTTTCTTCCTAGCGAAACATCGTTAACTTACACTTACGTCAAGTTAAATTCAGTGGGTATATAAAGATCATATTTACTGTATGTATTTATTAGCAACATTGGTGAAGTTGCTGGAAGTGGCCACTAGTGATGGGCGAATCTGAACCACTTTGCCAAAAATTTGCAAAACTGCAACAATTCACCTAAATGCACTGAAGTTTATGGTGCGATGGCAAGGACTTGAGCTTCAAATGTTAAAAAAAGTGTAAATAAGATATTTTTAATAGTTACAACTTGTAAACAGAATCCCGCTTTAAATAAGAAAAAATGCCAGCATTTAAAAAAAATTTTTTTTTTCAGAATACAGGATATGATGTCACTGAACAATGTTGAGGATGTAGCTACATCTTATTAATTCGTCAGTCACGACCTGGCAAAATAGTCTTTGGAGAAAAGGGTAAGGAATAGAAGCGTTCACATTTTGATAAATAAGTGGATTAATTATCGAGAATTCACCTGGTGAAACACCACAAACCTCTCTAGTGTTGATGTATTTCAATACTGAAGTTTGTTATATGCCTATTAGTAAATTGGCAAAGTCCCTGTGAATTGACATTTTGGAGAATTTGGGGATGATTTTTAATGATTTATTGTTTTTTTTGTTGATTTACACATTTTTGTTATAAGCTAACCATAACTTTTACGCACTCCAGATCATTATACATACATACTCTTGAATTATTGGCAAACCCAGACAGTGCTGATCTTCCCCTAGCTACCTATTAATAAATTATGATATCACAACAATACTTTTCACAGCTGCACCCTTATACATTCCTCTGATGAATATTTATAAACCTTCTTTTGAAGATCTGGCTGTGTGTATAAGCCATTTTTACAGTTTTCTTTTTTATATTAATAAAGGGAAATAAATATTAAATTTTGTGCCTATATTGTATTCTGTAATCCTCTTAAAGTTCACTTTCAAACACATCTTTAGTTTAGTTGGTTCCAGATTGTTCATCAGAAATAAAGACTTTTTTTCATTTTCTTTCTATTTCATATTTTTGACCATTTTTCTAATATTCAAGTGTAAAGGTCATCAACTCTATTATAGAATTGATACTTTTAGTTGATGCAGTTGTTATCTTTGGCCCTGCTGAGTGGAGTAGCTGTTAGAATTGATACAATGGTTGCTAATATTCACAGATGCTGCTGAAAAATCTATCAATTAAATGTACCAAATGTATCACCCTAAAAATGTAATTTGGGGGTGAGTACCTAAAAGTAATTTGGGGGTGAGTACCTGTCAGTACTTGTTACCTGAACAAGGTGCACTTCAAAATACATTGGCATTTTTTCTGTCAGAGAAGAAAACACAATATGTATGATATAGGGTTAAAGGAGAAGAAAACTCTAAAAATGAATAGGGCTAAAAATGCCATGTTTTATATACTATACTTGTTGCACCACCAATAGCAGCAATGATCCAGGTTTTCAAACTTGTCACAGGGGGCCACCATCTTGGAAAGTGGCTGTGTCATTCACATGCTCAGTGGGTTCTGAGCATTTGTTGAGAATGGGGTCATTGCAAATGATCAAGCAGAAAATTATATTGGCCTGTATTATAAGATGATGCTACAGGGCTGATTATTAGATTATCATGCTAGTTTCACTGGTTTCCATGCTGCCAAGTAGCAATTATCCATATCAATTACTAATCAGCCTTATACTGTGACATATATTTTATGTGTTCTGTATATTTTAGGTCGGTCCCTAAGCTCAGTAAGTGACAGCAGCACAGAGCATGTGCAGTGCATCAGCAGAAAAGAAGATGGCGTGCTACTGGGGCATCTTTGGAGAGCTTTACTGCTAAAGGGCTGTGGTTGCCTTGGGCTGGTACAGAAACCCAGTACATAATGTACAACATTTCTACCTACTTCTTTACTTTAACATTCATTGTCCTTTAAGAATGCCATACACTATCCCTGAGATGGGAGAAGAATTAAAAAAAAAAAAAATTAAATTTTTGAGCATTGTTCTTGGGTAATATAGCTTTCTGAATAATGGGTTTCCAGATAAGGGATCCCATACCTCTGCTTCCTATTAAGTCTTTAATGCTTGTAATAAATGTATACTAGATAAGGCATAACCAATCTTGTATATTGAAGAACTAATTCAAGCAAAATATACAAGTAGTTAATATTTATTTAAATATAATGTTCTATTATTCTGGCACAGATTATGTGCTTTCTTCAGAATGTCTAATGTGGTTCATACAAATAAGCTATTATGTAGCCATAGGGCTGCCATTCACTTTTAATACGGCCGTAGGGCCAATATTTGCATAGCTGATAAATGACGATCCATGCAGAATACAATGGTTTTAGCACTTAATGGAGATACGTCAAAGGTCATTTATGACTTTCAACATTCTTCTCAGATAAAATAAGACTGTTCATACCATATTTATTTTAAGGTTTTGCACAAACTGATATTCATGTGCATATATAAAATATTTTAACTTTTTAGTGTATCTCGCATTCTCATTTATTGTATACTGTAGAATTTTTTTATGTTTTCATGGTCTATAGCTATCCTTTTCCTAAACAATTATCAAGTTATTAAGCACCAGCATATTACACATGATTGTATAGGAATGGGATATGTTATCTGGAACCCTGTTATCCAGAAAGCTCTGAATTACAGAACAGCCATCTCCCGTAGACTCCATTTTATGCATATAATCCAAATTTTTAAAACTGATTTCCTTTTTCTCTGTAATAATAAAACAGTACCTTGTACCTGACCCACACTAATATACAATCGATCCATATTGGACGCAAAATCAGTCTATTGGGTTTATTTAGGGGCATATTTACTAAGGGTCAAAGTAAAAAGTTGAATTAAAAATATTCGAATTTAAAAGTAATTTTTGGCTACTTCAACTGCTGAATAGCCCAAAATTTGATTTGAATTGCAAAAATTCAAATAT
>CM044434.1:90857268-90888884 GCA_024363595.1 Xenopus borealis | reverse complement strand
AAATTATATTTTTGTATATCTATTTTGTGTAGATGAACTTTTTAGGCAGGCCTGAGTTGAATACATCTTGTAATAGGTTCTGTAAAAATCAGGTTAGTATTTCTATAGTATTTGCATAAGTAAGAACTTTTTAGGCAGGCCTGAGTTAAATTCATCTTGTTATAGGTTCTATAAATATCAGGTTAGTATTTCTATAGTATTTGCATAAGTATGGGACCTGTTATCCTGAATGCTCAGGACTTGGGGTTATCTGGATAATGGGTATTTCCATAATTTGGATATTCATACCTTAAGTGTGCTAGAAAATCATGTAAATATTAATGAAACCCAATAAGGATTAATTATACAGTATCTTAGTTTGGATCATATACGAAGTACTGTTTTAATATTACGGAGAAAAAGGAAATTGAAAAATTGGATCATGTAATCCTAATGGAGTCGATGGGAAACAGCCTTTCTGTAATGCAACACTTTTTGGATAACGGGTTTCTGGATAATACATTTTTAACAATACAACTGCATCTACACTTTAGTACTCAGCACCATTGTACCTCTCTATAAAGCTTAGTAAACATTGGTCTATACCATGGGTCTTGGAAGTTACATTACAGTCAGATCTTACCAGAATTAACCATTCACAAATGTTACTAAGGCACTTGTGTTAAAAACTAAGGGTTTGTACACACTGGCATTTCTGAGTGCACTCCCCTTCGGTCAGTTGACAGAACTATTCATTTAAATGGCCCATATTGACAAAGCATGCAAGCTTTCATTTGCCTTTGTCAGTACAGGCCCCTTCAGAAGAATTGCTTGTGTTTCTTCCTGCACTCCCCTGTGGCTGAACAATTTAAAATTAACTGCAGGGGAGCACACTGAGAAACGCAAGAGTGTACGAGCCCTTAAGGTAATAAAATGTTTACCTTTGTGCTGCCCTGTTAAGAAAAGCTATTCTGTATCATCTGCTCTGCAACCTAATTCATCACATCCTTTAGTTTTATCTCTTAATTTTCTCCTTGAACTAGCAAACAGCATTTTATACATAATGTCCTCCAACTGTTTAATGTCTAGCCTTCAGCTTTTATCTCCACTTTGGTGTAAGGAGAAGAAGATAAATTGCTAAAGGACTATGCATTTAAATATAATGTACTTTACTGGTACAGGGGCAGCCATTCAAGTTGAAAGAGATCAGCAAGGCACATGTTCTTATAGCAAATAACACCACTTAACTAGGGAAATAAACAGGGGGCTGTCTACTTAATTATAAACTAAAAACTGTCATATAAAACAGAATATTTGTTGTCAAGTTTATCTGTAGGTGATGGTTACACAGTTACAAACAGATTTATTAATGTTTGCTTTCAGGGTTGGACTGGAGCATTGGGGGGCCAACGGGTTCCAAACTTCCAGGGCCACCCACGCAATTGAGAATGCTGGCACAAGTGCGAACCCTGGCACTTCAGACTGCATATCTTTTTTTTGGTGGGGGCCAGCCATTCGGGGGGCCATCTGGGCCTGCCGGGCCCACTGGGTGTTTTACCAGTGTCACGCAAGCCCAGTCCAACCCTTTTTGCATTTGAGTTTTGCCAAAATTTTGAATCTGAGCTTGTGATCATGGTGGAGGGAGGCTCCACCACCACCCATCTCTGGTTTATTTGCGATAGCAATTTTTCCACAACTGCTTCATTCAATAAATAAACATGCAACCACCTAAAATCTATAAAGATTTATGTGAATTGCGGCAAAAATACAAAGCAAACAGTAATAAATCTGCCCTAAATGTAAAAATATATATATACAGTTTTATCAGGGATGGGGTTATGAAGTGGTGATTGGCCACATCAATCTAACAGAGTAATGTTGACTCAGGTAGCCCTCCCAAAAAATTGGGCTGTCCAGGTTGAAGCAGGCAGGTGGCGACCCTAATTTCCTGTTCCTTCCACATAGAAGGGAGTAGAGAAAAAAATAGAAAAACTCTAGATCTAGTGGATCAAGGCACACCACCCACCAAGACAGACAAAAAGTCTGTACCCAAATAGAACCATCTCTTTCCTGTCCACAAAATAATCAAGACTGCAATGAGTGGGAGCTTCCTGACAAAAAACAAGTCATCTCCAGGGAAACCAAAAAGATGTTTCCTTTCCCTGCAAAAATGTCTAAACCTTGGGATTTCCCACCAAAAGAGGATGCAGCCATAAATAGTGTGACTAGAAGAATCACCCTCCCAGTTGACGAAGGGGTATCACTTAATTATACCATGGAAAAAAGGAAGGATGGGTCCTCAAAATGGTATACAAAGCTACAGTTACAAGTGCTAATAAAATATGGATAGAGGAGCTAGAAGAAGCCATTAATAAAAAAAAAGGGCACAACAAGGGAAAAACTGGTTGACATGATACAAGACGTGAACCTAGCCAATGACTTCACTGAAGAAGACTCTATGGGGTATATTTATCAAAGAGTGGAGTTAAGAGTAAAGTTCCACCACTAGAGGGAAATTCCGCAGCTCTCAATTAATTTCTATGGGATTTTTGAAGGCGTATTTATCAAAGGGTGAAACTTCACTTCACCCACTCTAGTGGCGGAACTTCATTCTTTGATAAATTTACCCCCATGAGTTCCATTAAACTAGCAGCTCCACAAGCCTCTTCTTAGTAGCCAGATGTTTGCGGCTAAAACACTGGAATGTGGATGCACAGTCCAAACAAAATCTGCGTGCCTCTCCTTCAAAAGAAACTTATTGTTTGGTTCTGAACTTGACAGCATAATTTCGAGAGCATCAGCGGGGAAATCCTCTTTTTTGCCACAAAAATGAAGGGACAGAAAGAATTAATCTAGAATTCCAAGACACTCAATCAAAGAGGCAAGACAGTACACTCCCAGAAGTTCTCCAGACAATGGAAGAATAAAACTCAGTACTTTCCTGCAAAAGAATCAACCTTAAAACAGAGAAACCTAGAGCATGAAGGTGCGGGAGCCCCTTCACACATAGGGGCAGATTCATCAAAGAGTGAAGTTAAGAGTGAAGTTCCGCCACTAGAGGGAAATTCCACAGCTCTCAATTAATTTCTATGGGATTTTTAAAGGCGTATTCATCAAAGGGTGAACTTTCACTTCACCCATTGATGAATACGCCTTGCAAAATCCCATAGAAATGAATTGAGAGCTGTGGAATTTCCCTCTAGTGGCGGAACTTCACTCTTTGATGAATTTATGGACAAATGAGTCCTCAACGTGATCTCCACGGTGTACAAGCTGGATCTTCAGTCATGCCCCTAACTTGATACATGTCTTCAGACAAAATAAGATCAAAGAAAAAACACACCTAGCTTCGGTAATCCAAGACCTCATAAGAAACAAAATCATTTTGAGGGTTCCCCAGGAACAAAAATACACAGGTCTATATTTTCACCTCTTCCTTAGAGAAAAACCATATGGCAAACCCAGGGTTATTCTCAACCTAAGAAAATTAAACTAACAACTGAGCATTCCATCTTTCAGAATGGAAACACTGATAGCCATAGCCCAGGAGACTGGCTTGTGAAATTAGACATAAGAGATGTGTACTTACTTAAAGTCAAAGAAAATTTCTCAGGTTCAAAATACTGAAATTTTTTTTCTAATACAGAGCACTCCTATTTGTTCTGGCTACAGCACCCAGGGTTTTTATGAAAGTACTAGCCCCAGTCAATGCAAAATTGAGACTGCAAGGAATCCAAATATTTGCCTATTTAGACGATATCCTAATAAATGCTCCACTGAGAGAAACCCTCCTCATTCATCAACAGAAGACAGTGACATACCTACAATACCTAGTATGGATAATAAACAAGAAAAAGAGCAAGTTAACCCCCTCTCAACAACTAGAGTTCTTGGATGTGACAATGAAATACAATCTCAGCCTCCTGACCAGGAGAGAGCTAGACATCATACAGGCAGTAAAAACCTTCTTAGCCAAACCTATCCAAACAGCAGAGAACTGCCAAATTCAAATAGGGAAATTAATCTCCACTATGGACTGCATGAAATGGGCTCAATTCCAAACAAAAATACTCCAGAACGACTTCTTGAGAAAATGGGACAAGCCCATTCGTGTAGCTCCAACAACCGCTCAATCTCTCAAATGATAGAAGAAACCTACCAAGCTACAAAAACCAGTGTACCTAATGCAACCAGATTGGGTCACTGTGGCAACAGATGCCAGCAAGTGGGGCTGGGGAGCCCACACTGCAGGTCAAATGGCACAAGGCAAATAGACACTGAGGGATATATCAAGATCCTCAAATTGGAATGAATTAAAAGCCATATTCCTGGGACTATTGTCATTCCAACATCTTCTCCTGCACAAACCAGTCACGATCAAATCAGACAACTACACGTCAGTGAAATATCTGAACAAGCATAGAGGAACCAGATCAAAAGGCTTATTATACTTGACCATTCTTCTATTTTCATGGGCGGAGAAGAATCTTCTGGAACTGAGAGCAGAACATATACCAGGAACTCAGAATACCCTGGCAGACAGATTGAGCAGGTCCACAACTCACCCAGGGGAATGGAAACTCCATCAAGCAGCATTTGAAATGATCCAATGGAAATGGGGTCCATTCTGGCATTGAACAGGAATGTGAAAATTATGTATCCTGGACTGCAGATCAGAAGGCCTTAATGACGGATGCCTTCTCCTTCAGATGGGACTTCCACAGAGATGCCTCTGAAGAAGCTGATGACGTCAGCGAAACGCGTCGGGCGAGAATAAGGAGCGCTGCAGCGGGGACTAGACCTGAAAGGAGAAGAGAGGAGAATTACTTCTGCTGGCAGAGTATATTGACTTTTCTCATCCCGGACTAACCCTGGACAATAGGCTGCAACTCTGTCTAGTGAAATTTTCACTATTTAAATGTGAAGTGTCGAAGGAGGAGAACAATCAGGATTTATTATAAGCTACGCTGCCAAGACTTGGTCTTGTAAGTAGGCATTTCTGCCGCATTGTGAGAAATACGGTTTTGGGAAAATCGGCTGACACATTTTGAGAGTACAAAGTGCACTTTCCAAACCTACAATAATTGCTTGAAGAAAAACCCCTCACTTATTACTAATGTGATTTGACACACTTGGGTGTTCCAAAAGAAGTCAGATTTACTTCACTATATAGTGCTTTCTCTTTCTCTCTTTTTTTTCTTTTTTCTTTTTCCTAACTTCCTCCGAAGCCTCAGGCGCTGATCCATATTGTGGTTTACTTGAATCTTTATACCCAGAAGGGAGACTGTGGAAGGATCGGCAGGAGGAAGGTTAACCGGAGGACTTTCTAACGTTTCTTTCCCGATATATACAAAGTATTTGTATTATTGTTTATTGTTTAATTTCCACAGAGAATACAGTATATCTTTCCTTCCATACCCTTAATTCCAAGGGTTTTGAGAAAGATAAAAAAGGACAAAGCAGAGATGGTAGCCCCATGGTGGCCAAGGAGACCATGGTTCTCCAAAATTATGATGCACTCCAAAGATCCATTCAAGCTCCCACACTAGAAAGATATCCTGACACAGGGAAAGATTCTGCATCCTCACCCAAACAAATGGACAATAATGGCATGGCTCTTGAAAGGCTGAATCTAGCCTCAACAGGGCTCTCTGACAGATCTATTTCCACGTTAATGGCCATTAGGAAACCCAGCACCTTGCAAAGACATGGGATAGATTCTCCAAGGGGTGTGTAGAAAAAACTTCAATCCCCTAAATATTTCCGAGGTCAATGTGGTGGAAAAAGGAAAACTTACCTTTTTATAAGATAAAGTGGTCCTAAAGACAGCAGATAAATTCATTGTGAAAGGTATTGTTGGATTTCCATAACAACCAGGACATAGAGGTAAATTTATGAAAGAGTGAGATTCCGCAACTCTCAGTTAATTTCTATGGGATTTTGAAAGGCATTTACTGTAATAATGGGTGAGATTGAAAGTTCACCCTTTGAAAAACACTCCTTTAAAAATACCAGAAAGAAATGAAAGGAGAGTGGCGGAATTTCACTCTTAACTTCACTCTTTGATAAATTTACCCCATAGTATTACATTCATTCTACAAGAATCCAAAGTCTTGCACAGAACAGAAGTGGCACACACTGGATGTTGTACTTACCTTGAAAGGGTAAAAACCATCAGATCATCAGATTCCCTACTAGTAATCCCAGAGGGAAAGAAAGCCGGAACTAAACCATCCAAATCAACTATCACCAATTGGATCAAAGAGTGCATCAGAGAGGTGTACGAGTTCCAGTCCAGGGCCTCCTCAGAAGAGATCTGCAAAGCTGCAGTGTGGTCTTCTCTACATGCATCTATCAACCACTCTAAGTGCAGCTTTTGGTACTGCAGTTCAACAATCAGTTCTAAGTTCTGAATAAATCCCTCCCTCGCAATTATGTGTAAGATGCTTTTGCACATCCCGTTCTTGCCCACTGCCAAGTGGAAGGAACAGGAAAACATCCATGCTAAATCGTATCATGCTTACCGAGATTTTCCTTTCCTAGACTGGAACATGGCATTGGACATCCTCATTGAGTTAGACTCCAGGAAGTACAGATGGCACCCAGGGGCAGAAGCAGCCTTTTTAGTAATATCCTGTACCACTGCATGGCACGAAGGATTTACCCGTTCTTGCCCACTGTCATATTTCAGTCCAGGAAAGGAAAATCTTGGTAAGTATGATATGCTTTTCACTTATACATTCATATTTTACTTCCTCAGGGCTTCGATTCATCTCGTGCATCCAACCACACTGACGGGCTAACAGTGTGCTTTCGCAAATTCATTTTACTTCCTTTTAGTCTCAGAATTAACTCACACCAGCACATCCCTTTGTCAGATCATTAAACTCACATTTCCTGATATTTGTCTATTGTACAGGTATGGAATCCATTATCTGGAAAGCCGTTATCCAGAAAGCTCGGAATTATGGAAAGCCCATCATCCATAGACTCCATTATAATCAAATATTCCAACTTTTTCAAAACAATTTCCTTTTCCTCTATGATTTTCCTCTATGATTTTCTAGTAGTCTTAAGGTATGAAGATCCAAATTACGGATGTTTTCTGGATGATCCCTTATCCAGAAAACCTCAGGTCCCGATCATTCAGTATAACAGGTCCCATACCTGTATTTATCTTGGTCATTAGTGGTCTAATATATTGTCTAATGAAGTTAAATGTTATTAAACCACCGAAAAAAGATCCAGAGTTTGCTACTTATTTAGCAACCCATAACAACCATACAGCAGGTAGCATTTACAAACATGTGGCTATGGGTGACTAGACTTGGAGCAGACATTGTTCTTTTTTATTACATTACCTGTCAGTGTTTTCAGTGCTTATTTGCTATTCCTTTGTTCTTGTGCCGGTAGCATTCATTACATGCAGCATTGTATCACTTAGATTATACACTACTAAGGATTCAGATTCTGTTAATTAATTCAAGACACCTGCATATCATTTGCTGCCTTTGTATGGTAATGAAATATCTGTATGCTCATTTTATTCTCTAATGTTCACTGTATTATTAAATTCTTCCGCAAATTGCCGCCCAAATATGAGCACAGAAAAACAGTTCAGTTCACACTATTGCTGTTCTGTGAGGCTGCTTTAGATAATGCATTAGTGATGACTGGCAGGGGATCAGGTACAATTCACACTACAGTCAATTCAACTTTAAAGAGTTAGTAATTCAGTTAAACACAGCTAGAGGAAAAAAGCAATATTAATAGAATCTGCTTCCTTTTGATGGAGACATTTTAATTTAATTTATGATATCTCCTTTACTTGTCTCTGCTTAATTATGTGAGTTTGGCTAACAGAGTACAGTAGGGACAACATAATTCATAATTCTAAAGATTGTATGTACTGTAAGTCTTTATGCAGATTTAAAATACTCCCCACCAAAAAAAGTTATGGAGCTGAGAATATATGTAAGAAGAAACATTTGTACTTTTTTTCATTTGAACAATGTTTGCAGTCCATTAGAAATAATGCCTTAAAGGGCCAATTACATTATAAAAATCCAGGGTTTTCATTGCATTTAAATAATAAGCACTGCTACCTTGCCCTGGAAATATGGTTTTAGAAGTTCTAATATAAAACAAAAAATATATTCTACATTCTAACAATGTGGGCAACCAATATGGGTTTTGAACTTATATTTGAAAAGCAGCTAACTTCTATACTGTATAGAAATCAGCATTTCATGGCTTTGACACACCAGGCATGCTCTCAGTATGCATGCAACATGGAGTGGAAGACAGCATTTCTATATGGCAGAGAAAACACAAGCTAATGTGCCATGAGCCTTAGTCTATAAATGGATAGAAATAAAGTCAAATGTCATTAATGGGTCCCTGCACACCTATAGGGCAAAAGCTAAAATGTTTGATAGTGTTGCTGGTCTTTAAAACATGGGGCATATATATTTAGCAATTCTACACCTATATGACCAGAGTGCAATTTGCAGGGGTTATAATTATACTTATGTGGAGCTACTAACTATACTTAGCACTGAAAACAGTGTTATTCAGGTCCAGCAAACCACTTTTCTTTAGTACTTTTGGAACATGAGTAGGTGGGGTCCCACAGTTAAAAGGGATTTATGCAGAAGTCATATCTATTGTTTGTACAGCATATTAATATATTAGCTATGTTTTTCCACCTGGTTAGGCAAAGTAATACTGTATATGGCTTGGTATACTGGGATGGAGTTGGTTATTATACTTTTATAAGTACTTATTTAGGATCCCATATCCAGGAACCCCAAACCATCCTATTGGGTTTACTTGATTTTTACATATATGGTGATCCAAATAATTGAAAGATCCATTTTCTGGAAATCCCCAGGTCCCATAGCATTTCAGATAATAGATCATATGCCTACTGGCCTGTATATACAGTAATTATGTGGACTATATAGTATCCTGTGTCTATAGGCTATCTGCCTAGGGTTCAAAAGCTCTTTGGGTTTGTACCACTAGACAGGGAACTCCATTCAGTCCATTGAGTTTTATTCATGTCCAGCGAGCCCCTTTTGGTTACAGTCTAAACAATAGGAATATGAGAAAATACAATTTGAATTTATTATATGACATTATAGACAGTATATATATACTGCTTAAAAATATTACAGTACATTATATTGAGGTTCGCACTTATTTACAGGGTAAGGCTGTAAAAAGGACTATGTTTAACATTTACTTAAGAGTGTGAAAAATCTGTATATTCTTGTATTATGAAGTCACATTCTCACTACACCCCCATATCATATAAATATTGTGGTGCTAAGCAGAAACTTTCTTTTGGCTAATAATTTATGTGTAATTAATACATGCTAAATTAACTTGAGTTCCCATTACAAATGTTCTACCACAGTTTGTCACTTACCCAGTAAGAAACATACAGACCCTGCTCTTTCCGTTCTTCATAGCGTATCTTCATCTTTATATTTATATTACCTTAGGTTTTGGCTGACACTGAGATGCTTATAAACACTTCTTTTTAGTGTGTCATTCATATAATAGACTTATAGACCTGATTTAGTTTATGGTGCATAACCTTAGCCCTTATTGTTCCCATTTATTAGGCAATTTGATATATGTAGCAATTTATGATCAAAGAAGCATATATACCATTCACTGACATCAATACCAGCCTATAAAATTTGCCTCTGGCACACCAGGGTGCCTGGGAAGGGTTAACATGAATGAAAGTTTAAACAATACACCACATTCTCTAATACTGCTTTCAATATATGTAGTTTGCTGGATTGCGACTTCAAGACAGATTGTTCCATTCCCCTGTGTGTTTCAAGACCCATTGAGAACTGGTTGAGCTCAATATTTAATGAAATGATACCAGGTATTCAAAATAATATAACTAGGTCCAGAGATGGACAGTAGGGCACCTAAGCCAGTGAGTAGCTGAAGAGTAATGAATCTGATAATAAAAATAACATCATTTTCTTACAGAAGCTTCTGACTATCTCTAATTTTATCGCTGTACTGCTGTTTCAATTCCCTTAGAAAAATGTTAACTGAAGTCATCTGGTGCATGTCAGAGTGAAGTGTCAGAGAGCAATGTGTATTCTATTATAAAGCCCTCGGATTGTGTTATTAAAAGTATTTTCTTTTTTACTGCTCAAACCACAAATGGATTGTAAAGATGAGTGTTGCGTTTTTACTATGTTTTTGACTTTGTTTATCTGATGTGTTTGCACTTTCTCCTTAAGTGCACTTGCACTCCCGATGCCCACGATAGAATAGTCTTTCTGTTTATTAGCTTTAGGATGTATAGGTAAAATAAATCATAACAAATGTTAATACAAACCATGCTTTGAACTTTCAGAGTGGTCCTTTTCCTTATAACCCAAACAACATTCCCACATTATAGCACTTCTTATGCAAATAAACCATAACTAAAACCAAATTGATGGGCAGTGTTATTTATAAAATAACAGCTAACTAAACTCAGATATTAAGGAATAAGGTAAGTATTTTATTAACAAAAAGGCATATGAATGTGATATTGAATTTCCTTTACACACAACATAAAATTCACACTAAATGCATGGACCAGATGCTTGTGCATCTGAATGATGCACAAACTGGAGGTTGTCCCTGAGTCTCCCTTATGCCATCCACCATTCATCCTCTATGAATACAAACATAGGCAGCATTGTATTCACAGGAGGGGTCAAAGAGCTGCACTGTTCTCAAAAGCCCAATGTTTCAGTTACTGACTGTCTCAGGAGAACATACCAAAAATATAAATATTTTATGAGACTATGAGCCAATGGAAAGAAAATCAGTGAACTGAGTGTATATTTAATCAATATCTCTCACCTACACATGGTTACCAGCTCCAGGGTTACTATAGTCTGGACGTACTGTAACAACCTATGTTTCCTCAGGTTGCTTAAAGTAATTATCTGGGTCCTGGAGTTCAGGAGTATCTGTAAAACTTTGTGGAAAAAGTCTTATTTCCTATATCCACTATGGACTTTGCATTAAGTCCTGATGTTTGACACAACCTCTCTCTTTGCCTACTCTGGGAAAGTTTTTTAGACTTTACTGGCTGATAAAGAGGACTGAAAAACTGTCAATATATGTACTGTCATAGATCATGCTACAAGCCATGGACAAAAAACAATAACAGAATCTAGTACAATATTGTTAAAATTCAGTGCAGTCACCCAAGTATTAATCTGTTTGTGTCTTTAACCATAGAAAGTCTATGCACAGATTTTTATTTTGTGTTCTAAAATGCTAAAGTGATTTCTACAAAGTGCTATCGCCTCTGAAGAAGCTGACCTCAGTGAAACGTGTCAGGTGTGACATCAGCTTCGGTTTTAACAGCAAGTGGATGTACAGGTGGAACACACGGGAGAGGGAGACGCTGGCAGAACCCATCTCTTTCTATGGCAAATGTTCACCTGTATAATCTGCATTATAAGACTATGTGCTCAAAAGTGTGACTTTTAAAACTTTTAAAAACAAAGGCAAATTAGACAATGGGTGCTGTCCCTGCTTTTTAAAAGGACTACCCTGGAGTTGATATTGATATGCTGTTTTGAAATCAATAATCTTTAAGTTACCAATCCCCCAGAGAGTGTAAAAGCCACATGCTGAGTTTTATGGTTTGAAGAAAACACCATTATATATACCCTTATAATTTGAGTTATAATTTTAATTTTATTTTGGCAATAGCACTTTGTAGAAATCCCTATGTGCATAGACTTCTATGGTTCAAGACACACACAGTGCTGTAACAATTGGGTGCACTGAATATTAACAATATTGCACTAGGTTCTGTTATTTGTTTTTCTCCCCAGCCTGTGGCGCTGATCTATAATTGTATCTTGATTTGATGATCCAGTGGAGGAACTGTGAAAAAGATTTGCAAAGGAAAGAATTCCAAGGGTTTATTTTAACATACTTTACTTCATTCATTAACTCCCTCTCTAAAAAACCAGCACAACTTTTCTCCACCTTGCCGGCTTGCATGGGGCGCCACACGAAACAGCATCCGCAAATAAGAACTGCCAGCGATCCCCGCATTTCTGCACCGGCTTCCCATGGTCTCTAATAATAGCTTGTAAAGAAACCACTGAAGGACTGCGGCGCCCCATGCAAGCCGGCAAGGTGAACAGTCTCCTGTAGGGTAATACAAGTTATTATGAAGATACTCAATCCAATCCGATATGAAAGATTTAGAAAAGCGACAGGCACGGGGGATGGCTTGCTCGAAAACGGTGCATTACCAGCAAATACACGGAGCACAGGAAGAAGCGCAGCTCTGGGGATCGCTGCACCTTCACCAACAGATAGAACTGGTGCACCTCCAGCCCGCATCCTCCTGGTTGTTGTGTCTGAGCAGGCTGGGCATCATGATCCGTTTGTGCACAGAGGCATGGAACAGCTCATCGCCTTCCACACGCTGTCAGAAGAATTCGAGTGCTCCACGATGGATCCTCGTCGCCTTTGCTGTAGAGGACAGGAAGCAGAGTTTCTGTAAATAATTTTTTAATAAAGGAGTTGCTATTTTAAAGTCTAATTTGTTGTGGTGTTTTTATTTCGTTCTACACTAATGAATTTTTTTTTTAATTTTTGATGTTACTGTTCCTTTAACACTCTCCTTTTCCCTTATCCACTCCCTTTGTGATCATCTGTCTGTGCTCAAGATATTGCTGAACACTTCAAAATTGAGTAGATAGTGACAAAATTGATATTACATTTCTCAACCCCCCTAGACTTCCACCACCCTCCCTCCATACTCCCCAGTCTCTCCTGTGCTCCTTCACCCCTGATAAGGAAGTCTCAAAGCTTTTGGCCTCTTCTCACCTTACCACCTGCCCGCTTGATCCTGTTCCTTCAAAATGTCTCTGCAATATCAATCCTTGTCTAATCATGGTCTAAATTTATTTAATCTCTCGCTCTCAACTGGATTGTTTCCTTCTCAATTAAAACATGTTCTTGTCACCCCCATTCTGAAAAACTCTCTCTTGATCCCTCCAATCGTGACAACCTCTGACCTATCTCTCTGCTACCTTTCATCTCTAAACTACTTGAGCACCTAGTCTACAACCGACTAACCTTATTCCTCTCTGACAATAACCTGCAGGACCTCCTACAATCTGGTTTTAAGCCACAAAACTCTACTCAAACTGCCCTGACATGACTAACTAATGACCTTTTAACAGCTAAAGCCAACAATAAATTCTCACTACTAATACTGCTTGATCTCTCAGCTGCATTTAACACTGTAGATCACCCTCTCCTCCTCCAATCCCTCCATTCACTTGGCCTTCGTGACACAGCCCTGCCCTGGTTCTCTTCTTATCTCACTAATCATTCCTTTAGTGTCTCCTACAATGGAGTAGCATCTTCTCCCCTACCTCTTTCTGTTGGAGTTACTCAAGGCTATATCCTGGGACCGTTATTATGCTCCCTCTATACTTCCTCCCTTGGCAATTTAATCAACCCGTACGGCTTCCACTACCATCTCTATGCTGACTATACTCAGATCTATCTTCCTCTCATGATCTCAAACCAGACCTACTAACTTGAATCTCCACCTGCCTGTCCACTATCTCTACTTGGATGTTGCAATTTTACAATGCTACCTTAAATTAAACCTCTCTAAAAACAGAAATGGTTCTCTTTCTTCCAACTAACACCAGTAACATCCCAAAAGTATCCATCATAGCTAACAATGCCACTATCACCTTGTCTCCCCAGGTCCGGTGCCTTGGGGTTATCCTAGATTCTGCCGTTCACTCCTCATATCCAGTCACTTAATAAATCATGTCACTTCCACCTAAGGAACACATCCCGAATACGATTATTTATCACCTAAGATGCTGCCAAAATTCTTATTCACTCTCTCTCTTCATATCACATCTAGACTACTGTAACTCACTTTTAATTGGCCTTGCCCGCCAGAGACCTCTCCAGTCTATAATGAACACTGCTGCAAGGCTTATACACCTCAGCAACTGTTCCTCCTCTGCCATGCCATTCTGCCAATCCCTGCACTGGCTTCCACTACCTTTCAGAATTAAATTCCAATGAATGAACCTGACATTCAAAGCACTTCATAACTCTGCCCACTCTACATCTTTAGACTCATCTATTTATACTCACCCAACTGCTTACTATGCTTCTCTACTGACCTGCTACTCAACTCTTCTCTCATTACCTCCTCACATTCTCATTCAAGACTTTGCAAGGGCTGTATCCCTCCTCTGGGATTCTATCTCACAGTCTAAATTTCTCCCAACCTTTCTGCATTAAAAAAATCTCTTAGAACATACTTATTAAGAGAAGCCTACCCTCACACTGCTTAACTACCAAATGCAATACCACATACAATACCACATCTCTCACCCTCTTAATTCTGGTCTTGCCCACTCCCACACCTTGTGTGTTATTCCCTTCCCCTTAGATTGGGGGAAGCGTTTGATTCAATTGAATGATTAGAATGATTTGAATTCGATCAAAAACTGACCTATTCGATGGATTTTCACTTTGAAATTTGACCCTTAATAAATCTGCCCCTTAGTTTCACTTCATTTTTATGAGGTTAAGTGATGGAAAATTTTAACAAAAAATAGAAGGCAATTTATATAAAATCCTGAAAATACCAAGTGTGACTCATTCTGATGGCCAGCATTGTAATCAGTAATCAGTAAGGAGCCACAAGACCAGGATTTGATTCACATGGAGCAGCATCTACCAGTGGATGCTTGCTGACCAGAAGACAATCAAGGAAAAGATGCTACTGGAAGTAGGCAGTTGTCAGTAGAAAACATCCAAGGAACAAGAAACTCAAATCATGCCACAGTTAATCACAAAATACAACTGACATTAACCAGGTTCAAACACGTACTCATGGTGTGCAAACACGTTATGGGCGTGTTATCAAAAAACCATCAAGACTGGTTGAACAGTGACAAAGTCAGTTGTTTACAGTAATATAATTATAGCTAATCACTAGTGATGGGCGAATCTGGGGCATTTTGTGAAACGCCAAAAAATTAGCAAAATGCCGTTGGACACGTGCGTTTGTCTTTGAACTTTTTTTGGCTCTGGTGAATCTTCGCATGCGAATTTGTTCGCCAGCAGCTAATTGTGGAAATTTGCTGCAAATTTGATTCTGGCAAATAAATTTGCCCATCACCACAAATCACCTGTACTAAATTACAAGTATCAGGGGCACATTTTTTGAATAAAAAAAATCTAATTTCAAAGTCATTTTTGGCTACTTTGACTACTGAATAGCCCAAAATTTTATATGAATTGAAAAAAAAAAATGAATTTTTGAATTTTAAAAATTTCAACACTTCGTTCCCTTAAACCTGTCAAATTGCTATTTTAGCTTATTGGGGATCTCCTGAAAGCTTTAACGAGTGTTTTTGAAATTTTATGAAAACCAAAATCCAAAATCATTAATGTTTGTTGTTATTAGCACCATTGGTGTTAAAATGCTAAAAAGGGAAGAATATGTTGATAATTGTTGATGTTAATAAAGTTTGTCAGAAAAAGAAGCACATAGGAGAGGAGACTGAGCTGTACTACAGAAAGCCGTGATTCTTTCATGCACTGTATTCCAATAAATAAGTAGCTATTGCAAAACCCAGAAACTCATTATTAAGGAGTACAACATACCCACCCACTGTATTGTATTGTTATACTTCATAATAGGTTACTTTAAAGGTTTTCAATTTAAAAAAAAATACATTTGTTAATATGTTGTTACTTGAACCACTGTTTTGATGTTATGTCTCACATGTAATTGATTTTGGTCCTTGCCATTTGGGTCTGGTTAATAAAGGTGTTTCTCTTTACATGTCCACTGCGGATGAGTTGGCTGGAATTTGGGGTAACCAATTTTTTTACGTAATATGGAAAGGATGGGCTATCTGTTTGAATAAACAAGGTTTAATAAAGCTGCGGCCGACCTCCACCCATTAAGAAAAAGAAAAGTGAGTCTGGTGTTTTTCATTTTATTGAGTGCAAGGAGGAGGTTGGATGTTTCACACAAGCGACTGCCTCCCCAAAGTCCTGGTTTTGTTGATTTTTGTTAGCTTTGGTATGGTTCAAAGGCGCTGGAGGAAAAATAACCTGTGTGCTATCAGCTTTAAGTTGGCCATATACAGTATGACAGACAATAGTGAAAACAGAAAGGATGACTGATCCTTTTCATGCATGGCCAGTCTGACAAGTCATCTTTCATATGATCAGTCATATTTTATAGACAGCAGTCTTCATGTTAATGATTCATTGTTCAATATACGGAGCAATAAAACACTTGTTTATCAAATGTAGTAATACGCAATAATTATGTGAGCCTTGCATCATAATGAGCCATGAAACTATGGTTAAAATGAATTTAGACAAGTGGAAAGAAAAGACAGATTAAATAGAAGTAAGTCTTACAGCAGGCCTTCCTACTAAGAGTAGTTTCTCTACTGGATCAAATGAGATTCAGCCTTCAGAATGTACAGCAAGTAAGTGGCACACAAGACAGCAGAACAGCTTGATCATTACTTGCCTCTTCTTTCATCTTTAGGAGGCAGATTCTCCTCCTTTACAGTTAAGTTGAGGGGGTGAACAGAGAAATGTAAGTTGTTGTTAATCCTTTCTTCTTCAGAGTTGGACTCCTTATCTCTGTTTCTGCTCAGTATTTTTTCTATTTTTGCTCCAACATGTTTATAGCATCCACAGCATACTAAAGAGGATATATTGGACTTAATATCACCTAAGAATGATTGCTGTGTATTTTTCACTGTATGGCTGTATCCTTTAAAAAACTGAGTACATTCTATTCAGTAAAATTGCTGGTAAATTATACCAGCAACAGGTTCTGCACTCCTCATTCACTACTGTAAGGCAAATTAAAAGTACTTTAAAGAGAATATTTTCTTAATGTCAAATAAATCACTTGCCAGCTTTTGCTCATGGATCCACACACACAATTACTGTATATGCAGTTGGGGAAGTGGTCCCTTTTTTTATTATTATATCACCAACAGTATCAATGTTTGGGGGGGGGTCACCCTCGTTTGGGGGGGGGTCACCCTCCCTTCAGCAGTAAATAAATCACTTGACCAAGAGCCAATACAGATAATAAATATCATTCTAAAATCATTTCTTTCTGTAATTCTGGTTACGAAATGATTACATGTAACTAATCACTATACATTTTACTGCTTAGAGCTACAGAATGATTTATATTTCATATTCAAAGGCAATGATGGTTAGGCTTGTGGTTTTATAAAAGAAAAAATGTACATTTAAAATCTTTTCATTTGTGTATGTGTGTAGTTGGGTAGTTCTAATTTAGACAACAACCTTTAAGATCATACACATTATGTCTTTCACTCCACACCCTTTTTTATTATGTTTTTCTTTTGTAGATATTTTGACTCAGTGAAATACTTGAATGGAAGTTTGGTAAACCTGGACAGTCTACATAGATATTGATTTTGGATGCCTCTTTGTTTGCTTTTAATTTCTTGTGCACTGTTATGTGCTCTATGAAATAATCTCTCCCAGACATTAAAATTCCTCTGCACACAACCCCCACCAAGAGCTGATGTAACTGCTCTGTGACTGTGAGCAGCAAGTAAATATGCTGAATGTGCAGGTGCCTGCAAAAACATGACAGGTCATATACTTCTCATAAGTATAATTTGCAAAGTACAATTTTGGATACAGTCTTCATGTTTTATACCCCCGGCAGCATTTTTCCCATAATTCCAGCTTTATTGCATCTTTGAGGACGTTGTGCCTGAGGCTGATCTGTCATACTTTTCACTTAGATACAACTGAGCTGAAATTATTTAAAATCTGGATAGTGTTACTTCCAATGCTCACCCACAAAAGATGTGTGCACCCAACACAAAATTGCTGTGTTAGTTGCTTACTGTGGGAACCCTGTAGTTACAGGCACCTTCGGAGGCGGGGTAGCTTGAGGTTTCTTTTGCATCAACAGATGTGGTTTGAAGGCAGCGGTGCCAAGTGCAACTATACAAAAGTGATTGGAGAGGCTTTGGATGCAAGTACCTTTAGTATATTGAGTTTAGTGCACAATAACTGAGGCACACTTGCACACTGTGCAATTGCAACTGCACTAGTGGAAGGTTAGTAACTCCTATGGTCTTATGCATTCCATGCCCTATCACACAGTAACAAATCCATTTTTGTTGGGCTTCTGTTTGTGCAAGCCAAATTTAGTTTTATACACAGTAGATATGTTCTGCACCCTGGGTAGAAGGTTCAGGGCTAGTGCACTGTGACCAAACACATTGCTGAGTCTTTTGTTTATATTAGATTTGTATTGCCTGTGTGTGGCGTATGTGTACTGGGGGAGAAAATGTGGATCTCCTTCCTTCCTCCAAAATCATGATGCATTGAGTTTGCTTTAATGCAAAGCGCTGCATAGCATACTGGCTCTATATAATTAAATGATGATGGTTCAGTAAAAACATCTATCTGCACCAATGCGTTTTACACTTTTTCTACACTGTTTGTTGCCACCTGACTTATTCTCTTTGATGTGACTGCTTTACACCATATCATTGATGGTATAATAAAGTTGTAGGGCCCATAGTGTTAATGCTCTCCTATGGCTTTATATCCCTACACTTTCTAGCTGCTCTAAAAGTCCATGTATCCACTTTTGCAATTAGTTTACACAAGCTTAATAAACAGTAGAAAACAACTATGTGTTGAAGTCACGGGTAGCATTTTTGGAGAAGGTAAGTCTCTTTCATAATGCTTCTGAACTACTTGTTAGTGCAGCCTTACTGCCATGCAGAATTGGAGTCCTAGGTTCAACTCCAGTCAGGGTATTGCATTGAGTTAATGTAGCCATGCACGGGCAGATAAAGCTGCCGATATCGGCCGTTTTGACCGATTTGAGAGATTATCTGCCCGTGTATGTGGGCTTCCGACAGGTCTATTTTGAGAAATCCATTGCGCTAGTTGTAATCCGAAAATCGACAATGCTGGTGATGAAGGAGGACTGATACACTATTTTAAAACCCACAATTGTGAGTGCATTTTTAAATATATTTTTTAACAAATAAAGACAATCTACACTATTTCTATGCTCCATATTTTTACACAGTGAGGTATCGGCCACAAGTAGGGTTGCCACCTGGCCGTTTTTTTACCGGCCTGACCGGTATTTTTGATGGTTGATCCCAATGTTATTAATAGGATATATAGGAAGGCCGGTATTTTTTTAAAGAAAAGGTGGCAACCCTAGTCACAAACAAGTACCCACCTTAACCTAAGCATGTGGTGAAGTAACGGAAGAGAACTACAGATGCAGTCACTTGGATTTGTAAGTTAAATGCGTCGTGACTTAGCTCATCTAACCCATTTATCCCACTTAGCACAGAATATTGTGTCACAGCATCCCATCCAATGAAAGAGTTCACCATTGAAAACAATGGTGCTTTGGTATGCTAATGAAAAGGTTAAATGCATTAAATGAGTTAAGATAACTTTAGATAGCACAGTTTCTTCAATTAGCCCTGAGTCATGACGCATTTATCTTACAAATCCAAGTGACTGCATCTGTATAACTCACATAAATAAGCTAACAGAAATTAAGCTGAGAGAGTATGTATGGTTGGGCAACTACAACTCTCTTGAAACCTACTACACTATACAGTGTTATTTTTTTTCCATTTACTCCCTACATACTACGCATACAACTTCCAAAGCTTCTTTTAGCGCTGGCTCAACTGTTACCTGTATCGTATTGTTTGATTCTTTCTCCACACTCAAGGGAGACGAGTATTAAAGAGTCAGATCAACGGAATTTTACAAAGTAGTTTATTTTTTTTGGATACATTAACTAAAAAAACATGTCTCACACATGTCTTTCAGAGAACAAATATTTTAGCCTGCAGGACAAATACTTACATACTCAATAATCAATAAAAATAGATTTATTTCCATTTTAAAGTTATTTATGTTTTTGTTATCCCACTATATAAATTACAGGTATGAGAAAACACCAAGATTTTAGGTGGCGATAACTTTCCAACAGAAATATTGGACTATACTCTGATAAATCCTCACCTAATTTTTCCCCTTCTAATAACAGCAGAATTTTAAATTGTACAGAGCTGTGCTTCCAGGATAAGGTTTCCTTTGTGTATTTCAGCCTACATAAATAATTAAATTTCACATGTTTTTGATTAAATTTGAATCTGTACTTAAACATTGTTTATATGTAGCATAGGAGACTTTGCCACCGGCATAACAAGCAAAAAATACCTTTTGAGTCTGGCTTAGAGATAGGATTACTTGGAAATAATATGAATAAATTGTCTTTGACAGGAAAGTTCAGTTTGTAAAGGTCATGGGAGCAAGATGACCTGAGGACATCAATGATTAAATTACGTTGATACATTTATTAGGCAAAAAAGTATAGCAGAAAGTGGAGACCTGTGAAAGAAGTATAATCACTTCTAACCAGCACAGAAATTCCATTCGCCTCTGAGCCTTCAAGTTGCTCATAGCTGTCTTAAAAGACTCTCAGAGGAGACGTAGTTGGGAAG
The DNA here is from genome assembly GCA_024363595.1 of Xenopus borealis. Taxonomy (NCBI): domain Eukaryota; kingdom Metazoa; phylum Chordata; class Amphibia; order Anura; family Pipidae; genus Xenopus; species Xenopus borealis. The sequence goes on along the minus strand of CM044434.1, from coordinate 90,868,278 downwards.
GTTAACTGATTTATAACTGAAGGCTGCTGAACTTACTTTACAACATGCAGATAATTTGAAAAGAGAGGTATAAATCTATTATTAACATATAAGGGCTCATTTGTGTGAGAAAAGTCCAATTTTGAGCACAGTCACCATCAGTGTTTATTCTTAGAATCCCAGTGTCATTGTGGGTGAAAAGTGGCATTGAATATGTTGCACTTACAGATTTGACCAGCGCCATCACCAATTCGCGAATCACCAACGAGTCGTGCGTCGTTTTTGATGCGACGCGCCGAAAACGACGCGACGCGTCGTAAACGACATGACACGCGTCAAAGTTGACGCGACACGCGTCAAAAGCGTCCCGCGACTCGTTTCGCGAATTTTCCGCCGAAAAATTTTCGGCAAAGCGAATTGCGGGAGATTCGCCCATCACTATTCCTCTGCATAAACAGACAGAGCAACACCTATTTAAGAATGGAAGGTTGGAGGACAAAGTGGCTCCAAAAACAACTATACGGATGTGCGAAGAGTCCAGATGCAAATAGCTTTAATGAAAGTGGTTTCATGTGCAATTCGCTGTAGAGAAATGTGCAAGTTACCTGCTGCCCTTATGGTTGTTAATGAGCTCTATAATTAAGTACTGTATCATGAATCTGAACTACACATAAATTGTGTGTGTAAAGGTATATGTACTGTATAGTAATGGGCAAATCTATTCGTTTCGCTTTGCCGAAAAATTTGTGAATTTCCAGCGAGACACGCGTTGCGTCGCGTTAATTCCGGCGAACGTCTCATTTTTTTTTAAGCCAGTGAATTTTCGACAGGCGAATTTTCGCTGGCGTTTCGCGAAGTTTCACATGGGCCATAACTATTTGAATATGAATACTGAGGATCAATTGCAAACTCACTGAACAGTTATGTCCCATGTGGTCCCCCGTCAAATCGCTGACCAACCCAGAGTTAGAGAGCTGAAAAGCGGGAAGGTGGATTCAGACTATTATTTTAGTCAACCAGTCACTCCAGCCTTTATATATTAAAATTTTGACTAACTATATAAGAAACATTTTTTATATCTATTTAACCAGATTCATTTTTACTTTAAACTGTTCCTTTAAGGGAACTTTTTGTAATTTGAATCACCATAGTTTAACTCTACTAAATAATCCTTTAAACATTAAATTAACCCAACAGCATTGCTTTGCCTCCAATAAGGATTATTTACATCTTAGTTGGTATCAAGTACAAGGTACTATTTCGTTATTATATAGAAAAAGAAACTAATTTTTCAAAATTTGAATTATTTAATTAGAATGGAGTCTCTGGGAGATGGCTTTCCTGTAATTTGGAGCTTTCTGGATTATGGGTTTCCAGATAACAGACCTATACCTGTATTTGTTTCTTTTGGGTAGCAAACAAGTTTAAAGTCCTGAATCATTGCTGCATCATTGAGAAGCTGAACCTTGAGGTTGGTGCTATAAGTTCAGTAATTAAAATATGGTTTTAACAAATGTTTACTATTTAGTAGCATTATAAGATTAACAGGCAAATGTAGTACCATGGCACATAGCTGACCCAGAGCAGTATTAAATAATAGTCCGGAATAAGCTTTGAGCAGTTACAAATAATGTAAGCAAAACTCTTTTGGGTAGCGTTTTTAGCTTTTTGTTACTGTGAAGAGTAGCACATAAAATAAAAGGGTCAATATACTTGCCTCCTTTTTCAAATGCATTAGTTTGATCATTAATATTAGCTTGGTGCTTGTGCTTAACAAACTATTTTAGAGAGATCGGGGAAACTGTAAATGAGTATTACAGAAACTGCAGAAAAGGCTAAATATAAGAAAGCAAAACAGAGAGACATTATAGAAAGAGAATACAAATAGTATTTTGAGGAATGCAATAAAGAAATCTTTCTTAAAACACCCCTGTGCTTTTCCCCACCATTAAAAATATAATTTTTTTTTTAATGAGTTGAACTCAGCTGCTAAAATTTAAGTGCAATCGTGTTTCCTGAACTTCCCATCTGAGAGCTGAAGGGCATGGACTATTGTTTGAGTGTTCATCTTCGTCTGCAATGTACTCCCCTTTGGAGTTTTCTTTTTGTGTGCTTTTTAACATTTGGAACTTCAATGATATCTCACTTTCTTCTATTTCCCATTCTGTATGTATGTATTCATTTAGTTCAGTAATGTTAAATTTAGACTGAGTTTAATAAGTAAAACGTTCTACAGTACAAATTAGGGGTAGTTTATTAATGTTGGGTTCAAGCTCTCAGCATGTTAGTGTGTTTAAAATGAAACCTGATTCTTGTGCACAGCAGCTGTACTCTTATGTCTGGTTGTGCCTTTGGCAGTGCATCTGGCGCAAGGTAAAGGATGAAACCCTCTTCTATGCAAGGAAAAGCTTACTCATGTGACTTTATAACTTGTATCCACCAGAACTCCTAATGAATGGCTTACTAGTAAGGGGCATGCATGTACTCATGCTGGCCTTTATATGGCAGTGCAAGTTGCACCCACTTGCACTGTAAAACCTTTTCCTCTGATTCCAAGGGTACACATTTTTGCTGCTTAAAGGAACAGTTCAGTTTAAAACTAAAAACTGGGTAAATAGATAGGCTGTGCAAAATAAAAAATGTTTCCAATATAGTTAGTCAGGGGAAAATGCAAACTATAAAGGCTGGAGTGACTGGATGCCTAATACATGTTAATAATATAATAGCCAGAATCCACCTTCCTGCTTTTCAGCTCTTTATCTTTGAGTTAGTCAGCGACTTGAAGGGGGGCCACATGGGACATAACTGTTCAGTGAGTTTGCAATTGATCCTCAGCATTCAGCTCAGATTCAAAAGCAACAGTTATGGCCCGTGTCGCTCTCCCTCAAGTCTCTGATTGGTTACTGCCTGGTCACCAGGGTAACCAGTCAGTGGAAAACAAGAGAGCTGAAAAGCAAGAAGTAGTGTTCTGTTATGTTAGACATCCAGTCACTCCAGCCTTTATACATTATATTTTTGGCTAACTAACTATATTAGAAACATTTTTTATTTTGCACAGCCTATCTATTTACCCAGTTTTTATTTTTATACTGAACAATTCCTTTAAAGCAATGGGGGAAATTCATGGAGCATTCCATGTGGGCTTTGTGCTTGTTTTTAGCCTTCCTTTAGTACTTAGGGGTACATTTTTCCTCACTAGAGTGAAATTTCACCCTTTGATAAATACGCCTTTAAAAATCTCATAGAAATGAATGGAGAGATAGATAGATGGATGGATGGATGGATGGATGGATAGATAGACAGACAGATGGATAGATTAGAGGGGTGGGTGGATGGATGGATAGACAGACAGACAGACAGAAAAATTGAAGAGTTGGAACTATATAATTTTCTAAAAATGTATATATTAAAACTAAAGGAGAGAAACATTTGGAATGTGTTTGATAAACAAGAAAGCAGTGTTCCAGTCAGTTTGCATTGTGTAATAAAATCCACAATTACATTAAGAAAATACCAATTTGAAGCATTTGTGTTTAATATTTCTTTTCTGGTTTCAGAGATCTAAACTATTTCTTAAAGGTAAAGTTTTCCCTTAGGCCAACAATCTGATAATTGCAGTGGAATGTTATAGAAAAAACATGATATTTGTATTAGGTATTTTCCCACACTCCTTTACATAGCTACCTTTTCTCTGAGATAAAGCAAAAAAAATTATGGATTTGTTTTGGATCTTACTGAGGATTTGGCACAGGGATCTGGCAGTAACTTTGCTTAGAATAGCTCATTCCTTCAGAAGCTGATTGTTCTTCACATGTGTTATAAACAGAAATACATTCCAGTGCATGCTATTCAGCTTTTATGGCCATGCATTTTAATTCTTATTAGTCACAAGAACTATAGCAGATATTTTTGCTCGTAAACTTGAAGACCCCTGTGCATGAATAAAAAAATACAGTTAACAGGAGCATGCAGCATACAGTGTCTCAATGGGGTGTCCAGGGTGTCAGGGGCCCCCTACCCCACTCATAATACCTGCTATCATCATATGTAAGTGCCAAAGGTGGTGTGTCCAATCTGCATTTGGTACTTGCATGTGCCTGAGCCAGTACAGGGAAATCTGGAAGAATGCATTGCATTTCCACCTGTGTTCCCCTGCAGTGGAATGCATGAGAGATCTGCTGCATGGAGAGCACAGATTCAGGGACGGATTTACATACGTAGCAGGCGCCCCTAGGCCCATTGCCTTTCGTCACCCCCATACTCTGCCCTTTATTCGCAAATTTTCATCATCAGGACCGGAGAAATGGGAATTGTACATGGGAAATTTATAAAACTATTGTATCTCCTGCATATTCCCAGTGTTTCTGAACCAATGTGGGTGTGGCTGGGCAGCATGCCGCCCCCTAAAATATTGTCATCCTAGGCCCGGGCCTAGGTGGCCTTTCCACAAATCCGGGCCTGAACAGATTGAAACACCGGTGTGTAAAAGTCCTCAAAGTTTTGCAATAAAACAAAATATGTAATATCAGAGGCTGTTTGTGTTTGAAAGAGTGGAGATGTTTGTGTGTGTGTATGTATGCTGGGTTTTTAATTTGGAAGGGTTGAACTTGATGGACTCGGTCTTTTTTCAACCCAATTTAACTATGTAACTATGTAACTATGTAACTATGTAATATTAAAGAGGGAAAGAGAAAGGAGAAAAAAATTAGAGAAGACATTAGAGAAGACATTAGAAAAGAAAAGCTGCAAACTTCCTAGCACTCAAGTGTGTGACTTAATAGGTTAATTGTTTTGTACAAGGTATCAGAGATAATTTTATTTTGCTTGACCATTTTGCCCAGTCACCAAAAGCTTTTGGGGTGTCCTTGGCAAAGGCAAGGAGATATTTTTTGTGGAGCTAAGTTCTGTTATATTGGCAACGACAAATAAATCAGACCCCCTGTGACAAAGACAGACATAAGAATCAAAGAGTTTGTATCCAGATGCTTACATTTACAATAGCTATACTCTTGGCTTGTACTATTTATACTGCTAAAGGAAAAAGATGAATGCCTTCATGAATTAAAGGGATACTGTCATGGGAAAACATGTTTTTTTCAAAACGCATCAGTTAATAGTGCTGCTCCAGTAGACTTCTGCACTGAAATGCATTTCTCAAAAAACAGATTTTTTATATTTCATTTGGAAATCTGAAATGGGGCTAAATATTTTGTCAATTTCCCAACTGCCCCCAGTCATCTGACTTGTGCCAGCACTTTAGGGGGGAACTGCTTTCTGGCAGGCTGTTGTTTTTCCTTCTCAAAAAGAAGTCACAGTGGGACATGGGTTTTACTTTTGAGTTTTGTTCTTCGATCTACCAGGCAGCTGTTATCTTGCGTTAGGGCCCATTGTTCTGTTGTTATCCTGCTGGGGGGGGTGATATCATTCCAACTTGCAGTACAGAAGTAAAGATTGACTGAAGTTTATCAGAGTCATATGACTTGGGGCAGCTGGGTAATTGATAATATGTCTAACCCCATGCTCTTTTGAGAAATGTAATCTAGTGCAGAATTCTGCTGTAGTAGCACAATTAACTGATGCGTTTTGAAAAGAAAAACATTTTTCACATGACAGTATCTCTTTAAGTTGTTGAAAATGATGAGTAGATTGTGTTCTACTTTTTTAATGTTTTTAATGCAACAATGTACACAGTGTTAAAAGGAAGAGAAGGGATGTCTTCATTTTTTCTCATTTTAAATGTGTGATTGCAAAGGTCATACTTGACAAAGTGGCAAATTTGAATCAAATCAGTTTTCAGTAAGAATCTGTAAAATAATTATGGAATCAGTTAGGAAGAGATGCAGTGATGCGTATCGGTTAGCATTAAAGTTCAATTTCACTGTTATGATCTTAGGTTAGTGTTATATACATCTGTATGTGATTGAAAACAGCAGCAGAGGATAAAATAGGTTTGAACATGGAAATGCCACGCAGATCATATTGCAGTGTTCTAATGAAACTTGTGTTCTTGTAACAAGATTAAGAAGGAGCAACATCTAACCAAAAATATCTTATTTATACAGCATAAATTCATTGTAAATGTCACCTGTCAGTTAACTGTCTGACACATCTCTATTGTGAGTTTAATTACTGAGAATTCATTTAAGAATAATGATTAATATTAAATGAAGCTGTGTGTGCTTTGGCACCATGTCCATGTTTTGCTCACTGGAAAGAAAACTAATGTTAAATTAACCAAATATATAAACAGCTGTACTTGAGATGAGTCATTTAGAAATATGAGTTCATTCTGCAATAAATGAGTATGCAAACTGATAAATTGATTCACCTTAAATACCAGGTTCATTATTATAACCAGTAAGGCTGTACTTCTATACAACTCTAATGGGGTTATTTATGAAAAGGCAAAATTGTGGACATGAGTTTGGTCGAAGTTCTTTTACTAAAATAATGAGTTTTAGTAAATAACCTCCTTAATATTGGTTGCCTGACTACTACCAGTTAGATTTGTCTAGGCAGCTTATTCCTATCTGCAGAACTACTTCATAGACTGGCATCTTCCAAACTATAAATTTAAAAAAAGTTTTACTCCAAAGGCATCCAATTCAAATGTTAAAAATTTTCAATATTTATTCATTATATATTAATAAAAATGCATACAGACCCATAGATGCTCTGCCTTACGCGTTTCGTACCCCCTGGTACTTAATCATAGAGCCTATGATTAAGTACCAGGGGGTACGAAACGCGTAAGGCAGAGCATCTATGGGTCTGTATGCATTTTTATTAATATATAATGAATAAATATTGAACATTTTTAACATTTGAATTGGATGCCTTTGGAGTAAAACTTTTTTGAAATTTATTGTATGTGCCCTTGAGGACTGGGGGCTGTACTCTGGAGAGCTCATGACCCTTGAGACTGGTCTAGGTGGCTGTTTGAGCGTTTTGTATTATGAAATCTTCCAAACTATGCCAATGGTTCTGAGAGGTATAGATCAATCAATCAATCCCATTTTTTATTGGATTTAGAAAGCCTGACCCCTAGTGGCTACAATGTGTGTTACTTCTTTCCCTGATATGTGTTTCTTGCAATCTCAGAGCTGGGGCCAGATTTCTTTTCATGGCTCCCCTAGGCCGCCATGCACCGGTTAGCTTCGGCTCTGTGGTTGTTGTTATGATGCAGCATGCCACCCCTGAAAGTTTGTCTCCCTAGGCCAAGGCCATTTTGGCCTCGCCACAAATCCAGGCCAGCTCAGATCCTCACACAGTCCTGTAACTTTTATGTTCGGATGGTGCAGGTCACTCTGGGTATTTTTGATAGTTTAGCACTTTTGAAACTGTGCTCAGTATTGGTTCTGGATAAGACCCTACTGCCTTAGCTTGTGCCTGTGCAACAATCCTCAACCTGCAATGCAATATCTAGTTAATCCTATTTGCCTCACTTGGATCTTGGGATATCCCCAAGGAGCTGCATTTACTACTTGCTTCTTTGTATTATGCTATGAATAATCCAACAACAGCAGCTTGATTTTAATTATTTTCCACAACTTGCTGCATCTACAACTATTGCTTGCTTTCATTTTATTTACTTTTACTATCTTTTGTTAGGCTGGTTTATTTTTTTACTCGCACTTTGGGTGTCTATGGTAATTAATTGGATTCCTGTTTTTGGTGACATGTTTTGCACAGGGGGGGGGGGTTTCCACTGCTTACACTCTTGTTAGTTTTTTTCCCTGAGGAAGATCAATACGATGCGAAACTTTGGAATTTCTTTGGAATTTTTCTATTAAAATCAGTTACTCTAACTGAGCGTGTTGAGTGTGGTATTTTTTTTTTACCAGCACCCAGTAGGGTTGCCACCTTTTCCTGTGGCTGAACCCGGACAGGGGGGGCGGCCCATGACGTCGGTGGACGGGCCCATGACGTCGGTGGGCGGATCTATGATGACGCGATCGCCGATTGGCCGATCGCTGCGTCAATCAAGATAATCCTGCCCGGTTTCCCTTATTTGGAAAACCGGGCAGGAAGTATTGACCCGGGCAGCCCTTCAAAATACCGAGCTGTCCGGGTCAAAACCGGACAGGTGGCAACCCTAGCAAGAGCGTATATAAACTGCAGCACTCCACTTCTGGTTTAAAACCGTTTTTATTTCATCAATAGCATGACATAGCGACGTTTCGGATCAACAGATCCTTTTTCAAGCTAAAACAAAGTATCATTATCACTTCCTTTATACTCTCATACCCTAGTGGACATTACACATAATTACATATAGTGATAGACTAATACATTGTATCAACCTAAGTGCAAATTGGTATACACAGGATACACTTGAAATATACATCTCCTTCTGTTTCAAAATTGCAGCGTCAGGCTATCACATTAGTACAATCGATATGTCTCGTGTGTGTTCTATAAAGGGCAAGAAATATAAGGAATTAAAACAGTATTTTAAAAACTATAGTAGTACAAAAATAAAAATTTTATTTAAAAACAAACATATCTCTCTGTGACTCATCTGTATCACTATGGTTGGATCAAATTAGTGCACTTAAATCAAATTCCTTATTCATACCCTTCGGGCTTAAAGTGTCTAGAGAGCCTCTATACTAATATACCATACAGGGGGAGTAGTTTATTTTAGGGTTTTATTTATATATCCCTCCCTTCCTGAAATCTTGAACCCCCCGCCCCTTTTTTTAAGATAGATTAGGTACTGTCTACAAAGAAGGACTATGGGAAAGGGAGTAAGGTAAGGTTAGGGATAGGATAGAATATAAGATATTTTCACCAAAAAAGGTCAAATATTTTTGAGAAAACAAGACGGACAGAGTCACTCATCACTACTCGGTTCACCAAATACAGTAGGTGTAATTTACATTTTATCAGCACTACCTATATAATGGAGCACTGCACCCTCACTATTTGTGGGAAAATCCCAATAAACTGCTTAACAAGTTAAATCTCAACAAAGCTATAACCTGGTTTAAATTTCATGAGGCCATGCTGCATTTTCAATATTTGCTGTGCTGTAGGCATATTTGCTGAAAATTTCTGCATTCCGCAGACGGCTAATAAATTCGTGAAACTTCTGCGAAAAATTTCCGGCGCTTGTGAATTGACACCAGTGTCAAAATATGGGTAATTGCTGAAGTTTCTGAAACCTTAAGAAAGATTTTCAAGTTTACTATTGTCTTTGGTTTCATTTAGCACTATTAATTAAAGGCAGACCTGTACACAAAATTATTAAGATATACCTAGTGTCTGCCCAAATTTTTCAAAATGTTTACCTCAACTGTGACTTGAATAGAGGAAGTTTCAAAAAGATGAAATTATTTGAAATATATCTTAAGGTAGCTGCTATATAAAGTATGTAGCAATATTGGCCAATGATCTGCCTTTAACTGAGCATATGCACCCAAAAGCTCATGGAGATTAATCTTAATCAAAGCCAAAAGGGGATCTTCTCCATAGAACACATTTTGTGTTGAAAAAAGTGTTTCAGCCTGTACAGCAAACAGAACACTTATGTAGTACAGGGCTGGGCCAAGCCGGCCGAGCACCCTTATCTTCCCCTCCCCCATGCGTGCTTGTGGGTGCTCAACTGCTACTGTCTGTGCATGTGCCTTGTAGGCAACAGAACAGAGAGCGAGTGGACAATGACAGAGGGGAAAATTAGAGGGTGGCAAACATTGACTTGGGGTAGGCAGAAGGCAATTTAAGAGGTACCTGCCCAGCGCCCCCTATCTTTGTGCCCTAGGCAGGTGCCTTTTCTGACTACCCCTAGTTCCAGCCCTGATTGTGTATTGAAGCATTTTATACAAAAGGCTGCTATCAAAATGGATTATAATAAATTATCATTCATTCACTATATTAACACCTATACATTTTGCAAATCTTGTAAGTGCAGCAAAGAACACTTATTTACAATAACAACTTATCTATAATATGTTTGCATTATGCCATTATTTTCCCACTTTATGCTGTTCACTACTCACATAATGATGTGTAAATGTTGTCTGCACGCAAAACATTTTTTGAGAAATAAACAAACTTCATTTTCCTGATGCTATCATTTTTATTTTTGCTCCGAATTACAGAAAGGCCACCTCCCATATACTCCATTATAATAAATAAATCCAAACACAGCACCTTGTACTTGATCCAAATTAAAATAGAATGAATCCTTATTGGAAGCAAAACCAGCCTATTGGGTTTATTTAAAGTTTACTTTTTTTTCTTGTATACTTAAGGTATAAAGATCTAAATTACAGAACAATCTGTTATCTGGAAAATCCCAGGTTCCAAGCATTCTGGATAACAGGTCCCATACCTGTACAGGAAAAAATAAAATTTTTCATGAACAACTTATGTATACTTAATTAAAAGAGACTAAACTTAATAAAGGAGTAGATTAGAAATGTTGCACACTATTTTTTGTGGTTCTGTACCCACCCAAGCAGTGAAGATCTGCACCTAGAAACTTCCCATCTACTTTCCTGATAATTCATTGCACATAATGTCAGTTACTTGAGCTTAGGAAGCACAAAAAGTTGGTGCAAGGCACACCGGTAGACTCACATATAGATCAGACCAGGAAAAATATAGTAGATAAAAAATGAAAACTTTATATATTCATCTCTCACCTGACGCGTTTCGTGTCCATAAGACAAATGGGACAGATTTCCAAAATTTATGGGAATAGATCGAAGTTCGATCGAATACGTAAAAGTTGAACGTATTGAATAGATTGAGTAATAGAAAATTCAATAATTCGTCCATTCGATGATTGAAGTATAGTGATGGGCGAAACGGCCGCGTTTCGCTTCGCCGAAAAATTCGCGAATTTCCAGAATTTCCGCGTCGTTTTTGACGCGCGTCGCGTCGTTTTTGACAGCTGGACAACCGACCATTTGCGCTCCTTGAAAAAAGAAAAGGCTAAAGGATCTCTGAGGGACGCCGAGTAGGCTAAGCAGGAATCAAAGGACGCATTGAGAGACTTTTACGGGAAACGAGGGGAATATGTTT
>CM044434.1:90832517-90852909 GCA_024363595.1 Xenopus borealis | reverse complement strand
ATATATATATATACTTCTACTTGGATGTTTCTCTACTGACTTTATATACTCTTATTTACCAATGTTGTTTTTAGATTATCTCCGTTTGTAAATAGTGATTTTTCTGTACTTATGTACTGTGTTTTTGTTGTGCCTTTTAGTAATAAGGCAAAGTTTGCCGTTAAATTGCAATAGATGTAATGTGATGTCATTTTCCCTTTTGCCTCCCCATTTTTCTGATTGGTGGTTCAGCCTTTAAATACTGATCCATGTTTGTGTGTATTTAAAGGACCAGTAACATCAAAAAATGATAATACAGCGTTGTCCTGCACTAGTAGAACTGGTGTGTTTGCCTCAGAAGCACTACTAGTGTTTCTATAAATAAGCTGTTGTGTAGCCATGGGGGCAACTAGTCAAAGGAGAAAAGGCTTATCTATACTTGAGTCTACCAGTGGGTCTTGCACCAACTTTTTGTGCTTCATACATGGATTGTCTGCTCCCTTGAGCTGAGGGCCTCGGGCAGAAGCACCGGGCCGCTTCTTTATTGTGGTGAGTGATTCCACAGATACTTGTTATGCTTTGAATGTTTTTGTACCTGAGCTTAGGAACTGACTCATAATACACTGTATAATTAGAATATAAAGCCATGGTACAAGGCTGATTAGTAATTGTTTTAGATTCACATTACATGGCATCTCAGAAACCAGAGTATTCTGCATTGGATAATAATGTAATAATTTTGAATATTGTAAATTTGCCCCTGAGTATGTTCAGTGTCCCTCACGCAATATCCAAGATGCAGAGCTCCTGTGCAGAACTTGGAAGACCTGGAACATTGCAGTTATGAACATGCTGCACCTTTAAGTGCATTGCAGTATAAAAAATAAAGTATTTCTAGTGTGCCATATTTAGAGTTTAGCTCTCTTTTGCTATACTTAAAAATTCACAGCCTGCAAGCTCATATAATATATGTATAAACCTGAGGAATTTGGCTGCACTTTTGGGAAATGGTAGACTAGGAAATTAGTCATCCAGGACAAATCTCCACTTCTGCAGTTGACTAATCGCCTTGAAATGCTTTCCCACTGGCAATAAAGGGAATCGCTTGTGGTAAAACATATGCATCACTTTTGCTTTCTGAAGTTGCATGAAATTTCCTTGAGTTTCATGATAAATGAGTACCTCACAATTTAGGAGTGCAAGGAATGTAATCATTTAACTTGATTACTTTCAAGGCATAAAAGACATGTATTAAAGTATATTTTACACCTCACCCTCTGCAAAGATTCAGTCAGTCATGGAGCAGGACCTGAGGCCATCCCTTTCTGTCTGCTTCCTACAGGGTAGCTGGAGTGGCCTGCAGGTTTTTGTGTTTACTGAAGCTTTTATGGTGGTCCCAGGATTATGCGTCCAAGGAAATAGGAAAACATGGAATTCTTTTTACTTCAACAATATGCAGAATGTAATTTTTTAAGCATGTAAACAGGAAAAGGGAAATGGATAACATTACGTGGCAGATTTACTAATGGTCAAATTTCGAAGTGAAAAAACTTCTAAATTCGACCATCGAATTTTTTTAAGGCTATATTTGATCAAAAATTTACCTATTTTGTTCTAATAGCTCCATTTGAATAAAAATCGTTTGAATCGAATGATGCATTAGAACGATTCGAAACGGACCTATTCGATCGAAATAGGTCTGTTTTTGATTAAAAATAGCCTTTAAAAAATACGATGGATTTTTTTAAAAAAAGCTTCCGGGAGGTCCCCCATTGGCTACAATGGCAATTCGGCGGCTTTAAGGTGGAGAATAGTCGAATTCGAAGGATTTTAAAGAGACAGTACTTCGAAGATTCAAATTTTCAAATTTTTTCAATTCAATTGACGCTTAGGGGCAGATTTACTAAGGGCCAAATTTTCGAAGTGTAAAAACTTCGAAATTCGACCCTGAAAGTTTTTCAAAAGGGCTTTTTTGATTGAAAATTGACCTATTTCGAATTGGCTAAAATGGCAATTTGGCAGCTTTAAGGTGGCAAAGTGTCGACGTCAAATGATTTTAAAGGGCCAGTACTTCATAAATTTGACGTGGAATATTCACATTTTTTCTATTCAAATCGAATGTTGGGCTATTTGATAGTTGAAGTAGGAAAAAATTACTTCAAAATAAAAATGTTTTGAATTTGAGTTTTATTAGAATATTCCCTTAGTAAATCTGCCCCTTAGTAAATTTGCCCCAAAGGGTCGAAGTGAAAATTCTAATAAAATTTGAATTTTATAAATTTGAATTTCAAAGTAATTTTGGGCTATTTCAACTATTGAATAACCCAAAATTTGATTTGAATTGAAAAATTTTAAATTTTTTTTGACTATTCGCTGCCTTAAAGGGATCCTGTCATGGGAAAAAATGTTTTTTTCAAAATGCATCCGTTAAAGGAAAACTATACCCCCCGAACAATGTAGGTCTCTATAAACAGATATTGCATAAAACAACTCATATGTAAAACCCTGCTTCATGTAAATAAACCATTTTCATAATAATACACTTTTTAGTAGCATGCGCCATTGGGTAATCATAAATAGAAAATAGCCATTTTAAAAAATAAGGACAGCCTCCTGGGATCCTAGGATCCAACGGTGCACACAAACATACCAAACAAACTATAAAGTTAGGTCACATGAGCCAATTAACAGACAGAGTTCTGTCTTTTGCTTCAAAACTTCTTCCTGTTACAGTTAGAGTTTAAATATTTCTGGTCAGGTGATCTCTGAGGTAGCACACAGACCATCATGAAATGGTGGTTCAAGGCAAGAGATGTAAAAGGGCAATATTTACTTAAATATATATACCAGGTAGGTAAGATTATTTAATATGTCACTTGATTTGATATAAACTATCTGTTGCTCAAAAATTCATTTTCGGGGTATAGTTTTCCTTTAATAGTGCTGTTCCAGAAGAATTCTGCATTGAAATCCATTTCTCAAAAGAACAAACAGATTTTTTTATATTTCATTTTGAAATATGACATGGTTCTAGACATATTGTCAATTTCCCAGCTGCCCCTGGTCATGTGACTTGTGCTTTGATAAACTTTAATCACTCTTTACTGCTGTACTGCAAGTTGGAGTGATATCACCTGTCCCTTTCCCCCACCCAGCAGCCTAATAAAAGAACAATGGGAAGGTAACCAGATAACAGCTCCCTAACATAAGATAACAGCTGACTGGTAGATCTAAGAAAAACACTGAATAGTAAAACCAATGTCATACTGCGTACTATTCAGTTACATTGAGAAGGAAAAACAACAGCCTGCCAGAAAGCAGTTCCCTCCTGAAGTGCTGGCACAAGTCACATGACTGGGGCAGCTGGGAAATTGACAAAATGGCTATCCCCATGTCAGATTTCAAAACTGAATATAAAAAAATCTGTTTGCTCTTTTGAAAAATGGATTTCAATGGAGAATTTTACTGGAGCAGCACTATTAACCGATGCATTTAAAAAAAACATGTTTTCCCATGACAGTTTCCCTTTAAAGTAGCTGAATTGTCATTTTAGCCTATGGGGACCTCCTAGGACCTGATAGTCCTGCTATCGAATGATTCCAATGATTTTCATTTGATTGAAAATGCCCATTTTCGGAAACCCCCTAGGAGTGGATGTAACTGATAGATGCACTTAAGTTAAAGCACCAGTCATGTAAAAATTTATGAGGGTGCATTTGAATTACGAGGGGCAGTTCTGATTTTGCTTAGTGACTTAGCTTAACCTCCCCAATAAATGGAAAGTCATTGCTTTGCTTAAAGGAGAGCTAAACCCTCAAAATGAATATGGATAAAATACCATATTTTAAATACTGCACTTATTACACCAACCTAAAGCTTCAGCTTGTCATTGGCAGCAATAGACCCAGGACTTCAGACTTGTCACAGGGGGTCACCATCTTGAAAAGTGGGCTCTGAGCAGCTGTTGAGAAGCTAAGCTTAGGGGTTGTTGCAAATTATCAAGCAGAAAATGAGGTTGTCTTGTAATATAACCCGATGCTACAGTGCTGATTATTAAATTCTGATGGTAGTTGCACTAGTTCCTTTGCTGCCATGTAGTAATTATCTATATTAATTAATAATCAGCCTTATATTGTGACATGTATATTCTATGTGTACTGTATATTTTGAGTCAGCCCTTAAACTTAGTAACTGACAACAACACAGAGCATGTGCAGTGAATCGGCAGAAAAGAAGATGGGGAGCTACTGGGGCATATTTGGAGACACAGATCTTTACTGCTAAAAGGCTGTGATTACCTTTGGCTGGTACAGAAGCCCACAACTCAATGTACAACATTTCTAGCCTACTTCTTTAGTTAGGCTTTAGTTATCCTTTAAAGAGCTGTAGGCCCCCTTTTAAACCCTATTATTTTTTTACATGACAGTTTACATTTTCTGCACCAAAATCTGCGATGTGTGCCTGTACCTGGACTGATGCAGCGGTTTTTTGGGTGCAGGTAAGGGGCTAATTGCTGCATAGGGGCTAAAACTCAGCCTGTGTTTTTGAGCAGGCAGAATTTTAATCATACTGCATGTGGCATAAGCCTAAAGTGTGACTGCAGTTTAACAGAACATGTCACATGGAAACTAAGAACATGTCTAGCCCTATGTCAGAATTTATAACTAAATATTAAAAAAATCTGTTTGCGCTTTACAACAAAGTATTCTGTAGGAAGCACACTATTAACTGATGCATTTTGGAAAAATGTTTTTGTGCTGAACATATTGTTATGTTTGGTAGCTTTATTAACACGCTCATACAGGCCTTATACAACAACATTAACTATGACTTTTACTTTCAAGCTGTACAGAAAGTCCTGTGTATGCACAGTACAAGTCCGATGCACAGTGACACCCACAGGCCATTTGTATAAACACCACACATATGTTTTACTTCTTTCTTCTTTCATTTAATTCGGATATCTAGTTATTTCCTATACTAAACATGGCAAAATTTGAAGCTGAAAATAAAATCATATTCTACAGCCTATAAGGCTTTCAGATAAGGAACAGCTCATTAAACAGAGGACTTCTTACTACACTGGTGAATTAATAAAAACAAAATGTTTCCAATACACATCTAAGCAATTCCCCTGTAAAAATAAAATGTGGGTTTTATTACATTTACTTAAAACAGCCTCTTTACATTTCAGCTGTGTATTCAGAAAGGTAATTCATACCAAAGCCTTCCTGGTTTTAATTCAGCTTTGCACTGAGCCGTGCAATAATTCAGCAGTTGTATCAATGTATACTCACCTTGCTTGACATTCACATAAACAAAATGGCAACAGAATCGCGTGAGAGCCCCTGGATATATACATTCTGATTCAGACCAGCACCATCCACTTTTAACCATATTATGTTTTGTTTATTTTTCTATAGCTCAGTGTTCCTGCCTAGCTATGCTTACTTGGCACACGTCAAACATAAATGAGCATAATGCATAAAAACACTAGCAAATGTTATTAAACTACAAAGTCTATTTTCTGACATGATACATCATTACATTAAATTATTAACTGTTTACTTTTTTAAGATTTTCCAATATAGTCCAAAACCTCAAATATCTTGAAATACCATATTTATTTGCACTAGTATTACTTAAGTATGCGCCTCTACCCTTTAGAGAAGATTTGCCATTAGGTAAGTATATTTTGTATATTAAGCTGCCAGCAACCAGTACATTGAAATTTATAATATGGAGAAAATGCTACATTAATAAAAGATATTTAAAAGAGAATGCTAAAAAAAAATTCTGTCTCAACCTTAAAGGAAAACTATACCCCGAAAATGAATTTTTGAGCAACAGATAGTTTAAATCAAATCAAGTGACATATTAAAGAATCTTACCTACCTGGTATATATATTTAAGTAAATATTGCCCTTTTACATCTCTTGCCTTGAACCACCATTTCATGATGGTCTGTGTGCTGCTCAGAGATCACCTGATCAGAAATATTTCAACTCTAACTGTAAAGGGAAGAAGTGTTGAAGCAAAAGACACAACTCTGTCTGTTAATTGGCTCATGTGACCTAACTTTATAGTTTGTTTGGTATGTTTGTGTGCACCGTTGGATCCTAGGATCCCAGGAGGCTGTCCTTATTTTTTAAAATGGCCATTTTCTATTTATGATCACCCAATGGCACATGCTACTAAAAAAGTGTATTATTATGAAAATGGTTTATTTACATGAAGCAGGGTTTTACATATGAGTTGCTTTAGGCAATATCTGTTTATAGAGACCTACATTGTTCGGGGGGTATAGTTTTCCTTTAAATTACACCTTTAATATTCACTTTAAAACAGACCATAAAGTAAATCTGAGGGACGTGATCTGGAGGAAGTGCAGACAGTGCCATACAGTAGAATAATACATTCATAGAACCAACAGGATTCAATACAACAATAAGATAAAATATAAATATAAAATATTGTTACATTCCAGTTGAAGGGGACATATGGTGAACATGAAAATTGAATCATACTGAAATATATGACTTGTGTGTCAGATTTTTATTGACAGATCAAATATATAATTGGGGGGGGGGGTCCCTTTTCTAGCAGATGTATTAGAGCTCACTCAAGAAACTGATTTCTGTACAAATAAAATCTAGCAAAATAACTGACTGGCAAATACTTCATGTACAGGAGCATGATTTCTGGTGATTTTAACAGAGTGAGCTCTAATACATGTTCTGGGCAAAAGGAGCCCCTTAAAGGATATAGTCATTCAGAACCAGATAACAACTCCTATATGAAGGGGACAGATGCTGAGAGCAGGATTACAAAGAGTAACTTGGTTCTGACAGTTCAGAAATGTAAACTGTTTACACTGAGAAAATGATAACCAATAGGAAGATAATCAGTTCTGCAGGATACAGTGGTAGTTACTGTCTTTTAAGTGCCAGGCTGTCAGGTATTATGCAAGTACTCCAAGAGGTAGCCTAGGAGTTAGAGATTAAAGGAAAATTCTCATCAGAGTAATTCAGGGATGGCATACCGTATGTAAGAAGCAGCAAGTTAGAAAGGTTTAAGACAGGAGCAGCAATGTTAAAGCATAGTGTGACCAGGCACTGGTTCTGGGAGGAATGTGTGGAGATTTAAGAGAAGTCATGTATTGAGCTGCAGAAAAATTAAAGTATTTGAAAGTCACGATAATAAGTTATTTGCTTTAAGAGAAGCCATGATAAGGATTTTAGGAGATGAGGAGTCTGTTCTCTCTGACATATGAGAAGAACAAATCTTACAACAGAACTTAATATAGACTATAGTGGGGATATCTCTGAGTTAGGGAGGCCAGCTACTATCAAATTTCAATAATCTAGGCATGATAGATTAGAAAGCATGCATCTTAGCAAGCTTCTTAGCTGTTGTTTGTGAAAGGGATGGATTTCAGCAATACTGTGTAGAAAGAATATGACTATGAAGATTCTCATTCATCCAGGTCTTGGTATATTTATCAAAAGTAACTGAAAGTAGACTTGCTGAGAAATTTTAATGAAGACATTTCACTGCTCAACTGAGTAGCTTCTTCAGTTCAACTGGGGAGTTCTCAGCAGAGTTCTCACTGATCTATACATTGGGGAGACAAAACAACTGCTCCATAAACGAATGGATCAGCATAGGAGGGCAAACTCTACAGGGCAAGACTCAGCTGTTTTTCTTCACCTAAAAGACAAGGGACACTCTTTTGAAGATAGCAATGTCCAAATTTTGGATAAAGAAGACAGCTGGTTTGAAAGAGGTGTGAAAGAGGCGATTCATGTTAAGGTGGAGAAACCATCCCTGAACAGAGGCGGGGGCCTTCGACACCACCTTTCTGCTACATACAATGCTGTTCTTACATTTGTTCCCCGGTGGTTTTCAGAACTCCACTTGACATATCCATTCATGCAACTCTCACAAGTAACACCTGTTTCTAGGAGTTGCATGACACATTGGTAATCCTATCACTGTAACTACACAGAATCAACACGGCTGTAAATTTCAGATGTCACCTCTCTGAGTTACAATGTGCCGTTGTGATTGGATTGTTGGAAGAGTCTATATGCCGAGAACTCCCCTACACCAGTCAGTTGAACTAAAGAAGCTGCTTGGATGAGCAGTGAAATGTCTTCATTAAAATTTCTCAGCAAGTCCAGTTACTTTTGATAAATATGTGTAGGAAGAAGCAACTAGTTTTGACTGTGGTGATGATCTGCTTGAGACTCTACTTTGTTTTTGAAGAACTATAAGGGAAAAATGTGCTTACCATTAAATATTTTTAGATCATTACAGGATCACATGGGGATGACCACAACACTTATAAGAGAAAAGGGAAGGGCATTTTTAGTGACTCAATGCATAAAATATCTTAGGAGCAGATTTACTAAGGGTCGAAGTGAAAAGTCTAATTAAATTAGAATTAAAAAAATTCTAATTTCGCAATAATTTTTGGGTACTTCGACTATCGATTAGCCCAAAATTCGATTCGAATTGAATTTTAAAGTACGGTCTCTTTAAAAAACTCAAATTCGACACTTAGCAACCTTAAACCAAATTGCCATGTTTGCCTATGGGGAACCTCCAGGAACCTTTACAGGGATTTTTATCAAAGTTTTGGAAATTCAAAGGATTTTGCCAAATCGAACAATGCATTCAAACTATTTTTATTTGATGGACCAAATAGGCCCTTAAAAATAATTGATGGTTGAATTTAGAAATTTTTTCTATTCGAAATTTGAAAATTACCTATTTTCTTTGTTTTTGAAGAGGTCAGTAGTGATGGGAGAATTTATTCGCCAGGGGCGAAGTTCGCGAAACGCCAGCAAAAATTTGCCAGCGAAAATTCGGGCAAAATAAACGAGTCACGCGCCGAAAATGACGCGACGGAAGCGACGTGCCACGATTGACGCGATGCGCGCTAATTTGCCGAAGCGAAACGGGTGAGATTCGCCCATCACTAGAGGTCAGCAATGTTCTACAGAGAGTGTGAGAAGATAAGTGATTCTGTTGGTGAATAGTGAGGCAGGGTATGAAATATAGAAAACAGGTGCCATGGATTGTATTGTTATTTTTTATGAGAGTATTGTAGTAGACATGCTTGGACAGGGCAGAAGAATTTTTAATGGATGAAGGGATATAGGCTATGGCATATAGGATTTTCTCCACAGATGATTTTCTGATCACAGTGTTTACACATACAAGTAATTTTTTATGTACGTTTAAGTAGTATTATATATTCCAAGGAGTGTTGCTGGAGCAGATAACTTTTCAGGGAAATATATACTAGGACAGGGCGTTGGGGCTCCTTTTGTTGCTCTCTTTGTTGAACTCCTTGTTTAACTCATCTGCTGAATTTCCCACAGGCCGAGATCTACAATTGTGTGTCCCTAGCTTTCAGGCAGAAACAATAAATAAATATGCAACAAATTTAGGAAAGCAAAGATGGAAATCAATGCATAGAGCACATTCACCAATAATTGTGCAAAAATGCAAACAGAGCTACAGCAGAGATGGAAATTAATTTAAGTGGACACAGCAGTTCTAGGTAGAAAGTATTGTTTCATGGTTGTTGTCAACCTTTACTACAGTGAATTTTTCAAACTTGTCTAATTATTTATATCATCCCATATTCATAAAGTATGTGTCACGTTATTAAGGAAGGCATTTATTAAATTTAATTTTTATCTAGTTTTTTCTCATTTTGATAAAAAAAATTAATAACTCACATCCACAAATGCTCTTCAATAACTAAAAATGCAAAAAATCAGACGTGGGAAAAGTCACAACAAAATTGTGTGATTATTCAAATTGTGTGACTTTTTCAAATGTGGTACTTGATAAATACAACTTTTTTGGGATTGTCAGCCAAAAACCAGCCTCAAAATGTCTGAAACACTCATAGATCATGAAGGGGGAAACATCTTTCAGTTGTAAAAGGGACTTCTGCCATTGACTTCTACATGACTATGAAAAGTTTTAACTGGAGTATTTTCATATTTGGATTTGTCACTGTTTTCTTTGCATAAAAAATAAATTTGTTTTGCGACAAAAGCCTGACCAGAAAAATTTGACCTTTAATAAATGTGCCCCATAGTATTGGACTAGAGTCTTTTGGCCCACTCACTAACACGTTTCCCTCCTCTCCAGTCACATTTGCTATGAGAAAAACTTGAATCTTTGAACTTTTTTAATGGATTTTCTTTAGGCAGATTTGTGTTCTAGATAGAACAACCACCATCATTAGTCTAAAATCTAAACAGTGCACAATAACAATTCTGTTTGACAGCCTATCAATATTTGGCTTCCATATTATCACAAGATACTGCACTGTCAACTTTCCTTCTAATCTCTGCTAGTAGTAGTTATCTTCCAACTTTCTCATTATCTAGAAGTGAACTTTTCTTCAGGGGTATATTTGTTTAAAAAACAGTATGTGAATTGAATGCAGGTGTTATAATTATACATGCTTAATTGGGTATCTGCAGCTCAACAATCATTTTTTCTGCATTATTCTAGGATTGCCTTAGTTGTGTTATTTTCTATGTGTTTTATTTGCTCATATTTATTTAGATTTAAGAATATGCTATTAAACATACTGCACTATTGGCATTTTATCCTGTTTGCTGAATCTTCTTCTATCTTCAATTTTTCCAGCTTCTATGGGCTTCAAAACATCCTATATCAGAGAAATTATTCATATATCCATATATTCAGGATAAAACTATTGCAGGATACAGAATTTTAAAGTGCATAATCCCTCCATCTTGTAAGAGCCTTTAAGCAGAGGAAACAGTCCCCATGGTTGATGGAGGAGTCCACACATTGGGGTAGGCTTCCTCTATATAATTAAGATCCCACCACCCGCTGCTCTTCTTCTTTAAATGCCCAGCGCAAAGATATGATGGGGGAGTGGGGGTTTATGGGACAGTGCAGATATGCATGCAGGACCCTCTAAGTAAAATTAGGATGAAAATTCTGACAACAGGTGACTGGACTGTTATTACAGGTGACAAGGTGGGAGGTAGCAAATTAAGGTGACTCCCCTAAAGTCGGAAGCTATCGAAAAATGATAACCACCAACCATATCTTTGTGTGTGTGCATGCACATGTGTTTTACAGCTTAAATGGGGAGATAATATGTTGCAAATGTAAAAATATGAATAAATAAGAACAAAATTTTGCAACTTACAACATTTTTACAACATTATTATTGTCAGAAATTATGTATATAGCTCAAACTGGGTGCAAAAATAATTATTTTTTAAATTAAAATGTTTGATGTTTTTGCAAAATAAACTAAGCTAAATTCTTGCAGAGGAAAACTTATTTATTCAGAAGAATAATTTTTTACATTGTAGATATTTTTTATCACACAAAACTTTTATTCCATCCCCCAAATGCTCCTTTTGAATGTTCTTTGACGTCTGAAGTACATTGAGAAATATGAAAAAATGACAACTCTCTTTGAGGGGACTTTATAGAAATGTTTGGCATTATAGCTATGACTGTCAGCAGGCGGTAGTTCTGGAACAGCTGGAGAGCCATTAGAGAACCATCCATGCAGTACGAAAAAGGGTCTTCAAACTGAAAAGGAATATAGAGGAGGAAATTTAAAATGTTGCAATTTCCTCATAACATTTTCTAAATTTTATTATTCAGCTGAGGATTAAATAATGTTTTATAGTGATCTGAATGATTATTGTACTATACAATAATTGGCTAACTTTCATTCCCATAATAAAATCATGACTGACAATCCTTACAGTAATGAACAAGAGCTAAATTCTGAAATGTTAAATAACATAAAGCTTACACAACAAAATGACTCTGGCATGGAGATCTTCTAAAATGAGAAACCAAGTTACCTGGCATTAATTCAGTTACAAGCTTTATGACATTTTAATATCAGACCATATTCAATTTTAAAATCATAAAATTACAGAAATTGATGCAGTGAGGTTGCATTTACAAGCCTTTGCGCCACAAAAATATCACAGCTCATTCTCCAGTGACTGGCTTTTAGACTTACGGATTTATTGATTCAAAGTTACCAAACAGAAATTTTCTAACAATCCACAGACCCTGGTGATATCTCCCACCTAACCGAAGAAATCACTTGCTAATGATGAAATGCATAAAGGTGGGAGGTGGCAAGCACCTAAGTTTGCGGATTGTGAACTTAATTCAAAATATCAAGTGTTGTGCCCTTTAATTATGTGGTGCACATGCCTCTTAATAATTTAAAGACCTTTCATGCAGTCAATGAGTCCTTCTGCTGTCATCTACTGTTGGTTTGTTTATATGTTTATAGCTAAACATTACTTTGACTAAGACATTTTAAACAGCCTTTTTAGATATGTAAAACTGTGCCTCCTAAGTTAGTTACACCTTCTTTTTCCAGTTAAATTTGCCACATTAATACAAAAAGAATACAAGTAAAAAGAACCTCATACTCAAAAAAGAGGCATGATACCAGCTATTAACTCGCTTAATTTAACTGCTTGGCTCAATAATGGTACAACTGAATGAATCTGTAAAAACAAACCACTGAAATTGGAGTAACTAAATGCAATGTGCAGTTCTAAGGGTGCAATGGTGCCCAGCACCTTACATCTGCCTTTATTAGGTCCAGAGTTCAGTTTGTGCTTGTATAATATTTCTAACTAATTAAACAGTGCAATTCCTGCTCCTTTCAATTTAGTAGATACCTAAACACAATGAACGGGTGTTTAACCCCAATCCCATGTTAAAGTGGCAACTGGCAATATCAAAAGATAACAAACCAAAATACTCAACAGTTATTCAGGTAAAAAAGACCTAAAAACCCTCTTATGAGTAATTTAAAAAAAAAGTGATATAAACTTATAAAATACTTTAAAAATACTTAAAAAAAAGATAGGGGTAAAGGCATCTATTGTGTAAATATAGGTAATTCTCTGGATGTAATTTTAGTGGTGTATCCTACAAACTGAGGCCACAGTCAAACCTCAATACAAGTCAAAAATCAAGAATAATTGAAAATATTCTTTGTCTCCATCATGTGCTAGAGTAATTAACTATAAAATAAATCAACAATACAGTATGCTCTAGATAAATGATAACATTTTATTAAAAAGTGAAGGTTAAGTCACTGCTCTTTGCTTTTCATTTTATTTTTTCCTGACTTTGTTTTATAATCCTACTTCCCATCTTCAGTTAAACTTACATCTCTTCTGATTTTCATTTGTTTCAACTTTTTTCTATTTCCTACTTCACTTTGCATTGAATATTCAATTCCTTTCAGCCAGTAAAACCGTTTATAAAAACTGAGTAAATAGATAGGCAGTGCAAAATAAAAAATGTTTCTAATATAGTTAGTTAACCAAAAATGTAATGTATAAAGGCTGGAGTGACTGGATGAACTTTCTGCTTTTCAGCTCTCTTGTTTTCCACTGACTGGTTTCCCTGGTGACCATGCAGTAACCAATCAGTGACTTGAGGTGGGGCCATATGGGTGGGGCCATATAAGTCGCCTGGGGATAGAGTGTGAATGATCGCTAGCACCGGTCTCTTTCACTTGCGAATTGGCACCTGTTAGTAAATTGGATATGTCCCTGGGGCGGTAACACTAGCGAATTGACAGTAGTGTTAGCCACTTCACCCTTTATTAAATCTGCACCTATGGCACAGGAGTTGGCTGGCCCAAAAGGAATGCAGGTGGTGATTTAGGGGAAGGATCCTCTGATCCCCTAAAGGTGAATCCCTATTTTTCTAAAACAATATGCTGCTGGAAACCATTACTGTTGTTGTAGAATTATGGAAAATGAGCAGACACTTGATTGAAAAGATGAGAAATAAAATATTTATGAATTAAAAAAAAAAAAAACTCTAGTTTCACAGTTAGCAACCAGACATTATTTTAAATCCCAGACTGACGGAATATAATGTAAACCATACACACAAATAAAGACCAACCACAAAGTTTATTAGTTTACTTTTGTCTAAAAGTCTCTAAAGGTGAATTCCCCCTGGTGAGTCTTCCATTACACTCTTGCATACGGAATGTGAATGTTTACGTTATGAATAAAACAGGCTTAATACACACGTATAATTCTGCCTGCAAAATGGGTGGCCATGTTGAAACTTGGACGGATTAATAACTCGCTGCAACACCTTGGATTTTAAATATTTAACATTTAACACACGAGCATATCACATATTTTCTTAGCTATATCCCTACCTATTTCTTAGTGAAAATCATTTTGTTAATCCAACAGTCAGTTTAAATCACATGAAAATGAATACAATGAAAGTAGACATGTAATCCCAATTTTACTCTCACTCCTACATAAATCCTTTTAAATGTACAAAAATACATCTTAAATGATATATTAGAAGAAATTATCTCTAGGGATTTGTTAAAGCTCATCAGAGCATAGACTGTGCCAATCACATATTTTATTTCAGATGGAAATACTTGTCATGCAAAACTGCCCTGGAGTTTTATGCTCTAATTATATGAACAATGTCACTCATTGTACAAGGAATGACTGGCTAATTACCAACAACATACTAAGATTTTTAACTATGCTATGAGCCTTGTGTTAACTAATTCACTTTCTGTGTAAGCTGTATTGTATAGTTCTTGATAAATAAGCTACTTTTTTTAATTAATTGAGTTAATTTGTTTAACTGTAAAGTGCAGCAATAATATTTAAGATATATTCAATTATATATCAGTTTAGTTCAGTCTGGTAGTTGTTTTGTGCAACTGGATAATAGAAGCTTCAAAGTCTAGGGGACATGGAGTATTAAAGGGAAACTGTCATGGGAAAACATATATATCTTTTTTAATGCATCAGTTAATAGTGCTGCTCCAGTACTCCAGCAAAGAGTGATTGAAATTTATCAGAGCACAAGTCACATGACTTGGGGCAGCTAGGAAATTGACAATATGTCTAGCCCCATTTTAGATTTCAAAATGAAATATAAAAAAAAAATGTTTGCTCTTTTGAGAAATGGATTTCAATGCAGAATTCTTATGGAACAGCACTATTAACTGATGCATTTAAAAAAAAATGTTTTCCCATGACAGGATCCCTTTAACCTTCCATAGCAGTACTGGGACAAGAAGACACGTGCTACTTCTGCTTACCCCTAGTTCCAGACACAAGTTTGGTTTTCAACATGGCACCTTCCTATGCTAATTTGTTTATCCATAGATTTTAACAAGTATATTCTAAGCCACACAGAGCATAGTAAATCAATACTTACCTGGAAATGTTATGTGGATGGTGTATTCTTAAAATAGACAGCCCCCCCAGAAGTTCTTAGTTGGTATGTTTAAACATGGGGCACCCAACAATTATGTACACCATGGAGGTTGGATTTGATACAGTACAATTAGGATGTCAAGGTTATTCATATATTAACAGGCTCTTCACTACAGTTCTATATAATAAACCAGCAGATAGAAATACAATTTTGTTGCAGGGCAGGTTTCCACCCCTCAGGTAATAAAAATGGTGGCCAAAAGGTCAATTACATAAAAGTGAAAGAATAATATAAACATTTCTGATAAAAGGATATGGTTTTTATGTCCTGTCTTAGAAAAGGGATACATTTGCTTTAATTAAAAGGGACGAGTTGATCAAAGGTAGCCTGATACTAAGACCCAAATGGCTGCCTTGTGTAACAAGGCTAGAAAATGAAAACAACCCCTTATTTTTGTTTAGGAGAGGTTAGTCCAGTGGAGACAGGATCACTAAAACAGACACTGTCTATAAGATAAAGGAAATGGTTACTTCTAGATTAGGAACATTCCTGTGTCTTGTGGGACTTGTATAGCTATAATCAAAGGAGATCACCATGCACTACTTCTAAAGTTTTCTAAATGTCCATGTGGCTTGGGGTACATAGAGTGGTGCAAGTACAGTTGAATAAGCACGTATGGTAAAAATAAAGGAAAATGCAAAAAAATCAGGTTAATTATATCTAGTGCATTTCTGAGCAAATCATGATCAAATCTCTAAAATTTGCTCCACACAGAGCAAATGGGAATCACTTGCAAAAAAAAGTTTATTGTAGGATGTGTGTTTTCTTTGGAGACTCTGGAGAGACTCTAGAGACTATTAACATCCTCCTTTAAGGCATACCCCACATTAATACAATATGTAACATAAAGGATGATCAGTGCTTATGGTTATACAGCACTGCCTTAAAATAAAAAATACAATATATTTCCTTATTTTCTCTCTTATTTAAACATCTAAATTAGTAATACTTTGTTGTTGGAATATATTACCATCTTTAATGACACTGGGGTCATAACAATGAAAATGTGTCACATCACAGCTTCTGTCTTTCTTTATGAATAAAATTAATTTTGCAGAATATTTGCAGTCTGCTTGTGAAAGACAGAACAAGTGAGATCATGACCCAACTTACTTTTTATAGGAACCACATTAAGGTCTCATCTAATCTGTCTGTGTATGTAGCACATGTCAGAAAAAAAGTCTAAGGATGATTATATTACAAATGTGAATCATTTTTCAATTACGAATTATACATTAAGAAACACCAAAGCTTTTAAGGAAAATTCTATGAATATGTCTATGAGTTCTAGAGTTTCAACTTTCACAATCTTTCAAATACTTCAGGAAAGTTTTAATTACTGAAAATGTCATAGAACCATTGAGGGGGAGGTTTCAGACTTTCAGATTCATTTGAAATGTTCATTAATTTGAAATACTTTCCTATACATAAATGCCAGTTTCATCAAACGACTGTATTTTCATGGAACTAAGCTTTTTAACAGTTCTGGAAATTATTACTGGAATAAGTGCTGGACTATTATATCTTATTATATTTACAATAAAAAACAGTTTTTCATGTGCAATCTTGTAAATGTGGGTTGGGGTTGTGTTAGGCAAGCATTTTGGTTGAAAAGGAACTAAAGCTTAACTAAATAAGTAGGGCAGAAATTTTATACATGATGTTTTGGGCTTCTGTTCCAGTCCAAGGCAACCACAGCCCTTTAGCAGGGAAGGTCTGTGCATCCAAAGGCTCCCCCATAGCATATGCTCTGTGCTTTTGTTATATTACAGACAAACGTAATTTTTCTGCGTCATTATTTAGAACGACCCTTAAGTTGAATACCAAGCCGAGAATGTCCTCATTGGTATGCAAAGTAGATGAAGTTTTCGGAAAGAAGCCCAGGATTGCTGTTAAAATTTCTATTTACATGGAATACCCTAGAGACTGAGACTCACCCTTTGGGTATTAAAGTGCAACCAAGGCAGTATTCTGATCTAATAATATATTTGAAGTCTCTTAACAGTTGCCTGACGGCATCTATGTAACTCAGTGTTAAAGAGGCTACATAATTTCTTTAATTCAAAAGAGGGCTTATTTATAATTGCAAGTATAATATGCAAAGAGCAAAAAACAACACAAATCACTATTATTTTTTTATCTGTGATGCAGCATTTTCCCAGATTTCCACCACAAGAGAGTGTGCCCTTTAAATAGCATATGCCAGAAGCTTCATGAATGTTACCAGTTGCTGGAGCCAGTAGAATTGACAGCTGCATCATTTTTGATGTTAGAATGAGGTTCATCTGGTGCAAGTCATTTGAGTCTGTATGTACAACAAGCAACAGGAGCTCTAAAATAAAAACCTCCCAGCTATGTTCTGTGTTTATACTCGCTTGCACCATAGGCCCTATACTTTACAACTTGCAACTTTAAAAAAAAAAAAAAAACTGGCATATTGTTGCAAGGTGGTTTTACAGACTGAAGTACCTCTTTGAATATATACAATTATGTACTTGCTACTTGTACTGTACTTGTACTTGTATTGATAAATAAAGTTTCAGAAAGTTTGAAGACACATTACAATATAACCTTTCTATATATATGGCACCAGGATACAGCACATTTAACAGGTTGTTGAAGACTCTTATGGATTTTATATAGAATATACGTTTAGGTGGAGAAAAGTGCTTACATCTCTGCTTGCATAATTTCTAATGGAGCATATTATCTCAGACCACATATGGTATTCATTATATAAGTCTAACAATAGGTCAGAGCACGTTTTTAAATTAAATATAACAAGTGTTAAGTGAGAGTCAGAGAAAGAACTGTCAAGAGTGTAATCTTAACACAGTTATGTTCATGGACATTTCTGGAAATGTTTCTATTACATAATATAAACTGAAACATATTTTGTGTTTACATTTTTGTATGGCCAATAGCTGTAGTTATTAATGTGGCAAAAATATCAGAAGGTTCAGAGTCATAATGCCTTCCAACTGAAAAACACTAATTCTCTGTGTTTATAAATATATGGAACACTGTGTATAGAAATGATACAGTGTGGTATACTGACAGATGTGCACTCTCTGCAATATTTAACAGAATATTTTAGTTACATGGGTGACTAACATCTGCCTTCTAGGTCTTTAGTCAAAGTTATTCCATTGCAAACATTACTATTTTAGCCCAAATCTTAAATGAAGTAAATGTTTGTTCACTGATTATGAAACAATATAGACACAAGTAAGAGTTTGAGAACCTAAATTATATTTCAGATACAAAAATCGAGATTGTGTGTGTATGTAGTAGACTGTAGACACATACTGTAGGTGTTCTCCACTGGAAACTGCAGAATAGGTGTTTAAAACTATCATAGGGGTTAGGGAGGAAAGTGAAACAAACCAGAAAGGCAGAACAACAGAAAAAAGGTAGAGAAAAGAAAACTAAAAAACAAATCTTAAATAAGTGTTGGAAAGATAGTGGGTTAATAAAACTTTGGGAATAGTGGTGGATTGAATCTGTTCTATTTTCCTTTGCGACTCTTTCCAATCCAATTTTACTGCACACAATACATTCAATTCTATGTCCATTTTTTACAGACAAAAGTGGTGAAACATTTTGTTCATCGCTAATTGGGAACATTTGTCCCTGGGAATTAACCCATTGCAACCCAAATATTTGCTTTCATTGTTCTGATCAGATTGGGTTGAGATATGCTAATCAATGTATGCCTGCAGTGTTGCTAAATGAACCCCGATAGACTAA
This sequence comes from Xenopus borealis, assembly GCA_024363595.1. Taxonomy (NCBI): domain Eukaryota; kingdom Metazoa; phylum Chordata; class Amphibia; order Anura; family Pipidae; genus Xenopus; species Xenopus borealis. The sequence continues at coordinate 90,833,841 of CM044434.1, read as the reverse complement.
CAGAAAAGGAGGAATGCATCACTTCATATACAGCAGAAGGAAGATCATTAATTGATCATCATTAATTCCAGTCCTCACTTCACTGGAGTGGACAAAAGAGTGAGGGGATATTGGAACCCACAAATGGATGCAAATGTTTTTTTGATATTCCAGAACAGATGAACAAGTAATGCTTCCCCAGTTACTGAAAGCTATTTAGCATTTCATACGCAGGTTTTGCATATGTTATCCAGAATGATTGGGGCCCATGAATTTCTACAGGGGGTTAACAAAGATGAAATGTTTTGATAGCAACATGGATCTACTGCATTACTGTAGGCAGCTTAGTTATATCAAGCAGAAGGTATTGTTGTTTGTTTAAAATGTTTCTGAGCTTTCAGGATAATTGATTTCTGAATAATAGGTCTCATACCTGTACAAAGTATTATAAACTAAATCAAAAATATCCCTTGAAATTGTAAGACAATCATAAGCCCTTCTGAATTAGCATTATCTCTCCCTTACAAATATGAATTACACAAAATTGCTTACACTGCTAGCCGACTCCAGTGAAAATAGTATTCTGTTTTTAGATAAACCATCTAAAAAGAACTCCTAAATATCATTCTCTGTAGTTTGGTACACTTTATCCCCTCTGTTAAAACAACAGGCAAGCTAAGATCTTCTCCTAATAACAGTTTTTTTCTGTTAGAGAAATTGGTGCTTTTATTCTTATAGGACATACTGATATTGGCTGGATACAATGCTCTACAGTAGTGTTCCTGAGCTCTTCAGTTAAAGCTTATAAACACAACTTGTAAGACATATGATTTATAAGATTCCTTTATCCATTCTTTCAGTGTGAAAATATATGTATCATACAGAACAAATTTATAAATTAAGCTGCCTTGTTTGTTAAGGCAAGCCTAAATTTGTTCAGGTGCACAAAATTGCCTCACTGTGTCTCGCAGTTAGTTGAATAGCTTCTTGCGAATGAGAAATAATAGTTATACATATGTAGTAATTTCACAATATAAGCAGCTGCTCCTAATGTTCCCAAGGCATTGCATTTTAAGCAAAGATTATTCAATTGAAGATCAAAGTATTCTGGAAACATGAGAGAGAGAGCTGGTCAAAATGGAACTGGGTAGATGTAGTCTACTTTAAAAGCTGTGCCCAGTTGCTGAGTAAAGGCATATGTTTGAGATTGTTCTATTATGTTGAAAATGTACTCTAATGGAATCAGTTCATCATGTAATAAATATCTTGCCATTCATTTTGGTTTGTTGTGGTTAGGGATGGCGCGAACCGCGGCAAAAAAGTTCGCGAACACGTTCGCGAACTT
>CM044434.1:90810683-90830394 GCA_024363595.1 Xenopus borealis | reverse complement strand
TTCGCGCGAACAAGTTCGCCGGCGAACAGTTCGCGCCATCCCTAGTTGTGGTGTCTAAATCTATCTATCTACCTGTGCACTGCAGCTTGCACTGCATTAACTATCCAGTTTGAGGTAAAGAAGATTACAAGCAATGCTCATGTGTCCCCTTTCACTCAATTATGTATGCAGTGCTCCTGAATTTATATGACCCGACATATAAACTGTGGCAAAAGTATTTTCATTCCATTCAAGGAGTGTTTGGGGCATAGAAAGGTAAAAATTACAAAAGTTGTACATTTCCAATCACTATTTGAAGGTAATAGGTGACCCCTGAGTACCTCCCATTCATCTAAATGTCAAATGACCTGAAGTGGGTAAAGGTAGCATGCTTATATATACCTGTAAATAATCCCTGCAAATGGCTTTGAATATTACTCTGCTAAGTTTTTCTTTTTACTTGACTTTTTAACCTAAAGCTATTAGAGCATTCTGATATATGTAAATATATTCTGATATATGTAAATTATGACAGATGCCAACCATGAACATGTATAAGTTGGTTCTCCAAGTTCTTGTTGGGCTCTGCTTGGGTTTTATCATGAGACCTTCTGGTTACTTGCTGTTTGCCCTAACCACCAGGCCAGGAGAGCAACCATCAAACAGTATTTTGCTCTTCTGCTGAGTGGCAGGGTTAGCTATTTCACCCCAGCATCCTTATTGGTGGGTTTGAGTTAGCCAATCAGGGATGATCCTGCCCTACGTATATAAGGCAAGCCTTCCTCATCACCAGTGCCTGAGCATTGGTCTTTACTGAGTATCGAAGCATGGTCCCTAACTCTGGCTCCCTGCTCTGGCCCCTGTCATTGCCTTGCCTTGCCTTGTTTGCTCCAGTCCTCCTGCTCTGTCTGTCCTGCTCCAGTTCTCCTGCTCTGCCTGTCCTGCTCATCCCACACCCTGAATGGGTTCTTCACCCACTCTGTCCCACTCCTGTCTCTGATCTGGTCCAGTCCTCTTCACCCACACCATCCCACTTATCTTCTGTCTCTTATCCAGTCCTCTTTTCCTGCACCGTCCCGCTCCTGTCCTGACTCTGGTCCAGTTGTTGAAGAAGTTGTGAAGAAGTCTCTTGGGTACACAATCTTACACTCCAAAAAAATGATTATCACATTAATTTCTACATTATACAGTCCAGAATAGAGTAAGAACAAAGAAGAAAGTTAGATCTTTGACTTTAAAGAGTATGAGGCTTAGATCAAAACTTTAATGGAGTTCAAGAGTCTCTAGAAGGATCATTTTCGAATCTATAGACCTTGGGTTACTTGTCTGCAATTGAGTTTCCCTTATCTGGAAACATGTTATCCAAAAAGCTCCAATTACAGGAAGACCATCTCCCTTACTCCATTCATCAACAATAATTCCAGTTAAGATGCTATTCTTTTTCTCTGTTATCTTAAAACAGTATTTGTATTTGATCCCAACTAAGATATATAATTATATCTTATTGGAGGCAAAACATTCCCAACCTGCCAGGCAAGTTAAGGTTGGTATTGGTGTTGGATGCTTAGTTTTCAGTTTAGTACAGTTTAGACTACACTAATTTTAAATGAATGAATATGTTCTTTATAAAAATTGTTTAGTAGTGAGAACACTATTACGTTTCTGCTATTGTAAAAAGTTTTAACCATGAAATGCAAGTTGCAGGTAAAATGTAGTTCCTTTAGAAATGCCTAAGAAATTGTGAAATTCTTACTGAATCAGATGAAAGTTTATGTACAACAATCCCTCTTCAATTTAAAGCAGAGGGCATTTTTAATAGCTTTATGCACAGTATGTTTTACTGTCCTAAATATACTTATTGTGAGTGAATACAGATGGTATACTATATAATATTGTATGTAATATAATATGTGTGTGTGTATGTGTAGGGTTAAAGCAAATAAAGCAAGCTATTTTGTATATATTAAGAGAAAAAATGTTTAATACTGGAGAATCCTAGGTGAAAAACTGCTTCAATTGGTAGCTTTTCTAAATGTTATCTATAAATGTCCATAAAAACTGTTGAGTACTGGTCAAATTCATAGCAGTGATTAAATCTGACAATGGGTTTCTGCTAAAGAAGGTAAAATTCATTGTTTCAATTAACTCACCTGGCCATTAATTGTATCCTTTTAAGCCCAATTTCAACACATTTAGATAATTGGAAAAATCTGCAAGAATTACTGGGAAATAAAATATAGTGAATTATAGCTCATTATAATCATTACCAGCTGTTGAACAATTAATCTGCTCCAAAGTATTGTATAAAAAGCCAATATTTGTACTTTCATTATTATTATTATAAGAAAGTCATAGACTGACAAGTGAACAACCTCAGTGAAGCACCAAAGGTACATTGAGTGGCAATTCCAGCTGAAGCAAACCAATTTAGACACAGCAGTGTCATCAATGGTGATATTTCTTGGAAAAATTTGTAGTGTTCTGGTGCATGTGCATTGGTATTACTAAAGAAATATATACACGAGCACAGTGATTATATTCCGTTACCAATAATTCTTATTGGAGTTTTTAAACATATATATATAAGCAGGCATTAAAGGAAAACTATACCCTCCAAACAATGTAGGTCTCTATAAAAAGATATTGCCTAAAACAACTCATATGTAAAACCCTGCTTCATGTAAATAAACCATATTCATAATAATACACTTTTTTTAGTATCATGTGCCATTGGGTAATCATAAATAGAAAATAGCCATTTTAAAAAATAAGGACAGCCTCCTGGGATCCTAGGATCCAACGGTGCAGACAAACATACCAAACAAACTATAAAGTTATGTCACATGAGCCAAGTAACAGACAGAGTTCTGTCTTTTCCTTCAACACTTCTTCCTGTTACAGTTAGAGTTGAAATATTTCTGGTCAGGTGATCTCTGAGGCAGCACACAGACCATCACGAAATATTTACTTAAATATATATACCAGGTAGGTAAGATTCTTTAATATGTCACTTGATTTCATATAAACTATCTGTTGCTCATTTTCGGGGTATAGTTTTCCTTTAAATGGGTTGTTCACCTTTGAGTTAACTTTTAGTATAATGTAGAGAGTGATATTCTGAGACAATTTGCAATTGGTTTTCATTTTTTATTGTTTATGGTTTTATAGATATTTAGCTTTTTATTCAGCAGCTCTCTAGTTTGCAGTGTCAGCAATTTGGTTTCTATGGTACAAATTACCCTAGTAACCCTGCATTGATTTGAATAAGAGACTGGAATATGAATAGGAGATGGACTGAACAGAATGATAAGTAATAAAAAGTGGCAGTAACAATACATTTGTAGCCTTACAGAGCATTTATTTTTAGATGGTGTCAGTGACCCCCATTTGAAAGCTGCAAAGAAACAGAAGAAAATTGCAAATGATTAAAAAACTATGAAAAATAAATAATGAAGACCAATTGAAAAGTTTCTTAGAATGGGCCCTTCTACAATATATTAAAAGTTAACTTGAAGGTGAACCACCCCTTTAAGTGGCATATGAGTATGAGAAATTTATAGGTGATTATATTCCAATGAGTATTATGATATTATAATATATCAATTAAATGTTGCAAAATTGTAACAGTTTAGAGTCTGCACCTTATTACTGAGCTGCCAGACTCAAACGCCAGAGACACCAACATTAAACTTTACACTTTGGAAAAACAGTAAAAAATAAATAATGGAAAGTAATTGAAAATTTATAGAGAACAATCTGAAAACCACTGAACAGAAAATAAAGTGTTTGGAAGGTGAACAACCCCTTTAAAGGAAAAGGACTTAACCATTGCTCTGCAATTTTATTCTCCATAAAGTGATTATACAAGTTTTAAGCAATGTATTTTTAGAGAAGGCTACCATAAAATAAATAATAACTTATTTGCATTAAAAAAAAATATATATAATGACTGCTACTAAAATCAGTTTCTGTCTGTATGTTAATATTCAAGTAATCAAATCAGTGTAGGGCACTCCAATACAGCTAATCACTATTTAAACAAGGTGCAAAACCACTCAAAAATACCCCCACACAGAGTACCAAAATAGACATTGTTTCCATATACAGGGCTTGCACACGCAAAGAAAATATGCAGACACAAGGTGATATCAAAAAAGGGGAAATTCCTTTATATAGAGACAATACATTAATTCAGAACATTAATTTGTCTTTAGTACCCAAATGACCCTGATCAAAAGTTTACATACCCCAGTTCTTAATACTATGTATACTATAATACTGTGTATATGTATATACATACCACCAACATGTGTACTCAAGGCAATAAAGCAAGATACACCTGCCAAAAGAATAATCCCATCGTTTTGGCTTTATAGCCTTTGTCAATTGGAATACAGAACACACATTTTTGTGGAATGTACTGTGTATATATATATATATATCCAATAGAAATTAAACTTTAAATATTAATATACGACAAATTATTGTTCAGAATGAATGCATTGTGTATTATCTCTATATAAAGGATTTTTCCTTTTTTGATACCACTTTGTGTCTGCATATTTTCTTTGAGTGTGCAAGTCCAGTATATGAAAACAGTGTATGTTAATATTCCCCTTACTTTCCCTAAATACACCCACCCACCAATAAAGCATTGTATTGATAGTCAACTTTCCTCCTCTAGCCAAGACTAAAGGCCCCCATACAGTGGCAGCTTATTGGCCTGTGTGGACCCATCCGACCGGCTTCCCTAATCGATAGCTGGCCAAAAGTTGACCAGATCTCGATTAGGCAAGCTAAAAAATCCTGTTGCATTGCTGCTGCATCTGTGTGTTTTTGCGGTTCCGTATTGGATGTATTATGATCCAATCATTGGGGGCCCACGATCGGATAAGCATGATAGTGCCCACCTCAATGTGGGCATATAGGGGAGAGATCCGCTCATTTGGCAACATCGCCAAAACAAGCACAACAGACTTTGATAAAAAGTTCTGCTGGAGTTGAGCACTGTAATAGTTAAGCTGAGCTCAGGACAGGTGGTTAGGAGAAAAAACTAGGATCAGACAGCTTCTATGGGAACCTGCAATGCTATCTCTTTATTGGCTGTGAGATTGGAGGGTGTGTTTAGTAATCTGGGCTGAGAAGAACTGAGCATGCTCATAAATCAACAGCCAAAGCAAATTCCTGAAAGAGGGGGCAGAGTTGGTTAGAGGAGGAAAAGGATTTCTAAGTGATTAAGGGGATGATGCAGCCTTACTGTTAACATTTTAACAACCCGAGTGGCAGTTATCTAAAAATTTCAAAGAGGCTAAATTCTGATTACATTTTTGTGGAGGGGGTTTACAGGAAGGCTAGTGGGGGGAAGAAAAGGGCAGATAAACAAAAAGCGAATACAAAGGAAAATATATATATATACTGTGTGTGTGTTTGTGTGTGTTTTTAACAGAATGGGTGATAAATACATTGAATGACCTTGCTGTAGTGAAGTGGATGGGGATTAATTCAGTAATCAGGAATTCAAACATATGCTGAAGTAATTTTTAGGTTATAAAAGCAGCATTAAACATTTAATGAGTAGACTATGATGGTTCTTTTTGATGTCATGTTAAATGTTTCTTTATGTAGATGACACCATAGGGCAGCTCAAGCTATATATATACATCCCTGTGTATACAGCCGTGCATGGATGAAAAGGCACATTACCTTTACCAACACTAAAAGGACCAGTAAAGCCAGGAAATGAAAATGTCCTAAAGGCATTTTGACAGAATATTTACTTAGTCTGCTATTGTATCTATTTGTAACCAGAATGAAGGGGAGCCTTTTGAAAATGAGCGGGGTGGGTGTGTGGCTGTTGGTGAATATGTATTACGTAAAGCTCCTGAACATAATAGACCAGGTGGGGCTTTCTTTGTTCATCTGTTCAAGACCAGATTTACAGTAGGTAATGGGCATTAAGATTCAAAATTATTGCTGCTCTTGCTGTCAAATGTTTGGATATCTGTGCAATCTACTCATTAAGTATTAACTTCTTTATGATTGTATATTTTCAGTCTTCTGTCTCCTGTACTAGAATGTTTGCCTCCATCTCTAGACTGGTCTAAATACAATTCATCTACTGTATGTCTGAACTGTTCGGTTCTTTACTGGCAAAGCATGGCTGGCTCCTGCTGAGTCCAGAAATGACTGCATATGCATCATTGCCTTGAAGCTGCAATTTCCAGCAACAGCACTTTTGGCAGTCCCAAGATAAAGGAGACAGGTAGCCTTTAAATTTGACATATCAAGTGTGCATGCATGTTACAATGCAGTTTGATGTCATGCTTTGCTTAAATGATCAAGCATAAATATCTGGCATATTTATTTCATGCACTGCTGGATGTGTTATTTTGTTTTGCACTGAAACATTAATTTATTTTGAAACAAATGGTCAAATAGCCTGAAAAACAGCAGCTCTTTCTGCCCTCTCATACTTATATCAAACACACTGTAAAAAACACAGTTCTTATGCATTAAATAACATTTTTACATATACAGGAGATAAATACATAGGATGTCCATTCTAATTAATAATTTGATTTTTAATTAATGTTTTAATGTTATTGGTCTTTCAATAATTGCAAGGTCATCCTTCTAGTGTGGTGATTATTTTCTTGGTAGCTCCCCAGCAGTAAATATGTACGTAATAATATTAGTAGTAGGCAATAATGAAAAGCAAGTATCAAATTGCCTGTTTTTATTATGGAAGTTACCTCAAATGTGAACTCTTTAAACTCGAGAGAAAGTTAGCAGTGATGCTGAATGATAACTGAGTAGTTACTGTGCTTTCTTAAACATGGGAGCACATTTGAAAATATGTATTGTTGCAGTGATGTTACAAAACCCAGAACTAACTCCAAGATCTTGGTCGCGGCTCACTCTTCTGCCTATAACAACCGCCCTTAGCTTTGGGAGGGGCCGTCCACTACTCGGGTGTGGCCAGATTTTATCGTGAGAGGACCAGGTTCTGGGCAGGCAAGGGAACCAAACATTGTAATAAGGATTCTCCATTCCTATTACAATGTTTAATTCCCTTGCCTGCCCAGAACTGACAAGCATGGTCAGGAACAGGCCAGGTCAATACCAAACAGGAGAAGCAGTATAGGTTTAGAAGTTTGAAGAATAGTCAAGGTCACAGGCCGAGTCATACACACCAAAAATGCAGTACAAAACAGGATCCGATAGAGTTGTCAATACACAAGCAAAGGTCAGGACAGTCAGCGGACAGGACAAGATCAGGAACAGGAAGGATCAGAACAGATCAGGAATGCTCAGAAAACACACCCAGAAACTAAAGAAGTTGACCTTTAAGTTGGGCAACAAAGACTACACAAATAGCCCTTTAAATTTTCAATCTAAAATTGCCAAGACAAAAATCAATGATATATTTTTTTAATTTATTACCTGCAAAAATGTAACAATAAGCAGTAAATTACTTTAAAACATGAACAGATTAATTGTATATCTAGCAATAAATACATAATAAATATACAATAAAAATATACTTTAGATTACAATGCTTATTTAATGTTATGGAAGAAAAGAGTGCCTTGGCCTTGGCCAATTCATGTTTATTATGATAAAAATGAACTGATATTTCAAATAGGCTTCTTGTCCTCTTCCATATCTGGTACATAATACCGTATATTACTGTTGTGCATACAACTCTACATGTCTATTGACATTCTATAATATTGAGATCTGTCCAGTGTGAAAATTTTATTTGCTTGTGCACCATATGCAATGTCAGTGAGGTGTTTGATGCATCAGCAGATGAGGAAGTGAAGGGCTGCAACTTCTCTTCACTTTCGGCAGTCCTTATCGTTTGAGCTAGAGGTCCAAAAGAACAGAACAATAAAGTGTGGGTGAAGGTTCAGATGCTGTAGAGCAGTGATCCCCAACCAGTAGCTCGTGAGCAACATGTTGCTCTCCAACTCCTTGGATGTTGCAGGTGATTATTTTTGAACTCCTGGCTTGGAGACAAGTTTTGGTTGTATAAAAACCAGATGTACTGCCAAACAGAGCTTCAATGTAGGTTGACAATCCACAAAGGGACTACCAAATGGCCAATCACCACACTTATTTGGCACCCCAAGAACATTTTTCATGCTAGTGTTGCTCTCCAACTCCTTTTACTACTGAATGTTGCTCACAGGTTCAAAAGGTTGGGTATCCCTGCTGTAGAGGATCCTTTAGTCAGTTCCACAGACACCTTTAGTGAGGCTCACAAATAATGATCTAACTTGCAGAGTTTCTCTGTACCAAATATTTAGCAAAAATGCTGAAACATTTTGTAAAAAAGCAGAGGAAAGTGCTGACAGATGCAAGATAGTCCTGTCCTTATTGTCTAACTTGTGTGTCTACATGACATGCAATTTAGGGATTCGGTGGGGGCAGTATGCAGGATGAATATGAATACAGTGTGGTAATAATCAGATTTGTTTCACTACATTCTGCCTTTTTTTGCACTTTGCAACCATTCTTGACATGGTAAGACCAGAATATATATAATAGATAGCCAAGAACTGGAACAAGGTTTTCACTTATTACTTTGCACAGTATCATACCAGAATGCAAATTGCTATTAAATGATTCTTGAGGGCCTACTTCCTCTGCTGCTGGGTACTTCCTTACTAAATCTGGCCGCAGACATGGGGGTACATTAATTGATGCCCAGCAGAAGTGACATCACACATATGCATGTTGCACTGTGACATCGATTCCACTGATTTCATGTGGGGTGCTTGCAGTTCTACTTCAACAAATTTTCCACAGGGGCACTTGCAGTTCTGGGCAGCACTGCACCTAAATACACACTTTATTATAGAATGGTATGACAGAAAAATGGTATGACAGCCTTATGCATTAGTAGTCAGAAATTAAACTTTATTTGCTCTTTAATATTTGTGTAGAAAAATATCTACTGTAAATGATATTGTTCCTGTCTCAGTCATCCCATTGCCAATCACTTGACCTCATGCTTCAGCATCACATAGGCCCTGAGGTATTTGGTGGTCTGAGGTATATAAAAGTGTAGGCAGCTTCTTTTACAAATAAAGGGACTTTGATGAAGTGATTGCAGTTTTCACAGAAAGATTCTTTGAAAAGCAACATAAGTTCTTTCTTGATGAAGACATTCTTTCTGCAATGCACTACCATTGATTAAATGATTGAGGTATGTATTGTTTTTTTTGGGGGGGGTGGGAAATATTTCAAATTGTGACAGTTACGTAACATCATACAAGTCTAACAAAGTTTTCTGAAATTTTCTGGGGTTGACATTAGCTTATATTATAACCATGTCATCTAGATGAAAGAGGTTTGAAATTCTTTTTTTTGGTGGGTCATGGAGCACACATTAACCAGGTCACTGGTTCTGCATCTCTCTGCTTCCAAATATCTGCTCTGATAGCAGAAGTAATGTGCAGAGGAGAATGTCATGTGCTAGCCGCTTGCACTAATCACCTTTTATATTTCAGTCAATGAGATTTTCTTAATAAAGAATATATATATATATATATATATATATAGACAAATGCAAGAGGTCCTCTGCACTCAACCCATTATCAATATATTTAAGACATTGAGACATTTAATATATATATATTTATTTATCATTAATGTACTGTAAACTGAATTATAATTCACATAGAAACTTATTAGATGCCTTCCAAACCAGTCTGGTATACAGTAAAGTCAGTTATACTACATTTATTAGTCAAATTAACACACTTCTTTTTCTCCAACTGTGTATTCGTATTTCACTAATTGAATTAAAATAAGTTCAAAGTGATTTTTGTATCTAAAAAATACATTTTTGCCAAAAGAAACTATGAAATTGCAGATTTTCACGTCACAATAACAATAACACATATACAGAAATGGTATCTATTACATAAAATGGGAAATTAAATTTTCTGGATAAGGGCCATCCATGCCAGAAGTTGCATGAAACCTTTTGTTAAATTGAGCCTGATAGAAATAAAATCACATGAACTGTCTTGCTATGTGTTTTGAAGCACCTGTTTTGTTAAGCCTGTACTTGCATAAGAAGGGAATGGACCTTGCAGCAGTCTTAAAAAGCTCTGCTTTATTGAGCTCTGTCTATTAAATTTCAGGTAATTGCAGAGGTTAAAGGCTCTTGACATAGGAAGCACAATGAAGAAAATAGGACACAAACAATTGCTTAAGGACTTTCTGCCAAATGCCATATTTATGGTTGCCACCTTTGATTTCTGCAAAAACGGGGGGCAGGATGATGGTGGAGCAGTGGAGGGGATGGTTTTTGGACTGGTTTGTGCTTCATGAGGCAGGGTTTTGAAAATCAGAGGTGGTTACTAACCAGAATATTGTTCGGGTTTCACAAAGCTTAAACTTCAACAGGCAGTTATGACCAAACACCCCTAAGAAAAAACAGACTGTTTGGGTCAAAACCAACAAGTGGCAACCCTAGCCATATCGCCATCCACCTATCTAAATAAATACAAAGTGCTCAAAACTGGCCTGTGTGTCAGTGCTGATTATAGATCCAGACATGGATAAATAAGACCCCTCCCCTTCGATAAATAGGGAATATGAAGGGTCATCGGCATTATCCTCCCAGTATGAGGCACTCTGATTACTTTTTTAATACCTATCATCTGACTGGGTAAAGAAAAGGTTAAAGAATATCAATGGCAGCATCCACCTGTTATAATAATTTACATAAGACCTTATAGGATAGTCTCTATTAAGACTAATTTCTACAAATTCAACTGTTACTGGTAATCAAATCATAGCAAATGTATTGCAGGCACATACAGTACAATATACTGTAAATGTATTGTATTATATATATGAATCAAGTGATGTCAGTTACAGTATTTTAGGTTTTACATTTAGGGCTCTTACACATGGGCGTTTTTTGCGGGCTCCCCTGCGTTCAGCCGCAGGGGAAGCAGGAGTAGACACACTCAATAATTGTGAAGGGGCTGTACTTACACAGAGGCATGTAAGCGCCAAGTACAGGTGGGACGCAGTATATTGCATTCCATCTGCGTTCAACACTTACATGCATCTGCTTAAGTACAGCCCCTTCACAATAATTGAGTGCGTCTACTCCTGCGCTCCACTGCGGCTGAACGGAAGAAAGAGCAATGCAACGGAGCGCACCAAAAAAAAAAAACACCCATTTGTAAGAGCCCTTAGCTTGTTGTAATATTATTTATTTATTTTTTTGCGGTTTAACAGAAAACATTATTTCAGCTTTGGTTGAATAACGTACAGAAGATATTATACACATTGATTTGGGGCAAATGAAAAATCAAAAAGTTGCACAATTGTGTGAATACTGTTTGTGTGTGTGTTTGCTTGGCAAATTGTGTTTTGTGTATTTTTATGTGTGTGTGCTGTGACTGTGTGATCTCCAGAAATAACAATGTGTTAGTCTAAAATGTACTTGTTTAAGTAACCATGCCTGGAAAGCCTGTTATCTATAAAATGTAGATTCTATGTATTGTGACAATTAAATGGTTACACATTCAATATAGAATTCAATGCATATACTGCAAAACAATACAGAAATTGTTTTTTAATATATGTACAGTAGAATTGTTTTCAGTTAACATCTTATTATTCCAGAGAATAAGAAATGCAGTCAAAAAGAAACAGTAATTTCTTCAAATAGAAAATAATGGAAAAACGGCAGTGCCATATTTCTGAGATCTCTACATAACTGGTCTCCAGATAACGAATCCCCTACCTGTACACTAATTTCCTTGATTTATTTTTCTTATTCTAGCCTTTATTGTGTAGGTGTTTCACATACAGTATTCGGATATTGTATGTAGTTCTCAGTGCTTATTTATTCAGGAAAAAAGGAATAGATTATTTAAAACTGGTTTGCATGGAGCAAAATATATCGGCATGAGACAGTGGTGCATTGTTTATATTACTGCAGTGAGTGCAGATTTACACACTCCTTATGATTGCATGCAGTCACGGAAAGATTAAATTTCAATTTTGTCCTTTTAAACCAATAAAACTTTATTGGGTGAAAAATATTAAACATTTATCACTGGTATAAAAATGTAACAAATGATTCAAATATTTTATGAAACGTAATATGAAAATATCAAATTTTAATAAGTACACATGCAGTCATAACTTAAATGGCAAATTGAATAAACACAGATACAAATAATTTTAACTAGCTAGATTTCATAATGGGAAGTTCTTTCGTGGGAATGATCACTTTTCATTTGTAGCATCTCATGCACAATATATATCCTCCCACTTAGATTGTAGGCTTTAAGGGGCAGAGACCTTTTTCCTCCTGAAGCTTTTAGCACATCTTTGTATATTTATTGCAATATTTGTTCTTCGTTTTTGTACTATAATGGTGTTAGTATAGGGTTTTCTGCACTTAACAATTTACTGAAGTGTGCCTTATGCCTGGCATGCACCCATTAGGCTCAAGGATTGGAGTTATAATTGTGGTGGCACACATACATTGACATGGTCATGCTTTTTTGACAGTTCATTTCAAAGACCTCTAAGCATGCTCTTTGATCAATCACATTTTAGTACAATCCTGGTGTGCATATGGAAAGAATTTGGATGCAGGCACTTATTAATGATCCACGCTTTTGCACTGGGGTACAGATCAGTTTGTTCAGTGCACTTGGCCATCCCACAGGCAAAAAAATATGTATAATTCAATAATGTAAGTCCTCTTTCTTCCAGTAATGACACATTAACAAACAGCATTGACAGCATAAGACGCACACATCTAATTAGTCAGTTGGAAAAGGACAGGCTGCCGAGAAATGTATCTGAAAACAAAATTGAATCACTGTAGAAAATATGCCATTTAGAAAGAGAATCATTCAGAAATGTCTCATTTAGCATCTACTGTATATTGTACAATGTATATGTAAAAGAATACCTTACGGTTGTTTTGCTTCCTTAGTCCAGCTGTTTCATGAAGATATTTTTCCTGAAAAGTTTAGGTAGACAAGAGATTTCAAACTGTCAGCATCAAATGGTTTAGGGGAAAGGTATAGAGGAAATGTAAAGATGTGTCAGATGTTTCCTTGGTAAATTTAATTGTCTCATCACAAAGATTTAAGGGCTGAAGGAAAAATGTATTGCAGTTGCTATCGCAATCCTTTTCCTTAGCATGACAAAGCGGTCACTGTAAAGATTCTATAAATAACAAATTAGTAAATAAAGTATTCAATTCCAGTTTGTGCTCAATATTTGGTTTAACTCACTGGCAAAGGGATTGTGGTTTATAAATGAATTTTCATTCCATATATTATATTCCAAACAGGGACTGGAACAATATGAATATAAAAGTCGGTGGACTGTTAGAAAAAAGTCAAAATTGTTGACCAAATCAGCTTTAACTGACATACTTTTAATTGAGACCACAAACTAGAAGCCTGTTGAGAAGCATTAACTAATTTTAGGAACATATATTATTATTATTATTGTTATTATTATTATTATTATTATTATTAATAATAATAATATTACACAATCATCACAATCATTACACACATCCATTATAGCATTTTTTACTGCTTAGTGATTTAATTTTTTGACATGTTGCACTTGAAATTTGTGTAGGAGCCACTGAGTTCCATCACAAGTACAGTATAACAGCACTTGGCCTTTGATATCATTCTTCTGTATTGTCTTGGAAAACCAAAATGACTTATTAATTATTATATAATTATTCTCCAAGACAACACCAATAGTTAATGCTCAGTAAAATATAGACCAATGATAAAGTAGCCCTTTAGTGTTTGTAAACTATTGTTTTCCTCTCATAAGTAAAGAGTTGATATTCATGTGAGAGGTTTCTGTTTTCCAAAAGGAGTGTTACACCACCAGATGGAGACTGTAAAGCAAGTGGATACTCAATGTGAAGGTAGCAGTGGCATACTTAAATCACACTTGCACCCCCTGCAATACAATCTTCAGTGGTGCCCAGTGTGCACTTCAACCATTAAAGGAACAATTCAGTGCAAAAACAAAAACTGGATAAATAGATGTACAAAATAAAAAATACATATAGTTGGTTAGGCAAAAATGTAAAGTATAAAGGCTGGAGTGACTGAATATCTAATATAATAGCCAGAATCCAACTTCCTGCTTTTCAGCTCTCTAAATCTGAGTAAGTCAGCGACTTGAAGGGGGGCCACATGGGACATAACAGTTCAGTGAGTTTGCAATTGATCCTTAACATTCAGCTCAGATTCAAAAGCAACAGATATGACCTGTGTGGCCTCCCCTCAATTCACTGATTGGTTACTGCCTGGTCACCAGTTTAACCAGTCCGTGGAAAACAAGTGAATTGAATAGCAGGTAGTGTTCTGTTATGTTAGACATCCAGTCACTCCAGACTTTATACATGACATTTTTGGCTACCTAACTATATTAGAAACATTTTTTATTTTGCACAGCCTATTTACCCAATTTTTATTTTTATACTGAACAATTCCTTTAATGGCTGCCCATGCTCTCTCTTGCTTGCCACCCTTCCAACACTACCAGCCACTACTCACCCTCTTTTTCACATTCCTGCTAGTGCTGTGGTTTGGTTGGGAGATTATAACTATAAAGTAGGCAGACCCCCACATTCTCTATTTCTTTGTTTCTCCTACAACAGCGATGTGTGCTACCTACCCATGGGAGATTACTGTGGTTTGGATAGCAATTGGCATTTCCTATAGCCATCCAATTCCTATTGCACTCTTAAAGAGTAAATACTGTTCATTAGTCCCCCTTTTGTAATAAAAGGCACTAAGTTTGCCCTGGAGCATAAAGCCATAGCAACCAATAAGATATTTACTTTTATACAGGCGACCAGTAAATGATACCTTCTGCTTGGTTGCTATGAGTCACTGCTACTGGGCAAACTTAGTGCCCCTTATAACATTTCTCTATAATGCAGATATCATCTGCCCCTCTATAATGCAGATATCAGATATAATGCTATTTTAACAATGACCCATTTTGTTGCATTAAATACATAGCCACTTCAAAATAATTGTAGAATTGGTAACACAGTTCTAGTTAATCAGGTAAATGCAAAAGTTTTTTTTGTCTATCCCTCAAATGTAATAAATGACACTAAGGGGCAGATTTACTAAGGGTCGAATTCGAGTGTTAAAAAACCCTCAGATTCGCACATGGAAATATTTAGGGAATAAAAATTCTCCAAATTTTAATTCAAATTTGGAGGATTTTTACCGCAATTCGATAGGTCTAACGATCGAATATAAAAATTTGATCGATAAAATCGTTGGAATCAATAGATTCCAATGATTTTAACTATTCAATCGAATTTTTTGAATCTCAATTCGGTAGCATTGATCTGGCGAACTAGGCAGTCAAATAAAAATGTAAACGGGAAGTACTTCAACTGTCGAATAGTCGAATATTCAAATAGATTTTTATTTGAATCATTCGATTCAATCGAATTTTCAAAATTCACTGGCCTAAGTAGTCTTCAAAAACATCCCAAAATTCAAATTTGAAGCTTTTTGAAAATTCGATTGCACTTCAAATCCTTCATGTGAATTTAGTAAATCTGCCCCTAAGTTTGCCCAGGAGCATTAAGCCATAGCAACCAATAAGATGTTTGCTTTTGACAGCTACCTGCTGATTGGTTGCTATTGGTTCCTGCTCCTGGGCAAACATAATACCTGTCATTAAATAGCCCTGCGTTGTATTGCAAATAAACAGTACCATTAAAGGGATACTGTCATGGGACAGTTAATAGTGGTGCTCCAGTAGAATTCTGCATTGAAATTCATTTCTCAAAAGAGCAAACAGATTTTTTAATATTTCATTTTGAAATCTGACATTAGGCTAGACCTATTGTCGATTTCCCAGCTGCCCCAAGTCATGTGACTTGTGCTCTAATAAACTTCAATCGTTCTTTACTGCTGTACTGCAAGTTGGAATATCACTCCCTCCCTTTTTCCCCCCCAATGGGAAGGTAACCAGATAACAGCTCCCTAACACACGATAACAGCTGCCTGGTAGATCTAAGAACAGCACTTAATATTAAAAACCCATGTTCCACTGCGTTCCATTCAGGTACATTGAGAAGGAAAAACAACAGCCTTGCCAGAAAGCAGTTCCCTCCTAAAGTGCTGGCACAAGTCACATGACCAGGGGAAGGCAGGGAAATTGAAAAAATGTCTAGCCCTATGTCAGATTTCAAAATGGAATATTAAAAAAATCTGTTTGCTCTTTTGAGAAATGGATTTCAGTGCAGAAGTCTACTGGAGCAGCACTATTAACTGATGCATTTTGTAAAAAACATGTTTTCCCATGACAGGACCCCTTTAAGGTATTGCTTCCATGGGTTTTTGTGGTACTCTGCACACGAACTAATGTACAAAGATGAATTCTAAAATACAATGCATGTGCTCATAGCAACAAATTTGATCTTTTCTGCCATTTTCTAACTGGTAATAGACTAGTTGTATTGGAGTTTTTTGTTGTAGCATTACTTAAATGCCCCCCCTTTATTACATCACCTGCCACATTCCAGTAGGGTTATGTCATGCTTTAAATCTTGATATGTGAAAAGGTTATATTAGTGGTTTTGAAGAGACTTTCCGCCTAAATGTTTCCTTTCAACACTTGTAACAATCCTCCCATACAAAAGAATGAATTACACAAGTTTTCAAGTGACGAATACATTTCAGCTGGGAAAACTTGCTAAAGGTCCTTTTAAAACTTCGACAAAATAATGGTTAATTGGGCGGAAAGTGGGAAAGCATTAAGGTAACAAAAAGCTCTGAAAAAATTCAGTAAGATGAACTGGAAAACATACAGAATAGCAAATGTCAAGCAAAAGATTTTGTTCTTTAGACCTTAAGGGAACAGTTCTATAAAACGTCTGTCAACTAAAAGCAAGCAAGAAATGAATTTCCAGTACCATTCCTTAACTGCTACAGCATATTATGAGTAAATATATAGCTTACTGGTTTGTGAGATATTTCTTAGAGATATACTTAAATATGACCAGGTGTCAGGTCCCATTTCAACATTTTTCCCCAAACAACCTCAGAGATCTAATTATCTCAATGAAACCTGAAAGTAAAAATCCCAGTGTTCTACTTGACAGACCCACTGGAGCAGATATATAAACTTTTGTGCTGAATTGCGTCAGTGCAATTGCTAATAGTAACCAAGCACAATCAGCTTTGATAAGTCTGCTACAAGTCAAAAATTAAAGGAGTTCATCACCTTTAAAATAACATTAAGGGTGGTCCGAATGCCAAAAACGCAAAAAATTAGATTTTTCTTTTTTACTATATAATCCAAATTTTTAAGTGAAAAAACTAACATTTTTTCGAGATTTATTATACCCCGAAAATGGAAAAAGTCTGAATACCAAAATCCAGCATCTCAGACATACCATGGTTGTATATCAGTCAATGGGAGAAGTCCCTTTCCTATTTGGAAGATTCTATGGTCTGTGCTGGAGTTAGCCTGTAAATCTCACAGTTTTGCCCTGAAAAAATCGAGGAAAAACTACAAAATCTGGTTTCTAAGGGCAAATTTAACCTAGCAACTACAGGCAGATACCTGAATAGAGGAGGACCTAAATAGAAAGATAGAAAATAAAAAGTAACGTTAATCAAGAGCACCAATTTTTGGCAGAGCTATAACTATATATTCTGCTTGTAATTAAATAAGATGTATTTTCCCTTTAATATATGCCTAGGGCATCTGCCATTGCAGTAGCAAATGCACATAAATGTGTGATAATTATGAACATTGAGGTTGTATTATGACAACTCTCCAAGAAAATCTGATATAAATGTAATTATTTTATTTCATATTGCAGTCCATTATAATCTTGAATAAACATATCATAACAGGCATCATTTTCTTCATTTACATTTGAAAAAATTAGTAGTAAAGGTATGGGATTTTTTATCCAGAAATCTGTTATCCAGAAAGACCGTCTCCCATAGAATATATTTTATCCAAATAATCCAAACTTTTAGAAATTATTTCCTTTTTCCTCTGTAATATTAAAGCAGTACCTTATACTTGATCCCAACTAAGATATAAGAAATCCTTATTGGAAGAAAAATCAGCCTATTGGGGTTCTTTAATGTTTACATGATTTTCTAGTAGACTCAATGTATGAAGATCCAAATTATGGAAAGATCCATTATCCGGAAAATCCCAGGTCCAAAGCATTATATACATAATTCCCCAGCATTTTTTTGGATGCAGTGAAGAACATTTATTTCTACCCAGTCACATGACTTCTTAAATAAGTTAATTATTTATACACATTATAGGATATGCTATCTGGAAACCCATTACTTGGAAATCTCTGAATTATAGGAAGCCCATCTCCCATAGACTCCAGTGTAAGAAAATAATTATAATATTTTAAAATGATTTCCTTTTTTGTAAAATGGCATTTGAAAATTGGACATTAAGGGGCAGATTTACAAAATTCACATGTATTCACATGAAGGATTTGAATATTCGATCGAATTTTCAAAAAGATTCGAATTTCGAATATGCAAATTAGTCAAATTTGACCAAATTCGACCATCGAATATTCGAATTCAAACAAATATATATTTTTAGCTGTAATATCGGTGTTGAGGCAGCTGTGTCAGTGCTTTGTGTCTGATTTTGAGATCTGAAAAGGAGCCAGCCCTTCAGGATGAAACTGCTATTGTTTTTCCCATTCGCATTGTATTTAACCATTACCCAAATCATGCTCCCTAGCCCCACCCTGACCTGAGAATAGCACCCACACAAGAAAAAGCAGAGTCTTCACTTTTAGTCATGCAAACAAACCCTTCAGCAGATGTGTTAGGGAGCTGCTATCTGGTTAGCTGCCCTTTCTTCTGTTGCTGGGGAGAGAATGGAGGGGTGTGATATAACTTCAGCTTGTAGTGTAGCAGTAAAGAGTTTATCAAAGTCACATGGTTTGGGGGCACCTATGAAACGGGAATCATGACTATGCCAAATTTAAAAATGAAATCTGTTTTCTTTTTTTAAAAACAGATTTCAGTGCAGAATTCTGGAGTAGCACTATTTACTGATGTGTTTTGAAAAATACACTTTTCCTTTGACTTTTCATTATTTTATTTTTCTTTATTTTCTTTTTTTGGGTTAATATTAGCAATGTTTTTGTAAAAGACTACCACCTCTTTACACCACTCTGAGATGCAGAAGGTATGCCAGGTGTATGACTTTCCCTATTAGCAGGAAGAAAACAACAACTTGTTTCTAAGTTAACAAAACAAAGAAAAGACATCATAGCACTGCACCAGCATCTCATATTAAAAGGCAATCTTTGTTATGTACAACTTGCCAATAAGTTTTGGAGCACAAACTTTAAAAACAATTAAAAAGACAACAATCTCCTCCCCACCTTTGCACACAATGCAACTTAGTATTATAGACATATGAGTGCTGCATTGCTTTGATACTACCACGTGTAGCAAACCATAGTAAGAGTAAATAATTATATAATATCAGTCACTTAAGCCCAGCAAGGCATATAAATTATAAAGTGACAACATATATACTCATCATTTAAGTTCACAATCTATTGCCTAAGCGCCATCTTGAGAGGGTTGGGGAGTTATAGAGAAAGGATGGAGCCACTCCATAAGCATCACCAGTCTCTACAGCTTCTTCTGGAGTG
>CM044434.1:90784057-90798920 GCA_024363595.1 Xenopus borealis | reverse complement strand
GTGTGTATGTATAAAATATATCATTCACATCACTCCATGCACCAACGAGGAGTGCAATTCACAAACTGTGGTCAATTTTATCATTAATTAACCTTCTTGCATGTTTTGAGTGTGAGGCAGAACTCAGATATGGGAGAATTTGGGGGGGGGGACAGAGCTGAAACCCACACATACACAGGTAGACTAGTTCTTTCACTGGAGTTGAACCTGGGACCCCAGTGCTTCCTAAAAGAAGGTAGGAAGGCAATTGCTAAAAGGAAAATTTTAAACAGTTCAGTCTAAATGAAGGAAAATGATATTGTAGTCTTGTCTAAATTTTATATATCTTTTTTTGTTCTGCATGTGGCCTAATACATAATCCATCCATCCTTTATTTTATACCAATAGGTTTACAGAAACTATACCATGCAAGGCTGTGCTGAAATTCTTTATTGCCACATAAGATGTATAACTATTCACCTCTCTGTATTGGTTACTGTAATTGGCAGAACATTGAAATATTTACACCACAATATAATTGGATCCTGTATTATTTCTATGCACATATCTCCCCAGAGATAGGTCTCTCTTTCACTGGAATGTCTCTACAGCCTAATGGCTGGTTCTCAGTTACTCCTACTCTCCAGATGTGCACCCCTATTTCCTGAAAAGCCTTAACAACTGTGTGTGTATCTGTTTTTCAACATTTCTCTTGATACTCTGGAGTTTTAAACTCATGTGTGTTATTTCATATGTATTTAATAATTACTTTTTATAGTTTTTAACACTGTTAAATTCTATAGATATCCATTGTTTGAACTTTTTTATTATGTCTTTATAAGATCAGATTTTTTATTAACAAATAAAACAGTTTAAGCTATTGTTATCTCAGCCTGTAGGGAAGTAATGTTAGCTTCTAATACCAAATACATGAACAAATGTTAGAGGCATGATATTCTTTTCAAAAGCTAAGGCCAAAATATTTGAAGATCACCTTGACCAGATAGGTTGATGCACCTTAAAGTATATCACTGAAAAAAGAGGCGTGAGAGAGACAGAAAGAATTGGAGAGATGAATTTGATTTAAAATATTACAGGAATTTATGTCCCGAGGGACATTATAAATAATGAAACAAAGCAGTTTTGTTTAGTTTATCTAAGAAGTCAAACAAATGTAACTCGTCTTGCAGTGAAGTAAATACAGACATTAACAATGATCAAATTTCCTGTTCAAGGGTTTGAAGGTATAACACAGTCTGGAAATAAAACAATATTGAACTACCTTTGCACATGCAGAGTCTATGATCTAAAGGACTGAGACTTCAATTAAAATCTGGAATACTGTGCCCAGTTTAAGACAATATAAAGTTGTAACGAATCCCCCAAAGCCCGAGCAGAAAAGAGAATTCATTTTTTATATAAATAAAAAAAATTAATGTTGACATTTTGAAAGTGAAGTGCAACTGGACATTGTGTGTAAATTATTTTAAGGAAGGAATATTTATATTTACTGGCATTGCTTTTCTTTAGATATAAAAACAAAAAAAACAAAGTCCAAAGTTTTTTGTTCACATGGTGCTCAGCCCTTTTCATAGTCACGTTGAGAAGGAGAAAAATTATCAGCACATGGTTTGCCTTTAAAAATAATCCTTACAAAAAATTAGGTGTTAGAACCACACTTTTGTTTACGTGCCTCAAGACCCCTCATTGTATGTGAGTCCTATATATGTAGTAGTAAGACCAACAGTGAACTTACCCTTAACTCAAAACTCTACTGAGAAAACAGGGAGCTTTTAAGACCCAGCCCATTAACATACAACTGTAAATCATTCCCTGTTTTAAAGGCTGAATGGCAGCATTAGGAAATATTTGGCTACATTTTGTACACAAAACACAGAAAAACTCACCAGTGCTCAGTTTAACCCACGCTAGGGCATTGACCAGTTGCTAGATGCACCTTGAATACCTTGAATGAATCAAGTTTTCAAGAAAAAACCAGGGTCAAACACCCCAAAACACATGAAAATCATGAAGGCAATGCCATTAACTTTAACATGAATTTGACAGGTTTTAGCTGAAGTATTTTTGGATTCAGATTTTTTTCTGCTTTGTGTCACAATGTCACAATTAGTTTTTTAGTGGAAAAAACTCAAAAACAAAACTCTACCATTAATAAATAGACCCCTGAACAAACCACATAGAATTGTTTTGACATCAATATTGATTTGTGCGGATTAGCTAGGATACAAGTTACTGTTTTATCATTACAAAGAATTTAGAATTTTTAAATAATTACGATTTGCTTAATATAGACTCTATGGGAGATGGCCTTACAATTTTAATTACAAATGTAATCTGCAGCTATCTGAATAGCAGGTTTCCAGATAAGGGATCCCATACCTACATATGTTCCTGAACCATTCAGCCCTGTTTCTTGTTAGAATAAAAAAATTTTGTTTGAGTGTCTACATGATACATTTTATCTTAACCTCTATTTGTATTCATAATCCAATCAACAGTTAAACCAGCCTTGTTGCATTGGATTTGCATGAATTCAGTTCTGTAAGTATTTAGCTTTATTTCCAACTTTCACTCTTATAAAGTGGCAGAAAAGGAGACCTTGCATGAAAGGCATCTGCTATGGTTCATTTATCAAACATGCCTGGAGTGTATAACTGAACACGCCTCAGGATTTTGAAAGTGATGATCTGGCTTCCTAATAGAACCATTTTGACAGAATTCCAAGGATTAAAACTTGGAGGTAAATCCCATTTACCAATTACCTTTTCACTTTCACTTGCTCTTACACTTTCTGTAATATCTTCATGTGAAGTTTTGCCTACAAGAAGTTTCTGCAGGCTATTAAAGTGCATTTTACAGCATAAATAAAACTGGTTTGGAACCTTGACAGAGCACACTGCACTGCCATTTATAATTTCTCCTTCAGACTTCTCTTGCTTGTTCTTTTCTACATATAGAGGTTAGTTAGGTATATTGAAATTGAATATGCTGAATAAAGCCTGTAAAGGTTAAACATGTAGATCCTTAGAATTCTTAGAATGTTGATGCACACAGACTGGACCATTTCTTCAAGAAATTCAGGGGCATATTTCTCCATTTTGACCCACTGGCACTTAAGCTAGCTTCTTGGGTAAAGGAAGGAGGCAATTTGTAAGTGATATCCCAGGTATGATGTTTGATGGCAGATAAATGTAGAGTGGGATTCATAAGAACTAATTCAGTTCTGTACCTCAGTCAACATTTTGCTACAAAAAATGGAATTCTTGTCAGAGGATTCTTCTGTACTGCTGACTGCTGAGGACATATTTTGTTGATCAAATTGAACACCATGGCCCATTTATATGTTAGTTTCTGTAAATTCCATGCCATACGTTCTTAAGCCCTTTCTAGCAGTAGCTAGATGACACTCAAGGCTGTAAACACTACCAATGGCATGAGAATATATGTGTGTGTGTGTGTAACACTATTTTGGGTTATACGGACCAACTGAGTTAATCACTAGTTAGTGAACTAGCGCATGGGTTGCACTTGACTCTAACACTTCAGGCTAGGGAGGACACTGATGGGATGCCTGTAAACATTGGCAGTACTAAAAGGTTCAAAAGTAAAAGTGATTATGATCCTTTAAGCACCAATGCTTCCATCAAGACATTTAATTGTATGTTGAACTGGGATATGACTGAATGGTATAAAACCAAACATAAGTTAAGGGGAAATTTGGGTTTAGATCAAAGGAATGCTCTGAAATCACTTAAGTCAAATAAAGATATCATAATTAGAAAAGCTAATAAAAGGGGAGGTATAGTCATTTGGATTATAAGTACTACAAGGAGGAACTTTTGTCTCAATTGCAAAATGTTAGTAACTATGAAAAATTGATGTGTGACCCCACTGCAGCGTTTCAAAATGAGTTACAGGTTCTATTGAATAGTGGTTTAAATGAAGGTTGGATCACTAAAACAATGTTTGATTATTTTCTACCAAAATACCCAATTAAACCAGTAATTTACACTCTGCCCAAATTCCACAAAAACAGTCAAGCTCCTCCAGGTAGGCCCATAATATCATCTAATGGGTCGTTAAATGAGAGGATTGCTGAGTTTGGGGATTATCACCTCCAGCCATGTGTACAGCAAACAGGCAGTTATCAAAAAATTACCAATGATTTTCTAAAGGTGGTCAGGAGTATAGATATACCAGTGTCTAAATTCCTTCTGGTCCCTATGAACGTGCAGAGTCTGTATACCTGCATTCCACATAACATGGGAATAGAAGCTGTGCAGTAATAATAATGTGCAGTACAAAGGGCCCCCATATGAGTTCATTCTATCCCTGTTGCGGTTTATTTTGTATAAAAACTATTTTAAATTTGAAGGGCAGTACTACATTCAACGCACAGGGACAGCTACGGGATCTAAGGTAGCTCCTGCATATGCTAATGCTTTTATGCACATGTATGAAAATGAACACATTTTGAATAGCGCTTTGTTTAGGAGATATGGCGCCTTCTATAGGAGCTACATCGATGATGTCTTCTTTAGTTGGTCTGGCACGAATGTAGAGCTGGAGAGTCTAGTGGGAAGAAGCTTAAATGATATGAATAACCCAGTGAAATTTGAATTATAACACAGACAGCATTGAATTTCTTGATGTTAAACTATACAAGAAATTGGATAAATTGCATACTTGTATTCATGTTAAGCCAGTGCCATTCATGTTAGACAGTGAGGAAGAAAAGAGAAGTGAGGACCTGGGTTCTATGTGTTTAAAATTCCTACAAAGAGGTTATCCGCAGACTCTGATCCAGGAAACCAGGGAATGGGCAGCAAACCTTGATAGAGACAAGGTCTTGCTTGAAGTGGACAGTATCAGGCAGAAAGCACATGAAAGTGAGATGTACTATGTATGTCAATATGGTGGATGTTTGAAATACATGAGAGAGTGTGTATTGAAACACTGAGAAATAGTCAAAAGTGACAAAAGTCTTGCAAGGAAGCGACCAAGTAGACCTAAATTTAGCTACTGGAGGTGAAGCTCATTAAAAGAATTTCTGAGCCCCTCAGACCCGATTGATAAGTACTCTGCTCCTAAAATGCAGCATTTTTTGTCTCTGCGAGCAGGGGTGTACAGATGTACAGGCTGTGTTATGTATAGCAGTTTGATTTTAGGCGATTATTATTTGCATCCCCGCAAAGGAAAGAAATACAATATAAGACAGAGGATGACATGCACAACCAGTTTGGTAGTATACATCATTAAATGCCCATGCGGACTAATTTACTGTGGTAAGACAGTGAGGATGCTGAAAGAACGGATAGGTATGCATAGGGCAAGCATTAGAGAGGCTCTGACCCTGAAAGAGAGGATAAAGCAAAGGAAAGAAACAAGATATTGCACAGCAGTTGGTGGCCAGACACTGGGCAGAGGCCAAACACAGCCCGGCAGCGTTTAGGTGCATGCCTATAGAACATATGCCTGTTAGAGTGAGAGGAGGTGACTTTGATAACGCCTTATTGAAAAGGGAGGCCTTTTGGATCCATGAACTAGATTGTGTAGCCCCAAAAGGGCTAAATAAGCAGCTTGCACTTAGCTGTTTCCTAACTTAAAATACTCTATAACCTGAAGTGATTACCATACATAACGTTGTGCCATGGCAGATTTGTCATGCAATAATAGTATGAGAACAAAGGGTTTAAATAGATTAATATGGATTTTGGAGTTAAGATCCTTTATTGTATAGAGATTGTGGAAATTCACCTTATACATTGCATTTTCTTATGTCAATTAAGTAACCAAGTAATGTTTGTATGAATTTACAGATTTTATGGACTTCCAGCACTGGATACAATGTATTTGGACACTTTTGTTTCATTTAATTGGATACATCACTTGTTGACACTGGCACCCGGTGGGGAAAAGTATGTACTACATTTATAATTATACAAATGTATGCACTTGTTTTAAAAAGGGTTTTTTCTGGCTATGACGTCATTAATTGGCACCATTTTGAATTGTATTCAGCACCCACTGAGGTATATGCACTTTATCCTTGATAAAGGCCCCATTGGTGGCCGAAACATTGGAGATGCATTGTGAATAAAGAACACAACCTTTTCACAGAAAGCAAAGAGTGCGGATCAATTTTGATTTTGTATATATATATATATATATATATATATATATATATATATGATTTGTTTAAAATGATAAAGCATTTTTTAGTAGCTGTATGCACAAATGTCTCAATTTCTTAAATATATTGATATTGGGTTGAGTGCAGAGGCCCTCTTGTCTTTGTATATATTACTTTAAAAGCAGCAAGTAAGTTGCAGGTAAAACGTAGTCCCTTTTGTAAAATGTATAATGAAGCAATAGAATTCTTAATGAATCAGATGCAATTTGAGTGTCGGACAGAAACTTGTTGTTGAACTGAAGAAGCTGCTCTGATGAGTAGTGAAACATCTTCAATGATTACTCAGCACGTCCAGTTGTTTTAGAATTACTTATATTAGATATACCATGAACTGGATGATTGAAAATCTTCATAGTCAAATCATATATACAGTTCAGTGAGAATGCCATCCATTAATCCCAGAAAATTAATAACTAATATTTAATAATATAGTCACGTTTAGGAACATATATTAGAAAAATAAGAAATTATATTCAAAGCTTTAAATAAATCACATACACTTTATGGTATATTTTCTAACCATCATCTGCTGTGTCCTGCAGTTGGATGGATTGCCTTTATTCTCTTCATAATATTTTAAATTCAAAAATAGGTATAAAGGATTTATTATACTGACTGCAGTGATTTAAATACATAAAATCAGAATGACAATTTTTCTGAAAGCTCTATGAATACAAAGTAAAAAGTTGATATTTGGCATGTGAGAAAAGCAAAGATATAACATTAAAACTTAATTTTTTTTACAGATTATATAAAAGTCATTTAGCAATTCATTATATCTAATAGCAACTCATTTTAAAATTAGAAAAATATGAAGGGAATGGAGGATTTGGGAAGATTTCAATGTAAATAAAAATGTAAAAAGACATCTGGAGAAGCCTTTGATGTGTGCACCTGGCACATAAGAATTTTCAATTAAATTAGTAATTCTACAATCATACTTTAGCCTCAAGTATAAAAAGTTTTTCTTTTTTGGTCTGAAATCATTGCTTTTTATTTGTGTTGTGCTGCTTGAGAAGCTGCAGTATTCGAAACCCTTTAATATGATGAGCCTGACTCATTTTATTTAAATGCATAGGACTAAAACAAGAAATCATGTTAGGGATTCAATTCCATATTTCCTGGTTTTAGAGGACATGGCCATAAACCTGTAAATAAGTAAACAAGTTATTATACTATTATTATACTAATTACATTATACAAAATAAATATTGTAAGCCCCATCAATGACAATGATAACTTACAGATGGATGCTTATAAAAAATGTCTTGGTCAATAAGTAAGTTGCTATTGTATTGGTTGTATGCAAAAAGCTGTTTAATGGAATATTCCAGAATTTAACAGAATATGGCCGACTCCTTAAATTCCAGGCTGGACCCGCTTTTAAGCAGACTTTGGCATCAATATGCAGGCATTGCTTGTAGGGAGTGGATGGAATGTGGTCAATGTATGTTAAATAGGGTTGAAAAAAGTTCAACTCCTCCAAACTAAAACCCAGCATACACACACATACACACACCCCTCCACTCTTTCACACAAACCATATATGCCCATAGCTATACTAACTGTAGAGTTTAGTATAAAAATATCCTTTGATATTATGTCTGTCCAAAAATTCATCCAAGCCCCTTTTGAAAGCATCAATAGAATCAGCCATCACAAGATCAACCAGCAGCGCATTCCACAACCTCACTGTCCTCACTGTGAAGAACCACCTACGCTGCTTCAAATGAAAGTCCTTTTCTTCTAGTCTGAAGGGGTGGCCTCTGGTGTGGTGATTTGTAAAGTGTAATCATGTTCCCTCACAAGTGCGTTTTTTCCAGAGAAAACAACCCCAACCTGGACAGTCTCCCCTCATAATTTGTCTTCCATCCCTCTAACCAGTTTAGTTGCACATCTCTAAACTCTCTCCAGCTCATTTACATCCCTCCTAAGGTCTGGAGTCCAAAACTGCACTGCATATTCCAGATGAGGTCTTACTAGGGATCTATAAAGAGGTATAATTATGTTTATGCTTAGATAAATTACTTTGCAAAGTGGCAGCATCCTGCAAGGAACCTATAGTTCTGCACAATTTAGTATCATCTGTTAAAATAAAAACCGTACTTTCAATGCCCACATCCAGGCCATTAATAAACAAGTTGAAAAGCAAGAGCCGTGTGGTACCCCACTCCTCTTTGTAGTCTATCTTTTAGCCAGCTCTCTATCCAGTTACAAATACTATGTTCCAGGCCAACATTCCTTTATTTAACCAGTAAACTTCTGTGTGGCACCGTATCAAATGCTTTAGCAAAGTCTAAGTAAATCACAGCCATCCCAGAATCGAGGTCCCTGCTTAACTTCTCATAAAAAGAAATTAAGCTAGTCTCGGCAAGATCTATTACGCATAAAACCATGCTGGCACAAACTTATAGTATTGTTATTTGCTATGAAGTCCAGTATCCTATCCTTTATTAATCCTTCGAAAAGCTTTCCTACCACCAACTTCAGACTAACTGGCCTATAGTTTTGAGGCAGAGAATGGGATCCCTTTTTGAATAGCTGCAGTCTCTCGGCACCAAGCCAGACCTCAATAAATCCTGAAAAATTAAGTAGAGAGGTTTGTCAATCACAGAGCTAAGCTAAGTTAATTACCCTGGAATGAATCCCATCTGGCCCTGGACCTTTGTTTATCTTAACGTGTTCTAGTCTTTTTTGAATTTCAGCATGCGTGAACCATGCATCATTAGATTTATTATTATAATTGGGACTTTTAATAAGGAAACCTTCATTAGCTGGTTCCTCATTTGTGTAGACAGATGAAAAGTATGCATTCAGCTGACCCCCCTCTGATAATAAAGGTCCTACCCTTCCCGTTTCATTGTATTAATATTAATATATTTAAAAAATAATTTTGGATTCTTTTTACTGCTTACAACTATATTCTTTTCCATATCGATTTTAGCTTGCCCGGTAGCTTTTTTGCATGATTTATTGGCCTCCTTGTACCTTATAAATGATTCGGCTGTCCCAGCTTACTTGAAAGCCTTAAAAGCACGTCTTTTCTTACCCACCTCAACACCAACACTTCTACTGAACCAAAAAGGTTTTGCTTTGCAACAACATTCCTTGCTTACAAGTGGAATATACTGACATGTATATTTATTTAGCAGCATTTTAAAGAGTTCCCATTTGTGTTTAACCCTGTGAAAAACCACTTAATATGTTGCAGAGATGCCCTTACACTGTCATAGTTTGCACGCCTGAAAGTCAATGTTTTAGTTACTCCCTTATACAGTTGCTTCTGCAACAGAATCTCAAAGGAGACCATGTTATGATCACTATTTCCTAAAATGCTAGAGATGAGTTCAGTATTATTAGTTATTACAAGATCCAAAAGAGAGTTATTCCTAGTAAATTCTTGAAAGAGCTGGGATAAAAAGTTGACATTTAGCATATTTACAAACCTACTAGTTTTATCTGTCTTTGCAACCCCATTACACAGGTCAATGTAATTGAAGTCACCCATAACAAAAACTTGACCAAGTTGTGAAGCCGCTTCTATTTGTAAAAGTAGCTTCACACTCGTCACTTATACGAGGTGGTTTATAGCACACACCAATGAAAATTTCTTTGTAACCTTATGCCCAGTTGAAATCTCTACCCAGAGGGATTCCACACCTTCACCAGTGCCCATGATGGTTATTTCTTTAGTGCATGGCTTTAATTCAGTCTTTACATACAAACACACTGGGTCAGACCTTCAATCTTGCTAGCACTCATTATCCCAGTTACAGATCAAAACAGGAATAATTAAAAAAAAGAAAGTTAGGGTTCAGAACAAACTTTTGACCTTTAGTTTGCAACTCTGGAGTTTGCAATTCCACTTACAGAGCAAACACTTACAGATCCCCCACTTACAGATCCCCCACTTACAGAGCAAACACTTACAGAGCAAACACTTACAGAGCAAACACTTACAGAGCAAACACTAGAGCAAGCTCAACTGGAGTCCCAGGGGTTCTATTTATACAGTCTGTTCAGGTGCAATTAATCAAACCCCACCCCCTCAAACTGAGGGAAAACTTACTGCAAAGTAAAGCAGGTTCTGACAAACTTGCCGTAAGCACAATAGAACACCAAACTTTGCTATTTAGCACCAAAAACAGAAAAGATATATAAAAAATGAAATCACAGTATTCAAATATACCACCTTATTATAAAATAACAGTTAATAACAAATAATTATCCTATTCAGTCGGTTTGTTTGTTTTTAGTTGCTTTTTAAAGTCAACAGCCTGTTTGAAGCAACAGTTGGCCACAAAAGATAAATTTGAATTTACTGCCAAGGAACTGATAGGGTATGGGTTTGAATTGTTTTCATATTGAATTGATATCAACTTGAATATTGGGTAAGTTTTATGAAAAGGTTTGATAGATAAAAATATAAAAATTTTAGCGTAGAACAAAGAACAAGGAAAGATCTTAAAAATTAAAGATAACGCAATAGGCAGAATTTAGGATGAAACTAATTTTAAAAATAGACTGGCTACATTAATATCTGTGCTGTATGAATAAGGAAAGTGGAGCTCACCCCTTCCTTGCAGTGGATTGTCTCTCCTCCAGTGGCCTCCCGCATGGGCCCGCAGCTCCCAAGTAATCTTCGTTGAATAAACAGCTTTATTGAGACAAACAATGCACATGGCAGCAATGGTGGTGCAGACTATCCAAACGGTTCGTGCCCAAACTGACTAAAGTGTCATTAGTTTGGGCATGAAACGCGTAGATACTGAGGATTACTGAATCTCCTGTGCTTCTCTGGTTGAGCGCCCATGCATTGGTTTCACTTATACTGTATGCCATACATTAATATCTAACATTTTTTAATTGACTTGACCCAGTTTCACAAAGTTGTGTTCAGTGGCGTAATTACTTGCTGGTAGGCCCTGGTGCAGGATTGGCACCCGGGCCCCCCTATTGGGCTCTCCCCCTACGTATTGCACATTAGAGTTCTCCTAGCCTCTCTGGCATGGCCCAAGAGGGAGCGGGCCCTGGTGCAATTGCACCCCCTGCTCCCCTGGTAGTTACACCACTGGTTGTGTTCAATGCACCTTTTCATTCCTTTAAGCTTTAGTCAGGTTCAAGATGACTGAATCTGTTCAGGCTTAGTTGTAATTCAGCTACATAGCTGTTCTGTGATACCTAAATGTGTTGCATATTAGTCAGTTCACTTTTTAGTGTATATAAATATACATTACTGTCATTATCCTGTTTCCAGCGAGCTGCCTGTTCTTGATTTCCCATTGATTCCTTTTTTTTTTAATATGTTTAGTTTTTGGCTGCAGTTATTCTACAGTGTACAACCATGCCTTGCAGTGCAGTTTCCATGAAATTCACCTTTTTCCACTAAGAAGAAAAAAGATAAAACTTACTGAAAATGGGGCTTAGATGCTCAATCTAACATGTGTCTCTGTGCCTAAGTATATTGCACTACAGTTAATTGCATATTTTAGCTAGAGTAGAGCTGGAACTGAAATCTACAAAATCAAAGTTTAAAAAAATAAAAATAAATGAAAGTTCTACTCCAGAGTATAGCATACAGCTGGACCTTGATAAAGAAAAGAGAGAATTTGGTTATATTTAAACAATCTTCTTTTATTTAATGAATATTAAACTGTTTTAACAGAAATATTTGAAATATTTTGTAAGGTATTTTGAGGTAATAGAATGTTTAGTCAGTCTTGAGAATTGTATGATCTCCAAAACAAATTATTATTATGTAATTTCTAAAAAATATAATATATGAACAGGGGAGACAAACCAGATCTCAGGAAAGGACAATATGCAGAAAGAAAATATAAAATTATTATGATAAGATGGACTTATTAGAATACAGTAAGGGGCAGATTTACCAAGAGAATCACATGTTTTGGGGGTAATTTTTGTTCAGAAATTACTGTTTTTAAACCGAAAATCGTTTGAAATTTTTTTTTTATTTTCCAGGACTTTTCAGGAGGTCTCCCATAGGCTACAATGGCAATTCGGCAGCTTTAAGGTGGGCGATAGTCGAATTTGAATTTTTTTAAAGGGCCAGTACTTCAAAATTTAAATTTTATCATTTTTTCAATTTAAATCTAATTTTGGGCTATTCCATAGTCAAAGTAGCCAAAATTACTTTGAAGTACTTTGAAACTGAATTTTAAAAATTAGAATTTTATTCAAAAATTCAGTTCGACCCTTAGTAAATGTGCCTCTAAATGTCTACACTTTATTAGAATTAGTTTAGTGATGGACTTAGTACTTTCTCTGCCTATTGTGTGGTTTTTGTTATTTTTTTTTAACTAAACAGGAAAAAACTTTCTTCTTCCTGGTTTATATGAGTACAGCCATGGGGATGGGGATAAACTTTACTTAATAGCAGTACTTCCCTGGTGGTCTAGTTTTGAGGTGGGGACACCCGCCGCACCATTAACAGGGACACCAGCCTCAACTCTCCTCTTCTTCCTCTGCACCGGTAACTTATGGTGTGCATGGCGCGCATCTTCTTTATTTATAGGCGCATGCGTGCTGGCACAATGGCGAGAAATTTAAACTGTTTAAAGAAACATTTGGATTTTCTCATTGCCCGTTATAGGTTTTCTCTGTGTGGGTTCCTGGTACTTCTATGCTATTTGAGCTTCTGTTATCTGATTACCTGTTGTGACCCCTGCCTGTTTGTGACAAATCCTGACTTCTGAAATCCTGACCCTGTCTTGTAACCAACTTTTCTATTCCATACCCCTTCTGATTGATCTCTTGGTTTGACCCTTGCTTGTCTGACTCTGTCTGAACTGCCTGCACCGACCCGGTCTGAGTTAACTACACTTTCTGTCTATGCCTTGTACCATGACCTTCTGTCCTAAAGAGTTTGCTTTACTGCCGTGCCCCTTTGCTCATCCAGAACCCTTTGCTTTGCACCTCTCTTACTAAGACCTGTTGGCATCCAATTAGCCGAGGTGTCCTCTCAAGGTGAAAGGCGGCTGTTAGATGGTAGAAGCAAGAGCCGAGAACAGGGTGCTTAGCATTGGTTCTGGTTTTAGGGTGCCACCCGTGACAGGGTTCAGCTTCTAAAAGCTGATACAGATTTCCATAAAGAAAGGCATAAGTGTTCATAGCAACATCTCCTACCTGTCAGCTTTGTATGCGTAGAAATCCATTGCCCGGTTAAATGAACCATGTTGCAAAATTGTTACTATTTATTTTTCTCATAAAACTTTTACTATTTTGGATTTTGAGTGTTAAAGTGTTTTCTTGCATTTAAGACTGCTTTGACATAAACACCCGCCAGGAGCTGGCGTCATGGGAGCCACTTAGAATTTGCTGCATTTAAAACTGAATTGAGTAATGTTTGAATAGCAATCATGTAGATGTTGTGTTATATAATAGATTGTTAAACACATTCATGACCACTCTAATCTGCCCACTGAGAAAATGCTCTTTACCTGTTAAAAAAGAGGAATGACAGTTTACTTATTGTCCTGTAACAGCTTAAAATAATATGGTACTGGTTCAATAAACTAGAAATAATTTTTATCAAGTATGAACCAGTATTTATTTTAATTACATAGTATAATTTTAAGAGGCATTTAAATATGCATTTCTTATAAAGACACGTCTCAATGCCATCGTACCTCTAAAAACCATTTGTGGCTGATTACCTTGGAGAAATGTTGATTACCTAATGTATTCTCTTGACACAGTATTCTATTTCATTCCTAACTTAGGCAGCATGAAATGTTTACAACATATTCTTGGGATAATTATAGTATTTGTTATCTAATTGCCTTTTAAGGTTATCTATGAGTAACATGTACCAGCAAAGGCTCACAGCTATTAATAGCATTAAATAACTGAAGTTAACTCTTACGTGCACATAACTACGGTAATTCTTTTAATATATTTAAAGTAACACACCACTAGCAGTCATAAGATATGACTTTTTTATTTAGCTAAAAAACTGGCAAAAATTATATTTGAATATATGCAAAGTAAATTGCATTGTTACATTACATGTAATTACATGTTACCCTTTATCTTCCAAACAAACTTAATCCTGCCATCTCAGCAAAAAAACCTTTAAACCCCAGCAAGCATATTTTGCATATTCTGCATATCCCCAAGCAAATTTCATAAATCAATAATTAAAAATGAAACTACAAAGAAGGGGAAACAAATAAGAAGCAAAATAAAAAAAGTCAAACACACTCAGAATTAAAGGAGAACTCAACCCGCCCAATAAGAAAAACTACTTCCACAACACAAGATAGTCCCCCTCCCTGCTTTCTCTT
This sequence comes from Xenopus borealis, assembly GCA_024363595.1. NCBI lineage: Eukaryota > Metazoa > Chordata > Amphibia > Anura > Pipidae > Xenopus > Xenopus borealis. The sequence continues at coordinate 90,784,421 of CM044434.1, read as the reverse complement.
CATAAAGTACAATATTCCAAAAAATTTCCCTGAATGTTATGCTGACTTAGTTATGCAAAGTAGCATTCTGTAAGGGAGACAGAGGCATTTGGTGCATGCACAGTTGGTGCAGTCGGGTATTCATACCAACTGCTCTTGTGCTGAAAAGTTCAGTAAATTGCTGAAGGGAAGGAAGAGGATCCGAAGAAGACCATAGATACAGAAGATGGAACATACGAGCATAATCTTCATGGACTCTTTTTGGAATAAAGTAGTATGTGGGAAGGAAGCAGGGAGGGGGACTATCTATGGTAGTAGATGGGGCTTTTCTTTTTTCTCAATTCTTTATTTATTGAAATTTTTATGAGGGAAAGGGGTGGGGTAC
>CM044434.1:90750172-90768684 GCA_024363595.1 Xenopus borealis | reverse complement strand
TCCTGTTTAATTTTTTTACTATTAATATATTTTAAAAATAATTTTGTTAATGATTTGTATGTATCAGCTACAAAGTAATTTTATTGCTAATTACAACACAATTATTTTATTTGTGCTCACTTTGAATTTTAAACACAGAAAACCAAAGCAAAATGCTTTAACATATTTGAATATGGTATTATTCTCTGAAATTACTTTTACATTTTCTATGAACATTTTGTAAACTTGTATCTGCTTTTTGTGCAGCGAGATCACATAAATAAGCGAACTTGCTGATTTGTCTGATAAACAAATAAAATATAACTTGATCGAGTAGAGTTTAACAGAATTTAGGATTTGACTAAAACATCATGCCTGAGAAGGTCTCACCTATTTTGTTCTTATCTTTCTCCTCACACTTAGTTTAGCATTTCACAGATTAAACTGTCTACTTCATTGTGTAAAGTAATGATAAATTACAAGGGTAAACTTTAGAAAGAATATATTATAGCCTAGAAGGGCAATTTACTGGGTTTTAATATTGTGTAAAAACATCTCAGTATAAGTCCTTTTTTTATTTAATTACAGTATGTTAAACAATAGAGCCATGTTTAACATTTAAAAAAGAAATGCCTGAAGAATATGAATTGTTAGACAAATTGAATTAAATTACCTCCACAGAAAGAATTAGAAACCTCTCATCCAGGAGAATATTTCTAGTGAAATTTAACAGTTTTGTAATCTGATAGGAAAGAAAGAAAGTTACATAGTTGAATTGGTTGAAAGTCCATCAGATTCAGCCCCTACAAACAGATGCCAGTGCACTGGGGGTTAAACATAGCAGATGTTGACTTCTGATATAAGCAAGATAATATGCAGTTGAGCAATTCATATTGCAATTTTATATAATGATTGTAATTATTAATTATTGTACCTCATTTATTGAAAGGAGCTATTTTACCTGTAAAATAATATATATTCTGAGGCAAAGCAAAACAAGTTTATTTTTATCTTCTGCCCTAAAATGTACCTTCTCCTTATATGTGTTTTACCAAAAATTCTTCTATAAGCAAGCTACAAGTAACCACATTAAAAATGATAAATGGTCTGTTTTATAAAATGTAACCAGTTGTTTTGCATTAGAATAACTTAAGATCTCAGCAATTACAATGGTTCTGTTTTTTTGGATTTTTATTTATTTATAGCCTCTTTTAAGTTATCCTCTCTCTCTTATTTTCATTTAAGGGCAGATATACCAATGGTGGAATTTCAATTTTTTTTTTTTAAAGGCAAAACAGGTCCATTTTCGATCGAATTGAAATCGTTTGAATCGTTTGAATGCATCATTTGATTCGACTGATTTTCAAAAAAATCCTTTGAAGTCCTACAACTTTCAGGACAGGTGCCAGGAGGTCCCCCATAGGCTAAAATGGTAATTCAGCAGCTTCAAGGTGGCAAAGTATTGAATTCTAAGGATTTTAAAGAGTCAGTACTTTGAAATTAGAATTTTCAATTTTTTTCAATTCGAATCGAATTTTAGGCTATTCAATAGTCAAATGAGCATTATTTACCCACCCTCAACTATTTTTTTGTATGTGAAGCAAAACTTTCCCACTAGAAAAGTATCAGTCTTTCATATACTACATATATAAGCTGTAATGAGAGAATTTTTATGATATCTTTGACTATATTTTACAGTAGGCTTATTACCAGGGTTTACTGCAGCTCATGTTAATTGGACTTCTCTCAAGCAGATTCACAGCCCACCAGAACATGTTATAAAAATGGTCTACTAGCCACATTTCACAGTATCTATATGGCAAAAGTCCTCCAAGCAGTCAGGACACCACAGTGTAGTCCCACCCAGTAAAGTTTATTTACATAACATAATGTTTTTCAAGCATTCTACTTCAGGTATAGTAAAGTTGCCACTAATTACCTTTTGGACCCACATAATTCTGCATTTTAAAAATGTCTTATTTAGTTCCAGCCAATACAACTAAAAATAAATGATAAACATTATATAATGTGGCATAACAACTGCTTTATTTTTTCATTGTGTTTTTGTCCTGGGGTTCCAGGGTTTTTGTACTTTAACTCACTCAACAGCTTGTGCTGTGAGGCTTTAATGTAACATTGACACCTTTAAATATATAAAATGTCAGTAAGCAGACAAGTATTTTCTTTCAATTTCAACTGGATCTTCCTGGTAAATATGGGGTTTTCAATGGATTAGCTTATGGTTTGGGTTAATTTATGTAGGTCTGGGACAGGTTTGACATTTCTATAAATCAAATAGCAAATAAAACCCATAATAATTTTTCACATTATAGTATAATAAGATTGGCATTCTTTTACTTTTGCTAAATTCAAAACTTATGGCATGTAGACACAAAGATTAGCAAATTTCTTCTGGTAAACTTAGGCACATAGCATTTGAAAAATGTAAGTTTGAGTATGATGATAAATGACAACTGCATGAGAGGGAATATCAGTTTCAGTTAGAATGAATGGAAATTTACACAGTTTCAAAACCTTCACACATTCACATAACTACACATATAAAGCATATAAATGTGGTATTTGACATGGTCTGCATCAGGGGTGCTCTCTTCATGGCTATAAGAACTACTTAGTACTAGCCCCTATTCACACTGTCCCTAAGTTGGGAGGTACTACTGAGACACTACCCCTTTCTTTATCCTAGTTGAAGCCTCAACTGTGTGATTAGTTTGCCTGTCACTGCCTTCCACTACTTACAATGAGCTACAGAAGAATTAGCCTATAACTAGTTATAAATGCTTGTCCTGGTACCCCTCTGAGGTGGATAGCCACAGCCTCTCATTCATTCCTCTTTAGTTAAACAGCGAGTGGTCACTACTCTTCCCCTTATATAACCTTCATAGATAAATTCCATTGAAGTGCCACAAAGGAGAGCCTGCCATCTAGTGACTTGAATGGAACTTATCAACCTCTTACCAATGCTGCAATTGGTCACCTTGATCAATCCTGCACTGTGGGTTCTAGTATTTACGGGGGCATTATAGATGTCTATACACCTTTTTTTATACATAAACTTTATAAATAGAACTTGTGCTGAAAATACATTGTCTTTTCTTTTACTTAAAGACACGTCTTAGATATTTCTATTACAAAGCAAGAACAGAGCTATAAAAACAGAGTGAACAGATTTGGATCAAAGTTTAGAGTGCAGCACTGGTATGAGCAGGCAACCCTTTTCTTAATGTCTGAAGTACAGGGCTTGTGGTTTGTGCCTACTGGTTCTCCCTAACTTGTGAATCTGAATGATGTTCAAGTTAAAAATGGGTAGGGGGAATAGTTGCCTACAGTATATGACTAATGCAGGCAGCACTGTATTCATGAATTAAAACAGGTCTCTGTGGTCAGTTTTGGGACTCAGTAAGACTTAATTAATTGCACCTTGTTGTTTTTTAATTATTATTTCACACCTTACTCTGATTATAGTAAATCAGCTTTATTGAGTTGTACTGTGAGATGAAAGGAAGGGAAACATATTTTAAAGATTTTTTTAAAATTATGATGGCAAAAAGCTATTATTTTATTTTTAATGTACCTTTTGGAAGAGATAAAAAGGAATGAAAAGTTTTAGAAAAATAAAAATGGAGTTCTTTGGTTTTCCTACTCATGAATGACTTAAACAGCTACATCATTTAACCCGTTTAGTTTAATTCACAAATTAAAAGAACTCAATGAACCCTTAATCCATGACTAAGAAACTAAGTTCCTCTTATGATTGCTCACTACCCTGGAAAAAACAGTGGCCCATAGGTTTTGGGGCATTTAATTTTCATGTAGGCCTCTAAGCTTAGCATTAATGATTTGGGAAATATGTGTATGGAATGATATCTTTTTCTGCAAAAAAAAAATACAATTATCCATTCATCCTAAAACTGTGATGGGTTTAATACCTGAAGCAAAAATATTTGACATTTCATAGAGTGTATGCAATCTGGTACTTGCCTAATATTAAGTCTGTGTGGCCTTCCAGGATTCGGTTTGGAATTCGGCCATGATTAGGCCTTTTTCAGCAGAAAAACAAAGAAGTGAAAAAAATGTTCACACTTTTTCCTTTCACCCATAATTTACATATGCATACATAATCAGAATTCATATTTGGTTTAGTATTCAAAAAGGATTCTGGGATTCGGTCTAATCCCAAATAGTGGATTTGGTGCATCCCTACATAAAAGACTGTAATTTTCTGTGGATAACAAGGAAAATAGACCTTAGTTTAATTTATGGTAGGATATGGATCTGGAAATTCTTTCTAAATATAATTGTATTAATGTTAATTGTATGAAACATTGTTTCATGATACCTGCATGGCATGCTTGTCTGCTCACTACAGTGTAATACCCTAATTATTAAAACAACAATGTACTTTATTTGCTTTAGTGTCCACAGAATGACACTGCATGGAATCTTTACAGTATTTCTGCACCATTTAGTATCATCAGCAAAAAAAGATACCCACCTCCATTAATAAACAAGTTCAAAAGTTAAGGACCAAGTACAGAGCTATGTGGTACTCCACTGACAAAACTAATCCAATGAGAAAATGTTACATTTATCACCACTCTTTGAAATCTGTTTTTAGCTATCCAGGTACAAATACTATGTTCAAGGCCAACATTCCTTAATTTAACCAGTAACCTTCTGTGTGACACTGTATCAAATTTAAGCAAAGTCTAAGAAAATCACACCCACTGACTTCCCAGAATTAAGGTCCCTGCTTGCCTTCTCATAAAACCATGTAACATTAGTTGTATTACTAGGACTGGGACTATTAAGTAGGGTAGGGGAGTAGGGTCTTTTTACAGTAAGGGAATTCTCCTTTAAAAACATGTATTTTCTTGTCCACTTCAACACCAACACTTTGACTGAACCACAACCACGGTTTTGTTTTGCAACAACGTTTCTCACCAACAAGGGGAATATACTGACATGTTTATTTATTAAGCAGCATTTTTTTTAAAAAATCCCATTTTTGTTCTGTGTTCAACCCTCTGAAAAGCATTTCTCACTTAATATGCTGCAGAGATGCCCTTTCAAAAAACTTTGTCAAAAATGTTGTGTTTTAGTTGCTCCCTTATAGAGTGGTTTCTGCAACATAATCTCAAAGGAGACCATGCTATGATCATTATTCTCTAAATGCTCACCCACACAAATGCTAGAGCAGTGATCCCCAACCAGTAGCTCGCGAGCAACATGTTGCTCTCCAACCCCTTGGATATTGCTCCCCGTGGCCTCCAAGCAGGTGCTTATTTTTGAATTACTGGCTTAGAGACAAGTTTTGGTTGCATAAAAAAACAGATCTCTTGCCAAACATTCTCTCCTGTAGGCTGCCAGTCCATATAGGAGTTACCAAAAAGCCAATCAGAGCTCTTATTTGACATCCACGTGGACTTTTTCATGCTTGTGTTGCTCTCCAACTCTTTTTTAAATTTAAATGTGGCTCACAAGCAAAAAAGGTTGGGGACCCCTGTGCTAGAGATAAATTCTGTATTATTAGTTATTGCAAGATCCAAAAGAGACTGATTCCTAGTATGTTCTTGAACGAGCTGAAATAAAAAGTTGTCATTCCTATAATTAACAAACCTGCTAGCTTTTTCTGACTTGGCAATCCCATGACCCCAGTCAATGTCTGGATAATTAGCCACCCATAATAATAACTTGACTTAGTTGCAAAGCTGCTTCTGTTTGTAAAATTTGCTTCTCTTTGTTCCCAACACCAAGCATAAACCAAGGGTAATTTTCTTTGTAACCCTTTGCCCAGTTGAAATCTCTACCCATAGAGATTCTTCCCCCTCCCCAGTGCTATAAATTGATATTTCTTTATTGCATGTCTTTAATTCAGGCTTTACATTCAAACATACTCCTCCACCCTTTTTAATCCCACTGTCCCTCCTGATGCAATTAACTCTAGCTCTCCCATTTTACCTGACAAACTCCATGCCTTTGCCAGCAAACAGCGGATGCTCCTACTTTTCCTTTTGTCATTTACCTTACTTAATGGAGAATTACATCTTAAATTGGTATTAACCTGTTTTCCTTTTAACAGATGGACCTCCTTAATGGATAAACTGTATGTCCCCCCTCTTTTTCACCATCATAATTTACTAATCCCATTTCCCAGTCTACCCTAGCTTCCCCATAATTTTTTGGCTTACCCCCCTGCCCAGGTTAAACACTCCAACGATCAGTGAGCCCCCTCCCATTGAGGTGCAAGCCGTCATGACTATATAGGTTGTACCTTAAGGAAGAAAGCACCCATGCTCTAGGAACCCAAATACTTTATTCCTAAAACAAGACTTGAGCCATGAATTTAGCTCCCCGTCTTCCTAAACTTGCATGTAGCAGGGGAAACATTTCCAAAAAAATGGCATTGGAAGACCGTCCCTAAATCTTAGAGCCTAGATCCCTGAACTCACTCTTTTAGGTCTTCCATCTACCATTCATTTTGGCGTTAGTACATCACCCAGTAGTGATGGGCGAATTTATTCGGCAGGTGCTAATTTGCAGCAAACTCCTCTGATTCGCGAAACAAAGATTCGCTGGTGTAACAAAAAACGAGACGTGCGTCAAAAAACATGGTGAAAACTGTGTGACGCGATGTGCGCAAAAAATGAAGCAACGTGTCAAAAACCGCAACTCGTTTCCCTAATTTTTCACCAATTCGCGAATTTCGCTGGAAATTTGTAAATTTTTCAGCAAAATGGGATATATTCGCCCATCACTAATACCCAGCCCAACTCAATAATTTGTCTAAACGATCAACCACATGCTGAACCCTGGCACCAGAAAGACAGCAAACTGTTCGGTTATAGTGATCGAGATGACAGATTACCTTATCCACTTTCCTAATAATTGAGTCCTCTACAACCACAATCTGTTCAGGGTTGTCTAATCTAGTAAATCTGTTGGGATGTATAAACCCAGTTTCCCTTTTCCTTTTGCCCACACTAGATTTTCTGTCACCCAGCTAACTGCCTCATCATCCTGCTGCTGTTCTGTTCCCCCCAAACTATCTGATCCCACTAGGTCATGCTCAGGGAATTAGAGTCTTCTCTCAAGATGGTCAATCGACTGCAGTGTTGTAATTTGCTGCTTTAGTACTGTAACATGCCTATGGGGGACCTCCTAGAACCCATATGGAGTCAATTGGTGGACTTTGAAAATTTGAAGGTTTTTTTTTAGAAAAACTTAGAATCGAATGCACTAAAAATTCAAATTGATTGATTCGAATTTGATCAAATACAGACCTATTAGATCGAAAATGCACCTGTTCGATCAAAAAAAAATTCACGTTAATTTCGGTCGGTCTCTTTGTATTCAAATTTTACATTTTTGCACTTTGAAATTCAAGCCTTGATAAATCTGCCCCTTAAAGATCAATTAAACACTGAGCAAGCTCCACTGGAGTCCCAGGTGTTCTATTTATGCTGTCTGTTCAGGTGCAACTGAACCCCACCCACCTCCAACTGAGGGAAAGCTAGCTGCAAAGTAAATCAGTTTGTGGCAGACTTGCAAAGCACACCAAAATTTGCTATTTAGCACCCAAAAAAAACTATACAAAATGAAACCATGGTACTTTAAAATAACAGTTAATAAATACTTATACTTTTGTGTTGATGTATTTTCTTTAGTTGCTTCCACTAGTTAGCAGCCTGTTAGTAAGCCATGATATTATTCTAGTGAAAAGTAAATGTGTAAAATAAATGCAGACACAGAAGTACTGTCTTCAGATGCCTTTGCTGAATGTTTCAGATGTTGAAGAAACCTCAAAGTCCCCAACCAAACATTTCTACTGAGTTAAAGGTTCAGATCCACTTTAAATCAGACCCATTGAGCTTAGTGCTTGTCTTCAGTTCAGTTATTCAGCACTAAAAAAAAGTTGAGTAATACTGGCAGCATTTTCATCTAAATAAACATTGAAGAATTGTGTAGGGTATGTATTAAAGGATATAACTCACAGGAGTGAGTTATTACAATCTCTCCACAGCAACTGCAGACTTTTTTGTATGGTTGTATTTTACATGAATAGGTTTTACTTCTGCTACATATTTTTCTCATGAGTAAGATAAAAGAAAAATGCTGGGTTGATATGGGAGCACATTGCAATACAGATGGAGTTTATAGGTATGCAAACACTGCAGCCAAATATGGTAATGCCATTTTTATTTTATTTAAAAGAGTGTCGAGAAAAACCACATCATTTACCCCACAATAATAACCTGAAACTGATAATGATCTGCCTCCTATTCAAATACACTGAAACAGAACTTCTCTTTCGTTTTCAAGCTAAACAAGGTGTTTAACACAGATTCTATTGTATACTGAATGACGTACTGTACAAGGTAGTTTGAGTCATTATTCACTCCTGCTAGAAAAATTCAAAGACATTCATCTTGAATTAAAAGATGGCAAAAGGAACAATGAATACAACTAGAATAAACTAATTAGCAGTCCAAATGAGGAAACTACATCTTTAATATACAGATAATCAGGCTGAAATACAGATTTTTCATATAGGAAGAGAAAACATGAAATGGTAAATATATTCTGTATAAAACAACATAATGCACATTTTCTTGAATTTACCTTATTGCTTGTGAAATGCATTGAGTTAAGCTGTTAATGCTGTCTAGATACTTTTGACAAAACTGCATGAACGTTAATGTGCAGATCCCTTAAAGGAGACATATAGGATACATTTTGTAGGCAATCATGAATAATGTGTGGTGTCACATTGTGCTACAAATATTATGTCTAAAAAAAGCCCCTTTATTTGAGCTCCCCATAGATGTTCACTGGTCCCTGTTTCAAATGAGGGGTGGGTACGCACAATCGACCCTGCCAGAACCACAGTAGGAGGGGGACAACCAATCACAGCCCTGAAATCACAAAAGCAAATACAGGCTTCGGTTCCTTATCAGGTCAGTCTAGCTGCTGATTGGTTCCTATCCTACAGTGCAGTAGAAAGTGGAGTAGATGGGATGGGCTAGTAGGGTTTTTGCAGAAATTATTGTTATTATTATTATTAACATGTATTTCTATAGCACCAGCATATTCCATAGCGCTGAAATGTACACTAAAGTAACCAAAGCACATTCCTTCTATTTCTAATAAAGTTTAATGCACTGGAACGTCCTTGTTTTTTTACAGTACATATAATTTATCTTTTAAGAGATACCTTTTTACATACCATCCCTACTATCAATTCACAGTTATTCTGTTCTGGCAGCGACAACCTCAGTGATGACTTCCACTGAGGAGATCCCCAAGTTTAGATCTGACATCTGTTACATACATTTTAAATAGTTAAAACAAGAACACAGTTTTAAGCATAATCTTGCATTTATTATTAACACAATGCAACATTTATTGCTCATGTATATTTCTTGATCCAAATGTAAACATTATAATATATAGAAGAAATTAGGTAAAACAGGATTCTCAGCATTCATTATCTTTAATTACTGTAAGATTTATATGTTATGGATACTCTAGTAGACACAAAACAGATGCTTTACTGACAGCTGTGCACAATGCTTTTCAAAATGCTTTTCAGTATTTTTTTTTTGTTGGAATCATAGAATATTGAATGTGGCACAGCCCACTACACAAACACAGGTGGAAAAAAACTTTGTTTTGACATCATATTGTGCACAAAACAAACTATGGCATACCTTATTATAATATTTCAGAGCATTAATTACAAGAAAAAAGTATACTAAAACTAATACAGTTTAAATAAAGTGATATGGTGTGACGTGGTGAGCTATCTGTGCCAAATGTCTACATAATGTTTACTCAATCTGCATAATGTCAGTAAGCAACACTTTCTTTTTCAATCTTTCTTTCTTTCTTTTTCTCTTTCTTTCTTTCTTTCTTTCTTTCATTCTCTTTCTCTCTCTTTCTTTCTTTCACTGGCTAAACATAGTTTATGCTATTATAAATTCAGTGGGCTATATTGGGAAGTACATTCTTGTTGTTTTGCTTTCTGCAAAGTCCATAATTTAATCAAATATGCCCCTGCCCTCCTGCTAATTTCATTTCCATTCAGGACAATCTTGTTCACAAAATTATGAATTATATATATTTGGCACAAGTGCTCAGTGATTTACATTAAGAGTAGTTTGTATAGTGCATGAAAACTTTATACATATTATTAGCAAATCATAAGTCCAAGCACCTGTCATCTGCTGCTTTGCAGGTGCTGCGTTTAAACCAGCCATGAGTGACATAAAAAAGATCATTATGCATGACTGCTACTTAGGGGCTTATTTATTAAACCTCAAATTGTTATTGCTTCTAGTGATGGGCGAATCTACCCCGTTTCGCCGAAAAATTTGCGAATTTCCAGCGAAATTCGCAAGTTGGCGAAAGAATATGCGAAACGAGTCGCGGCACGTTTTCGGCGCGTCGTTTATGACGTGCGGCACATCGTTTTCGTCGCGTCGCGTCAAAAACGATGCGTGACTCGTTTTTTTTTGAGAATTTTCACCAGGCGAATCTTCGCGAATTTATTCACCAGTAGTGAATCGCGGGAATTCGCCACAAATTCTCCCCTGGCGAATAAATTCGCCCATCACTAATTGCTTCCTTTTTAAACGGATAAACTAAAAAATTTTAGAGAGGAAAAATTTTTTTAGATATATTATGCTGTGAAACTGCTAAAATTCCAAATCCGAAAATACTCCTGCTGAAGCCTGTCGAAATCATGTAGAAGTCAAGGGATGATGGTCCCTTTAACATTTGGATCATGTTTTTTTTTTACCTAAGTAGCATTGAATTGTCACAGACGTATGTCTGTGGTAAACTTAGGGGCTGATTTGTCAGCATTATAATTTTTTTACATTTATTTGGGGGAGGGGTTAAAATCATTAACATTATGTTTTCAAAAGAGCATGTTTTTTGTTTATTAAGAGCAAAAAGCATGAAAAACTGAATGCAAACCTTTAGCATTAAAAAGTTTGCAAGGTCATGTAGAAGTTAGTGGCAGATATTCTAGGCAAAATCTACACTCCAGGGAGTAAAATGAACCTTTGTGATTTTACCTCCTACCAGAAAATGTCTATCTACAGTATATATGGTATGAAAATTAGTGACTGAGCTACCAATACTTCATATTCTACATATTAATTTCCATGACCTTCCACTACTTGGTAAATGGTGATATTGGTAGTTTGCCTGAAAATAAAACAATGGATGTTTGGTTATGTTGCTTTGTAGAGGATTTATTTTTTATGTTATTATCAACTCAAAACTGGAATGTAAGCAGGGCTGCAATCATGGGGCACAGGGGGTACTACTGTACCTGGCACTGGCCTAAAGTGGGGCCTGACTGTGCTGCACTTTTCAAAATAGCTAGACCCCCTTTGACATGGCACATCTTCCATAGTCCTGAACTGCCAAATTCCAAAGAGCCAAAGCCACAAAAGGAGCCAACTTTGAAGTCCAGAAGCTGTGAAACAACCCAAAGTCACAAAAGGAGACAAAGTTCTACTGAACACCAATGTGTGTTTTTTTAAACCCCTAACCCCGGCAACCAACGTTTTTTTTTAAATATTCTCTGGGGCTCCAGGGCTCGCAGGGGCCCCAAAAATGTATATCACTCTTGAAATCTGTTACTGATCAATAAAATATACATTGAAGCTTTTCAAACAATTAGTACAGTATTAAAGAAAAACTTTCAGCCTCCTCTAATCTACATCAGCTCCAATATTTATGAAACCTACTCGGTCATCTCTAACCCCTCTTTATCATCATTCTTCTGCATAACAAACAGAAGTACCACGTAGACAACATACTCTTACCTTTTTTCAATAGATTGAAGTTATTTCACTCCAACCTGCCTAATTCAGTTACAGAGAGGGAATAGAGGAGGATATTTAAAGACAGACATCAAACTCTTATTAAAGGAGGGGTTATTTCTCCTTTAAATGAGAAATTAACAGTAGGCAGGAAAAATACAAAATATAGGCTCCAACAAACAAATACAGTTGTGTGTGTGTGACAACAAATTAGATTCAAAATCAAACTACTTCTCTCATTCAGCATTAAAATTACTGCACGTTGGAAAGTATGAATATATGACTATAGCATTTGCGTTTATATGTTATATAAAACAGATGCTGTGAAAAACAGCAGGCAGAGGTTAGACCTATGTAGTAAACACAATTTAAAAACTGTATTCAAATGTTTTAATAGAACTTCTTTAATAACCCCATTCATCACATTTAATTTTTAAGTAGACCGTCCTACATTTGTTTTATTACATATTTTGTTTTATTTGTTTAAATTAATATTTGTTTTCTACAAAATAGCATTTACATTTGATTTTTTTTTTCTTGCAGTATATTGTGCATTTACGCTGGGGAATACATTACACTATCTATGAGCAATAGCTCATGCTCTTCCCACATCTCTCTGCAAAGTTTCAGAATGTGCTTAGTACGAGCAGGGAACTGCATCAGTCATGAGGCTGAGTTGCAATTTTAAACATAAACATTATTTTGTTTTCTGATCTGACACTTTGCTTTTCCAACAAGTTTTTGAAACATTCTCTTATGAAATTATTGTTCTGCACTGAACTTTATTATGATTTATTGTTTGTAGTTTATGTCTGCATCTAAATGGCAAAATCTGCCAGTGGCTATACTGTGTTTGGAGATTTCAATTGTTTTGAAAAAAAAAATAACTGTCAGTTTAATGATGCATGCGCCGGTTAAATATAATAATTACATTTTAAAGACTGATTTCACCTTTGCCCAAAGTTTAACAATGAAACCTTTAATTTTTTTTATACAATAATGATCTATAATTGCCTCTATTTCATTTTGCTTTAATGTTAGATGCAGCCTGGAAAAGAATTGTATCTGAAACAAGAGTAAGGGAAAGCTTTACATTTTTATAGCCTGAAGTAGCAATTATTGTACATGCCACTAACTTAAATAGATTTTTTTTCATAGTGGCATTAAGTTGAAACTCAGTTTTTGACAAGGTCTCTGTCATAATTTTTGGTAGCGTTTATCTTGTAAGAACAAATAGTCATTCTTGTAGCACTAGTAAATGGACTCCTTAGAGTCCTATTTAATAAAGCATTACTTTTTCTGACTGAGTTATAAAAAAAAATTTGAAACTTCCAAACCAGAATCCCCTTAATTTACCAATAAATTAAGTTATATACTAGGGAAAAATTGGTATGGCAAAAAGTTGCTATAAATTGAGCCTCAATTTAAATCTTTTTAGAAATTGTAGCTCTGGAAACTCAAATTAAACAGATTGTTGAACGAAAACAGTGCAAACAGTGTGAAGCTACTGGAAATTCTGAAGGTGAAAAACATGTTATTTTGCTATTGACTTCTACATGAATTCAACAGATTTTAACTGAAGTATTTTCTGATTCAAATATTTTGCAGATTCAGAGCATGATAAATCTTGAAAAATTTTATTTTTTCCTCTAACAATTTCAGTTTTTCTCATTTAAAAATCGAGGTTTAATAAATAGGCTCATAAGTGGCAGATTTACTAGAAGTAAAAAATCTTCGAAAATCAACCGTCAAAGGGCTTTTTTGATCGAATAAGTCCATTTTTGTTTGAATAATAAATTGGTTGAATCGTTCTAATCGTTCAATTCGATCAATCCTTCAAATTCTTGAAACTTAGAAAATTTTCCAGGACAGGTTCTATGATGTCCCCCATAGGCTAAAATGGCAATTCGGCAGCTTTAAGCTGGCAACTAGTCAAGGGCAAGTACTTTTCAAATTTTTTTCAATTAGGTGCGAATTATGGCTATTCGATAGTCGAAGTAGCCCAAAATTACTTTGAAATTCGAATTTTAAAAATTCTAATTTTATTCGAATTTTCACTTTGACCTTTAGTATATGTGCTCCTCGTGGGCAGATTTACTAAGGGCCGAATTTTCGAAGTGAAAAAACTTCGAAATTCGACCCTCAAAGTTTTTTAAAGGGCTCTTTCGATTGAAAAAAAGGTGAATTCTTCCAATAAAGTTAATTACAGACTATAGAATTTGGCTCTCCAGAGTGCTATCTTCTCATCTGTGTAAGTTTTGAAGGCCTGATGGGGCCTGACTCTAAAGTGGAACAAATACACTGGATTACTAAATATCAATTCATCCAAAAAGTGTGCATATTGATCGAAAATGGACCTATTTCGATCGAGTAGGTCCATTTTCAATTGAATAAAAATTGTTCGAATTGTTCGATTCGTTGGAATGATTCAAACGATTCTCCACAAAATCATTTTAATTACAGGTTCTATGAGGTCCGCCATAGGCTAAAATGGCAAATTGGCAGCTTTAATTTGGCGAATAGTTGAAGTCGAAGGATTTTTAAAGGGCCAGAACTTAGAAATTTTTGAATTTTTTCAATTTGAATCGAATTTTGAGCTATTTGATAGTCGAAGTAGCCCAAAATTACTTATTACGAATATTAAAAATTCAAATTTTATTAAAATTTTCACTTCGACCCTTAGTAAATCTGTCAGGAAATGTGTGTGATCAAACACTGACCTGTGCACTGAACATCTTCTGCAATTACCTTCTGAGCCACTGTGGTTTTTAGATCTGGTGATACTTAGAGACCCATTTATCAAAGGTTGAATTTCGAATTCATGTGAATTTTTTAAAATTTGAATCTACTCACAATTCGACTGTAAAGTTATTTTAAAAAATTCAATGTCTAATATTCAATCGCATGGTTCTGACCCAAAAATTTTAATCCTGTTTGATTTGTATTTGATTCAAATGAATCAAGTTTGAAAAAAAAAAACTGGAATGTCAGGAAGGCTATTAACATCAGCAAATGGCTCAGCGGACCTCTGCCACTGACTTGTAAATGACCTTGGCAGGTTTTAGGTGGTGAATACTCGAATTAGGACTGTTTCCATGGTCAAAGTGTGATAAATCTCACAATCAAATTTACATCAGAATAGGGGGATTAAAATTCACTAAAGGGCGAATTTTCACCATAGACCGCTTTGCCACACTCCATGCTGCAAATTAGTTACCACTGCACTAATTCACTAAAATGTGAAGTTACGTCTCAGCAGCCAAACACTAGCACTACTTCTACTGGTTGAGCATTTCATAGCGAATTTTCGCAAGCGTTCTTTTCTGTCTAGAAAAACTTCACAAGCACTCTTGCTCTTAGGTTAATTTGAATAGGGCGGGCATCTAAAAGTCAGATGGACTTCTTTATTAGTAATGTTGATGCAAAGAATTGAAGTGGACAATTTTTCAAACACATGTCCAAAGAGCCATGATAAAGACAGAAGAGATCCTCTAATGCCCTAGATATGAGCCCACCCTTAAATAAACGTGGCATATCCCTCAAATTATTTTTAAAAATTGTTCACACATAAATCTTTAATAGTTTGGACATTTAACGGCAATCCACTTTAAAAAAAAGAAAAGTCACCAGCATTTTTTACAACTTTAATGCATTTCCAGCATACAGGATATGATGTCACTGACATAAGATAGTGGAAGATTTAGCTTTGTTTTATCAGTTCACCTGGACTGAGGTGGTGAAGTAAACTCTGAAACATTCAGTATAATTTGCATCTTAGTGAATTTGTGGAGTAAGGACTGTTCACCAGAGACAAATACTGTATGTTTGCTAGCAAATTGTCCTCTACCCCTGCTAGTGAATAGACAATATCTCGGCCTTGACCTTGCTTGCTGCCTGCCATTGATCTTGGCCTACTTTTGGACCTTGGCTGTCATCCACCAGCCCTGGCCATTCAGCCGGTTACTGGACTCTACTTTTGCTTGCCGTTAGTCTCATTACAGGCCTGTATTGGAACTTTTTGTCTGAAACCTAGTGATAGGCGCGCGACTCGTTTTTTGGCGAATTTTCGCCAGGCGAAATTTCGCAGGTGATTCGCGAATCGCAGGAATTCGCCGCGAATTTGGCCCTGGCGAATAAATTCGCCCATCACTACTGAAACCTACTCTGACCAAATCTTTACTGACTTTTCCCCCAATTTATCAATATGTTTTTCCAAAAATTTCTTGTGCATGAAAAAAAATCTCTATATATACGAATTGTACAATTTTTTTGGATTTGCCGTCATAACCTGCAATTTTCTCAGAAAACCACAAAATATTAGAATTATTGAACAAAACTCAGCACAGATTCAGGATATAAATGGGACATCTGCCATTGACTTCTACATGAACTCAGCAGTTTTACTAAAGGTCGAATTTTGAATTAAAATTTTTTTTAAATTCGACCTTGGGAATAGTGGGGAGGTAAAATCCAATGAATTAGACTATCGAATTAGAAGGATTTTACTGCAATTCGATTGATCGAACGATGATCAAATATAGAAAATTTGATTTTCTAACGATTTTTAAGTGATCGATTGAATTTTTTATATTCGATCTTAGGGAATGATCCCCATTTTGGTAGGTTTAATCTGGCGAAGTAGGTGGTCGAATTTAAATTTAAAGGGGAAGTATTCGACCATCGAATTTTCAAATATTCAAATAAAATTAAATTTGAATATTCGAATTATTCGAATTTGAATATTCGATGGTTGAATTTGCCTAATTTTTGAAAATTTGATCGAATTTCGAATCACTCATGTGAATTCATGTGAATTTAGTAAATCTGCCCCTTGGTGTTGTCAGGGTTGTCAGTACTGCTTCTACTCTATGTGAGCAGACAGCTATGGTCCTTGTTCACCGTTATTGCTATCCCTGTATTTCCCTGTATCTCCAAGCAGGCATGCCTGTTTAACCTGTTGTTTATCTACTCACATGTTTTCTGAGTTAGTAATTATTCTTGTGTAACCCCTATTTGGCTGACCTAGACCAAAACCAACTAGCGATGATAGAGCATGGGCTACATGCGACCCTTTTTCAGCAGGTAGGGCTTTTGCTAAGTGGAAAATACACGTGCTGAGGTAGTTGAACTGTAACTCAATACTGCCAGATAGGTAAAAGAACAGTTGCTGGATGCCAGGGGTTCTTTGCAAACAGGTAGAACAGGCTTTATTTACATACAATGCGCCACAGGGTTGATAATACTCACAACTGAGGTAGATATATTATATGCCAGGTACATTCAGAGGTGTAGCAGATACAGCAAGGAAAGACACTATGGTAGAAATAGCAAGTAGGAGTTGATAGGGTCACCTTCCAGGATGTCAGTACATCATGTGGACCGGATCCCTACAGCAGACGTGGATCAGGGTTAAAAACACTGCCTGATGTCCCTTGTCAGTACTGTGGTCCCTGCACTACAGGCAAAGTAGAGCCTGGGGGAGAGCTACCTTCTATCTTCCTTGGTGGAGCTTGAGCTGCTCTTGCTAGCTATCCTCGCTGACTCACTTCCACTAGAAAGTTCTATAAAGAGATATATCTTATACACTGGTTTCACCTTGTTCTGGCTTCACCTCGTTCACGGGGTCCCTGTACCCCGACTTCTCTAAAGGGGTTGTCCCTTTAGGGCCTAACACTTCTTGGGCCTTGTTGACTCCAGGCTCAGTGGATCATCTTCCCAGGTCAACTGCTGCAGGCCAAAGAGGAAGTGCCCCTCCCTGCAAGCACTTTTGTTACAGCACTGCAGGGAGGGTCACAACCTATAAACAATAGAATGATACCAATATGTTACATGTGATATAACCCAGCAACAGGGAAAGGAAGGTACTAGGTAGGGAATGAAGCCATAATGGCCATTATACTTATGGGTCCCTACATTTTCCCCTTAGCGAAAGCCCTACCTGGTGAAAGAGGGTCGCATGAAGCCCATGCTCTATCATCGCTAGTTAGTTTTGGTCTAAATCAGCCAAAAAGGGGTTACACTTGCTATACAACACCCTGCTCTGCACTGACTCACTGCCAGCTATAGGTCAAGTGTACTTGGTCTTAGGTGCTCTGATACTTGTGATTGCTGTTTCTATGACTCCCGCTCTCTGCTCCTGTCTGCTGTGTGACTTTCAGGTTTCTGAATATAGCTTGTTCATGACCTTGAGTTTGCATCACAATTCTGCTCCTGTTATCTGTTTCTTACATAGCTTGGTGGACTGTATCCAGCTCCTTCCTTACCAGCTCCTTCCTCAGGCTGTATGTACTGGATTCTTGTGTGGCAAGTAGCTAAGGCCCAAAGCCAAAGGTGGCTGCTATAGGCAGAAGATCATGCCTAGACAGAAATACAGGAATACAGTCGCTCCCCTGGGGTTTGGGTTTGCCATTGTGATACCAAGATACTTCAACACCACTGAAAGATTCCTGTATTCAAAATCTTACAAAAATTGCCCTTTGTATAAATCAATAATTTTGGGCTGGTGGTGCCAATAAATTGTGATTATTTTTTTCATCACATTTGAAATTGGTTCAAGAACAATTTTAGGTTGTTACTGTGCCATTCATACATGGATCCCTGCCATGTATGTGTCACGACTCAGGGCTAATTGAAGAAACTGTGTTATCTAAAATTATCTTAACTCATTTAATGCAT
>CM044434.1:90671490-90701606 GCA_024363595.1 Xenopus borealis | reverse complement strand
CCCACAGAGGAGATGCCCACTCTAAGGCTTTTTGCAGTCAGGTGGGTAATAATGTATTCCACTTTAGCGTGTTCCAAGACAAACTGATTAGGTAGAAGCATGAAATGAATTTTGCACTGATTCAGGAACCCTCTGCAAGCTTGTGGATCCCCACCATAGAGAGGAGGAGCCGAGATACGTGGCTCGGAGGTGTGTGAAGAAAACATTGGAGTTGGAGCCGAAGCGGATGGTGGAGCCGGAGAAAGAGCAGACAACTTGTCCAGAATGGCCGTAAGAGCAAGGCCAAAATTAGTATGATTCCATGTGGCCAGCCAATCCATGGAGCGCTCGACCTACATCTGGCATAGCTTCCTTAGTAGGGTCCATGGCCCAATTATAACGTCAGGGGCCTATCGGCTCCTTTGGGAATTGTCAGGACCAAGGAGAAAGCTGTAGGGTTAAGGTCCAGAAACAAGGTACAGACAAGGGTTCAGGCAATATTGAGGTCAGAGTCCAGGCTAGGGTTCAAAAGGCAGGCAGAAGGGATTCAATCAGGCAAAGGTTCAAGTCCAGGAAAAAGTAGTTAAAAAATAGAGCACCCAGGATTGTTAAAATAACAAAAGCCATTATGGTGTCCTAAGCGTCCTTTTACACTGAATTTAGTGCCAAAAACTGGTGCAGGCATCAGTTAGCGCAGTGACGTCATGGGCATGGTGGCCATGGGTACTGCCATTTTGGGAGTGACGGCCAAGTGAATAGATGTGCCACCCAGAGCTCCTGGTAACGGTTTGGGCAACGTTCATTATATTGGCCTGCATTTGCAGGATGAACAGAAGGGTCTTCAGCTTGCTTATCACCTATCAGTAGCATCAGGTAATTGCAGATCTCCCAATAGCTGCAATATTTTGTAAAATGCAGGCTGCTAAAATGTTATTGCACACTTTAAGGGAATACTGCAGAACACCACCTGAATGGTCCAAACAGCAGAAGTGCATCTTGAGTAAGCCAAATGTAGGCTCAATGACTTGTCTGGTCATTTGATGAGTTGCATTATATATGTGTTCTCCTGGTGTGGCTGGATTAGCAATTGGGTTGTTTCAACACCCATAACCAAGTTCTCCTGAAAAAGATTGGATATATGTTTAAATCAATATAGTGAATTTTAGCATTCTACAAAGATTACCCTTTATACAATGTTACACTTACATTGCTCTTTTGACATCTTTAACTCTGTCTCCAATTGCATTTTAATTTTTGTTGTTGGGAGGGGGCAATCTGGAGTGAAGAGAAAAAGCTTTGATGTAAAACAGCTAACTAATTACTTTAACAAACAATGGTTCACAAGACCATCTTTCATCCCTTTGCTAACAGGGCTGGTATGAGGGTTTAGTAGTAACACATATCACAAACATCATATAGACAAAGGGACTACACACAAAAGATGGGTTTTGAAAAGAATGAGTTGTAATAGTTCATGTTAATTAACAATTGTTTGGCAATCTTTAAATAAGATTAGTATGTAATAAGAGTTCTAACAAGATTGACATGACTAAACTATGACAGCATATTTAGTATTATATGGAAAGTTGAAACAATACTTAGCTAGAAGCCAACCACCACTTAACTAACCAGATTCAAAATGCCTGCAGACTGATGAATTGCACAGAATTAGTGATGGGCGAATTTATTTGCCAGGGGCGAATTTGCGGCGAATTCCCGCGATTCACCGCTGGTGAATAAATTCACGAAACGCCAGCAAAAATTCGGCAGCGAAAATTCGCCAAAAAAAAACCGCCAAAAATGACGCGCCGCGATTGACGCGACACGCGTCAAAAAAGACGCGCGACTTGTTTCACAAATTTTTTCGCCAATTTTTCGGCGAAACGGGTGAGATTCACCCATCACTACACAGAATATATTAATTGTGTGTGCTTCCAGGGAAGGCAGCAAACACATTCATCAAACACATATTTGCATCACAAATGATTTGTGTGTTTATTGAAATTGAATGAAATTGCTTCCTTTTTCTCCTGATTACTAGGGGTCAATTAAGCCACATGAGTGCAATCTATTGCACTCATTACATTTAGCAGACCTCAGACATAAAAGTGCCTTTTCACTTTCAGCTACTACTGCCAATAACTTGCTGAAGACCAGAACTGCCCTATTTTTAGGTACCAGAGGATCAATATAATTTTTTGATAAACTGATAGAGATCCATGAGACACTGGCTAATAAGTTGATATCAATAAAGAACTTCAGCCTCCACTAAGCCAGCAAGACCCTGGCTCTATATTGCCTTGAGGGCCTTCAGGGATGACAGGTGGAGGTGCCACAGTAACTAGTAGTGCAGAGTATGGCAGTTGCCTGGTTCATGGCCACCATCTTCTCCAGCAATGTCTTCTTCCTGGATCCGTACGCGCTTGGCTGCACATGGGCAGTATTGATGTATTTGCTGGCTGGTAAGTTCACGAAGTTCAATCAGCGAACTTCGTGAATTTTGGGCACATGCACAGTAGTACCAGCCGACAAATGCTTTCTACTGCACATGTGCCACCGGATCCAGGAAGAAGCCATTGCTGGAGAAGATGGTGCCCGTGAACCTGGTTGGAGGGGACATGCACGGAAAGGGTAAGTAGCGACTTAGGGGCATTTGTTTGGTAGAAGTAGGCCAGGGAGAGGAAGGAGGGGGCCTAAGGGGGTTGGGGGAGGGGTTTAGCACCAGAGGGGTTGAATTCCCCTTTGAGGAAATAAGTGGGTTTCAGGTTGAATTGAATGGTGAAAAGTAAGCATTCCACCTACTATCAATGAAAACATAGAGATACAATAAGACTAGAGGTGTGTGCTAAAATTTTGTAAACAAAAGTTTTTTTTGTCCCAGAAAAAAGCCAACAGCATTATTAGAATTTTAGGAGGAAGAAAAAAGGCATTGTGTTCAATGCATTTGCCACAAGAAAAAAAGAAAATAAATATCCAAGGAACTTAGTGAAATTTCTGTGAAATCTTGCCATTTTGCAGATTTCTTTTCACATTGTGTAACTGCAAGTATTGCTTATCACTACTACAACACTTCTGTGTTTGAATTCTATTTCCTGTGTGTGATGTAATTGATTGCTTATTGGTTTTGGGATGCTTCCTGTACTACAGTTTCCTGTTATTGTAAGAATGTATGTGATTCTCTCTCTTGCATGCAATATAGATAGAAAAACATATTTAATAAGTTTTTTTTTCTTTAGATTTTATATGAAAAAAATGCCAAAGAAGTTCAACATTTACATTGACTGAATGCTATTTGAATGAGTTAATCATTCTATCAAGCTCTGCGCCATGAGCTTGAAGGTTCTTTAAGATAAGAATACTGCACCCCTGGTGAAAGAACTGTAGATAGTTTTTGTTACCAAGTTTATCTATTTGCATATTTAGAAAGAATGTTGGATTCATTTACATTTGCAGACAGTTATCTCTGTAGGTTTGTAATTCACTCCTGGGAAATTGCCTTAGCCTCATCTTGAAATATAAGCAATTAAAGTTTTGTGAATGCTGATCATGCAACTCCGTTTTGTTGTGTAAAACTTACCTATGGAGAATAATTTCAGGAAGTGATAAGATATTCATTCAAACACACTTTGAATTATTGTATTATAATTCTAACTATATTCTAAACTGTGATTATGATTTAACAATAATGCAAAATAGTATATATGTTTTTAATAAAAATGCAAGGAAAACAATGTAATGTAATGTAAAGTCTATATTGAAAAATTTAAAAAGAGTTTGGGAGCAACACAAGCATGAAAAAGGTTTCTGGGGGTGCCAAGGGCTGGGATTGGCTATTTGATACACCTTGTGTAAACTGGAAGCATTTAGGAGGCTGTTTGGCCACAAACTTGGCTTCTATCCAACCAAAATTCTCCCCCAAGTCAACTTCAAAAATAAGCACCTACTTTGAGAGCAAAATACAAGGGGTTGCTGAGCAATGTGTTTTTCATGAGTCACTGGTTAGGTATCACTGCTCTAAGTTAATGTATGAATCTATAATGATGCTCTATGAATAGCATCCAATATAAGTAATCATTCAAGACATTTCGCTACTCATCCGAGTTGAACTGAAGAAGCTGCTCGGATGAGCAGTGAAACGTCTTCAGTGATTACTCAGCAAGTGCAGTTGTTTTAGAATTACTTATATTAGATATACCATGACCTGGATGAATGAAAATCTTGATAATCATACTCTATGAATAGTGATGGGCAAATAAATTCACCAGGCATGAATTCGCTATGTATTTCCATGTTTCACCACCAGAGAATAAATTCCAGAGAATTCAGCCGGCAAAAAAAATCCACCCTGTCAAAAAGATTTTGGCGCATGTCAGAATAGTCACACGCATAAAAATTGATGCACATCAACATTTTTGGACTCCCTTTGGCTTTAATGCATTTGGACAAAATAGGTGCAAACATGACACTAGAGGTGTCTTCACATCCCTATAGACTGCAGAATTCATATTGTGAAATGTAATCAATGCACCCAATGACAACAGATGCAAACATCATGGTTCAACATTAAAGTGGACCCGTCACCCAGACACAAAAATCTGTATAATAAAAGTCCTTTTCAAATTAAACATGAAATCCAATTTCAAATTTTTATTAAACTATTCATAGCTGTTTTAAGCTCATTTAAAAATCTCAGCTGTCAATCAAATATTGTCTGCCACTCCTCTATGCCTTAGGCATAGAGGTGGTGCACATAAGTACTTTCACTTTCCATTCAGCACTTCCTAGATGCCACTGCTCCCCACACATTCCCCCAGTTCTCTTAAACATTTAATTGTGTAGCCAGGACAAGGGGATAGACATCTGGTCCCCCATTCTGGTGCACAAACAAGGTTCTGAGATGATGCAAGGCTTGTCTTAATAACAGTGTCCTCAAAATGGCTCCTGCCTGCTTGCTATAATTATGAATTCCCAGACTGAAAAAAACAAGATTAAAATAATTTATATAGTGTAAGTAATGTTCATTTTGCTTGACTAATGTGATAAAATATTATTTAGAATATTTTTTTGGGGGTGACGGGTACACTTTAAGCTATGAACCCTGAGCTCTTTTAATTCAGTAGAAACCTAGGAAAAACAAAAACGAGGATTTCTGCTTAAGAAGACCATTGCAGACCAGTGCACCATTTGCAGAAATCCTGGCATCAAGTACAGTCCTTGTCCATATTGCAGATATGAAAAACTACTACTGAGAAATAATGTGTAATAATATGTAACTTGGCTTTTCAGGGGTATCAGTCTTTATTTACAACACGCTTAAGACATTTTATAGGTATTTAAATATAATTCTCTCTTAACCTGAACTGGTATAAAAAGTTATTGCTTCTGAAATTCATTTATATAAATAAGTCAGTGTGTAGCCATAGGGCAGCCACTCAAGGTGAAAATTGCAAAAAAGCACGTTTAAACAGTAAATAACAGACAAGCTGCATAAAATTACTTTAGTTCTTACACAATAAGGTAAACTTGGCTCAAGTGCCATTTTTGGCTTTCTACAAGTCATGGGCAAATTTATTGTCACGTTTCTCAGTAATAAAACTGCCCAGACACTCAAATGTATTGTACTCTCTATATAACTACAGAATCATAAACTTTATTAAACAAAAAAAAATTGTTACCAAGAAATCGTTTATTTGTAGTAACACAGATACATTTTTTTAAAAACATAATCAACTTTTGATGTTATTAGTACTTTTAAATATCAGAAACACACAACAGTGAAAATATAATTTTTTTACATTCAAAACTTAAAACTTTGATCCATAGCTTACAGATAATCAATTTATTTGACACAACTGCCCTAGTTTATATTGGAGAGGTTTCATACTATAGTTCTTTGGAGGGACATGAGTGACATTTGGCACCTACTGTATTTTTCTCCCTTTGCAAAAACTAAACCCATTGCGGCAGATTCACTAAGATCCGAAAATTCGCCAGCGTAGGATTCACTAGCGTTCGCCGCACTTCGCCAGGCGAATTTTTGCCAGAGCTACACAAATCCACTAAAGTGTGAATTTACGCTCAGGTCGGTGAATGGTAGCGTAGTTGCGCTAGTTTTACTTCGCTAGGCAGAGCGCTGTTATGCTAGCGAAGCCTAATTTGCGTACGGCGGGAACTTTAACTTATAATAGAAGTATATGTTACAGCCACTACATTCCACTACACAAGCCCAGGAAACCTTTAATAAATAAAATAAAGTTGTCCTATTGCCCTACATGTGCCCCCTGTATAGTTGAGTTGCCATATATTAGGAAATGTAGGGGGGAAGAAGGGTAACCCCCCCAAAAAAATTATCAATCTTTTTCAGACTATCACCCTCCTATGCTAAAATACGCCGGCGTTTTTTTGGGACTTTCAACCTCCTATCTATTGTTTTGAACTTTGCCTGGTCTGACCAGGCGAAGTAACGTCTAGCGTAAGTGCTAACGTTGAGGGAAATGTTCATTTTAGTGAATTTGCGAAGTTACGATGCTTCGTCAGTGCGCAACTGACGAAGGATCGTAACTTCGCAAAGTCTATCTACTTTGCTAGTGAAAATTCGCCAGAGCTGGTGTTAGTGAATTTGCGAAGTTGCGAAATGACGTCACGTTGGCGAATTAGCGGTAGCGTTAGACACTTCGCGCTTTAGTGAATCTGCCCCGTTCTGTAGAGCTTTACTTTTATCTGCCTTTTCTAGTTTTCAGCTTAATTTGCTGCCCCCATGACTACACAGCAGCATATTTAAATAAACTATTGTAGTGCAGGACATCAGAACATTAAAGGACATATTTATTATGCTGTGTAAAATTAAATTAGCTGAAAAAAAGCTATGTAAAATAAATCGCAAATTTATCAAGTTGTGGATAATATTGTGTATACAATGTGTAAAAATGCATGCTGTAATTTACATGGTGAAGCCTGGGGATGTGTGGTGTATTACTCCCATTGTTCTTTACACAGCATAATTGTAACAAAGACTTACCCTGATGGTCTAGCAGTGTGGCGTGGACATCTGCAGTGTGACCTCTTCTCCCCAGGCTGGCGTTATGACGTCATCGTGCAATGGCGTGAAATTTAAAAGGTATTTAAAAGGACCTTTTGTATTTTTTTCATTGCCCATGATATGATTTGTTCATGGTGCTTCTGTGCATTCTTATTCTGATCATGATTCTGAATTCCTGTTGTGACCCTGCCTGGCTATTGATGATTTTGACTTCTATATTATGACCCCTTCCTGATATCCGACCTTGCTTCTTCTATATCGCTCTGATTGATCTCCTGGTTTGACCCTTGCCTGCCTGACTCTGATTGCACTCCACCAGCCCCGACCTGGCCTGATCTGACTACTCTTTTGCCTAAGCCTTGTACCGCAACCTTCTGCCCAAAGACTTTGCATATACCATTGTGCCCTAGCGCTTTGAGGAAAATCCCTGGTGGTCTAGTGGGGGTGCCGACCAAGTTCAGAACCCCTCGCTTAGCACCTCATTTAATAAGTCCTGGCGGCATCCAATAAGCCGAGGGCTCCTCCTGAGGAGAAAGGCGGCTGTTATACAGATGCAGTCACTTTGGATTGTGTGTTTAATGCGTCGTAACTTAACTCATCTATCTCATTTATCCCACTTATCACAGAATATTGTGTCACAGCATCCCATCCAATTAAAGAGTTCACCATTGAAAACAATGGTGCTTTGGTATGCTAATGAAAAGGTTAAATGCATTGAATGAGTTAAGACGACTTTAGATAACAGTTTCTTCAATTAGCCCTGAGTCACGATGCATTTAACTTACAAATCCAAGTGACTACATCTGTAGGTGTAAGCAAGAGCCTAGAAAATGGTGCTTAGTATCGGTTCTTAATTAGGGTGCCAACTATGACAATAATCAAAATGTCCCTTTATTTTAATTACATTTAATTAAATTACTATAATTACCATAATTACCTATAATTAATATAAAATAAAAGTGTATATTTTCTTTCCCTTTAAAAAGGGGCAGATTCCCTAAAAAGCGAATTTTCGCTAGTGTCAGCTTCGCACCCATTGCCCTAATTCTCCAGACACAAATGCACTATGAATATGTATATTATACTATGAATATTTTATAGTGAAGATGCGCTAGAGTTCATTTTACCTAGCAAAAATTCGCTAGTGATCTTTCGCTTAGGCCAATTTGCATACAGCAGGAAATTTTAAGTTTCGTGCAGGTCTTTATTATTAATGTTGGTGCAAATGGTTTAAGTTACGTGTTTTTATTACACATGTCCAGGGAACCTCAATAAAGACAAGAGAGTTATTATAATGCCCTACACATGAGCCACTGTAAAATTAAAGTTCCATATACAGTATATATATGGAGAAAGCCGGTTTCCCAAAAAAGTACTTTTGCAGGCAAGGAAAAGTCGCCAGCGTTTTTTGAACTTTAATGCATTTTCGGTAGACAGGATATGATGTCAGTCACCACTTTGCCTGGTCTGAGATGTTCGGTAAAATGTTCGGTAAAATCCGCACCTGTGAATTTGCAAAGTAACAATCGTTCACCAGAGCTAAAAGTTGCCTGGCGATAAGTGTGAATGACGGTCTCATTCACTAGCAAGTTGGCACCTGGGCCTGTAAGTGAATTGTGATGTCCCAGCGGGTGCAACACTGGTAAAAAGTCACCAGAGTTAGCCACTTGGACCTTTAGTGAACACATTTTGTCTTTTGCTTTAATTGCATTAAATCTTTTTTTTTAAGTTTTTTATTTTAAATTTAAACATTTACATAACAATAACAACAAGAGGAAAGAAGAAGGAAGGTTGAAAGAGAGGGTAAGAGGTTTTGAGTGTGGTAGGACAGAGGTATAGGACGACTTATAGATAATATTGTACGAGTTCAGATATTTAACTAGAATACTTAAACAGCTTGCACATTTAACCAGGTACCCCAGATAGCCTCAAATTTTTCTGGGCAGCCTCTAGCCAAATAGGTCAATTTCTGATTCGAGAGGAATCGTTTATAATTTTTTGCCAATAGTTTATTGTTGGAGGGTTAAGTGATTTCCAATGCATTAATATGGCTTTTTTGACATAGTATAGCAGCTGTAAGTAACATTTTCTAGAGTAGGAATGGAGCTGTAAGTCTCCTGTTATCCCGAGTAGACATAGTTCTGGTGAGCGAATATTTGGTAATGCAAGCTTTTCATTTAAGTATTGAAGTACTGCTCCCCAGAACCTCTGAATTACCAGACAGGACCAGAACATGTGAAACATGGTGCCAGTTTCCACTCTACACTTGGGGCATTGATCTGAAGCTGTTTCATAAATTTTTGCCAAGCGGTAAGGGGTTAAGTAGACTCTGTTTAGGAATTTTATTTGTATCTATCTCTCATAGATATGGATATTTCCATTGTCAGCTTGAGAGCGTCTTTCCATTTTTCTTGATCCATTTCAGGTATATCTCTTTGCCATTTGTCCCTGACTCTCTCTAGGACCGAAGGCCCAGCAGTAGATATTATAGTGTATAACCAGGATAAGGGTTTTTTCAGGTCTAATCTGTATAGATAAGTCTCCAGTGTTGTTACCTCCAGATTTATAAGTCTTACAGAAAACTGCGCATGGAAAGCATGGCGTATTTGAAAATATTGAAATAACATAACTGGGTGAGGATGGACCTCCTGACATATTGCATCATATGGTTTACATTCGCCCTCGGAGACGATATTCCTAAGCGTTTTTATCCCCAACTGTGCCCATCTGGCAATATCTGGGAATTCGTGGAAGTGGGGGAGATGAGTATTGCCCCACAGCAGTGTATGTGGGGACCAGACTGTAGATGTACCCCGTACTAGTTTTTGAGCTTTCTGAAAGGCTTGTACCACTGTACTCATAGGAGTAGTGGTGACATAGTAAGGTGAGATTCCACGGTATGGAAGTTTTGCAAGAGCCTCAAGGGAACCTATAACCGCAGATTCCAAAACTGTTGCTTTATTACTCAGGTCAGGCACTAGCCACCAACGTGCATATACCAGCTGTGCGGCAAGAAAATAAAGTCTGAGGTTGGGCAATGCTAGGCCTCCCCCTGAGGATGGTGCCTGTAGTACTCTATAGTTTAGTCTCGGATGCTCCCCTGCCCACAGGAAGCCCCTAATTATTTTATCCACTCTGGTGAACCATTGAGCTCCGGGGGTTATGGGAGAATTATGGAGAACATATAAGAATTTGGGGAGAAAAATCATTTTGAACATGTTTATTTTACCTGGGAGAGAGAGAGATAAGTCTTGCCATATTGAAACTTTGTTGCTCAACGCCTGCACTACTGGGTCTAAGTTTAGCTGTTGATAGCTTTGGAGGTCCTTGTGGATTACTATGCCTAGGTATTTAAATGAGTTTACTACTTTAAGTTGTAACAAAGTACTAGGAGTACCCAGGGGAAGGGGGTCTATGGGGAATAAAACAGATTTGGAGAGATTTATTTTTAGACCTGAATATTGGCCGAATTCAGCAGCCACTGTCAAAAGGTTTTCCAGGGCTGTAGCTGAGTTAGCTAAGTACAGCACCATATCATCAGCGTAGAGCAATATTTTTTCGGTCAAGTTTCCTAAGCGCAGGCCCTCTATTTCTTCATTTGCTCGTATTTTAATGGCCAGGGGCTTTATGGCCAGGGCGAAGAGCAGAGGTGAGAGGCGGCATCCCTGTCGGGTGCCCCTTCCTAGTGTAATGCCCGTAGATATTTGCCCATTTACCAATACCTTAGCCCGAGGATGTGCATATAGTGCCTTAATCAATTTCAAAAATTTGGGGCCGAATTTATAAAGGGTTAGTACCTCCCATATGTATTGCCATTGGACTGTGTCGAATGCCTTTGCTGTGTCCAAGGATACCACAATTCTATTTCCTACATTATTATGTTGGACCACCAAGTTAGTATACAACCGCCTCACGTTAATATCTGTGGCCTTAAAAAGGCATAAAGCCTGTCTGGTCCAGGTGTATGAGTTCAGGTGCTACTAATTTAAGTCTATTCGCTAGGATCTTGACGGATATCTTTATATCGCAATTAAGGAGGGATATACTGTAGGCCTATAAGAGTCACATTTCTCAGGAGGTTTGCCTTCCTTGAGAATTAAAGTTATATAGGCATCATAGCATGAATCAGGCAGAGTCCCTGTTTTATTGATCTCAGAAAAGAGGTCTAGCAGTTTTGGAGCAAGGAAGTCTATGTATTTCTTGTACCATTCGATTGGGATCCAATCTGGGCCTGGGACTTGCCCATAGGGTATTCACTGATTGCATCTTTGATTTCTTCAAGAGTAAAGTCTTGTACTAATTGTGCAGCTAAGTGTGGAGGTACCTCTGGGAAGTCTACTGTATCTAGATATCCCTTGAGTGTCTCTAGGGGGATGTCCGGCGATGATTGATATGTAGACTGAAAATGTCTCTGAAATTGCTGTGTCACCTGCATTACATCTGTGATCAGGCCATTCACACCAGTGATGGCCTGTATCACTGTCCTAGGTATATCTCCTCTATCATACCAGGAAGCTGCTCTGTAGAGTTCACGCTGCGAGTATTTGTCTATTAGAAGTAAATCAAGGTCTCTTTGAGCTAATTGCATAGCTTGTTTACTTGTGTCTGATTCATTTTGTACTAGTTCCACTTCTGCTCTGGCTAGAGTGTTTCGGGCAAGAGAAAGTGCCAGCTCCCCCTCTTCATGGACTGATTTGATTAGAGAGATATAGGTACCCCTTATAAAGGCCTTTCCAGCGTCCCAGACTATGTGGTTTGCTGCAGAGTCCTGATTTATTTCCCAGTATTGTGTTAGAGAGGGAAGGAGTCTCTCACTCACTTTAGAGTTTGCTATCCATTTGGGGGATAATCTCCACTCATCCCGTCCAACCTGGGGGGTTCCGCCCAGTTTTAGTAAAAGTGGGGCATGATCGGAACACATTCTTGTCAAGAATTCTATTGAGTCAACATATTGTAATATTTCAGGCGTGCCTAAGCACAGGTCTATACGAGACATTGCTGCAGAGGCCACAGAATAGCACGAGTACTGCTTAAGCTGGGGGTGTCGCCATCTCCATACATCCTGCATGCCTGTTGTTTCTACCCAGTCGGCAAAGTTTTTGGTATCGTGGGTAGATGGGTGTAACCTATCAAGGGCTGGATCCAGGAAAAGATTAAAGTCTCCTGCCCACAGTATAGGGCAATTGCCCATTTCAGCTACTTTTAAAAAAATCTCATTTAGTATTTGAATATCGGCAGGAGGGGGAAAATATACATTAACTATTATATATGTGGTGCAGACAATTTGAGCTTTTAAAATAAGATATCTGCCTCCCCTATCAGAAGTTATTGCCTCAAAGTGATAATTTAATGATTTCCTGATTAGGATAGCAACTCCCCTGGAGTACGTTGAGAAGTCTGCATGGTAGGCCACTGACACCCAGTTACATTTGAGTGCACATACTCTTTGCCAGACTAAATGGGTTGCTTGGAGTAAAATTATATCCGCCCCAGATTTCCTGAGCATGTCCAGTACCAATGCTCTTTTTATTTTGTTATTGATTCCGCAGACATTCCAGGATAATATTTTAAAATTATGAGGCGCCATTTCTATTTTTAGAGTATATTGGGGTCTAAGTAACTTTAGGGAGTCTATAAATGTACCCCGCGAAAGGGTGTTATCCGGAAATATCAGATTGTGTATTGGTTCTCGTGGGGCACCTGCAGCTGATAACAGCAATGTCTCATCTATCCAGCAATATTCATCAAACCTTGTACCTCCCCTCACAGTGGAAAATAGAGAAGAAGAGAAAAGAAGGAAAAAGTATACAGCACAAAACATAACACCCCAAATATCCCCCCCTCCCGGTATCCTCCCCCAAACCTGGAGATACATATTCCCAAACATAGTTATGCAATCAAGGGGCATGGTCCTCTAGATGACCATGAGGTACAGACTCTAGCAGAGGCTAAACTGTATAAGAATCACTAACGAGAACCCTGCAAACAGGCAAGGGTGCTGCACTAGAAAAGTAGTACCGCTCAAAAAAACTTTAACTGTACAGGGTCATATAAAATTTGGGGAAATCCCTGAAGAATGATAGTCCCTGTTGTCTATGCCCCCAGTCTTGGTGGAGTAGTTATATACATTGTAATTTTCCATGCCCTTCATGTGGAGTGGGGTATTGTCCATTGGTGTAGATACTCAGACCGAACCTATTTTTAAGCAATTATGTAGTATCGACAAGCATCTAGGTGTCTTTGCGCAGGGATAGAGGTGTTTGCTCTGCATTCACTTGGACTGGGGGGACCTGTGGTCCGATTGTCGTATTATCTTGTATCTTCCCTGTTGCGCCCTACTTGGGCTAGCTGAGTTATTGGGCCTCTGTTCCAGCCAGCTCATCGCTTGTTCTGGGCGTTCAAAAAAGTGGGCTCTGCCACCATCCATAATTTTCAATTTGGCTGGATACAGCACCGCGTAGTCAAGACCTTGAGCTTGCGTTTGACACCGCTGTACGAGCTACGTTTGTTGTGCACCGTAGTGGAAAAGTCTGGGTAAAGTGATATCCTGGCCCCTGCATAGTGGAGATTGCCTTTCTTTCTGGCCTCCCTCAGTGCTGCGTCTCTGTCTCTATAATTGAGCAGTTTGATCAGAAATGCTCTTGGTGGGGCTCCAGGAGGCAGTGGACATCTGAATCCTGCATATGCCATATAGTGTACTTCCTTGGGAAGTAGGCTGGATCAGAGGCACCCTCAAAGGCTGCACTTCTATGTCCACCTCTCTCTTTGCAGCCTGTCCCCGCATTAAATCTTTAATTGAATTAAATAAGTAGGGAGACTGCAGCTTCTCTGTGTTTGCTCCCTGCACGGTACATAATTAGATTACCAATGTACTAATTATTATCTGCCAATGTAATGGACTTCTGCTAACAAAACAGTCACTCTGTGGAAAAGGACCACCTGTCTATCATGTCTTTTTTCAACATTTTAAAATAGTCGCTAAACTGACACCAACATTTTATTTACATAGTATATAGGTGTCGTTTTCTTTTTCAAACTCATTCACAAGGAACAGTAATTGTCAAACTCTCCAAAGGCAGCAAATAAAAAACATTTAAATTAATGTCAAGTTGCCAGTCTTGCATTCTCTACTAATTTTTATTATCCTTCTTTTTTTCAAATACATGATGTTATAGATGGGCACCATCTGCTGCCTGATCCTCAATTCATTGAAATTAATAGGGCTGTAACATTTGACCATGGACATATTCTGAAGATATGCATTTTACTTTGCTAAATCAACAAGAGGTTTTCATATATGCTTGCCTGCCCCATCATTATTCAAGTTTTACAGCAGAAATAAAGTGTAGTGTTAATAGCTGTATGACTTTTAATGGTGTCAAACCATCAATAAAAAGAGTAGTAATCTGGATGGAATATGCTTAACTCTAATCCAGCACATCACTAATGTTTTTTTTCTATGCTTTCTACATTACATGACAAATTAAAAATATTAGGCTGCTACACAAGCTTCAATGAGTACATATAGTTTGTACCTGGTGTAGTCTGTAACATTCAAGGGTCTGCAACAAATATCTCCATGCATAGAAGCAAGTAATAAAGGCAGAAATATGTATATATTAGATATACTAGACATAGTTGAAACAGGTGACATTAGTACTAAGTGGCATCAGACAAGTGTCTCAAGCTTTTCTATATTATACTTC
Organism: Xenopus borealis; assembly: GCA_024363595.1. NCBI lineage: Eukaryota > Metazoa > Chordata > Amphibia > Anura > Pipidae > Xenopus > Xenopus borealis. Next base: position 90,686,882 of record CM044434.1, on the reverse strand, counting down.
GGACTTAACCCACCCAACCTAGCCACCCTTATTTTAGCTCAACTTTTGTGGTACTATGTTGATGTACAGAGGTTGTCCTAGAAAAAGGGGTAGTGATTGGGGAAACATTTTTTAGATAAGCATCTCCTAGTTCAATGTTATCTTTGGCATAAACTGTAAAATGTGTGATTGTCTTCTTTTTGTAGAGAAGGATTAAATTATGGGGGGTGCAATAAGGGATTCCATGGAAGACAGGTTAGATGAGATAGTGGGCATAGTAAGGGAAACTTGGGGGTTGGGGGCTAGTTAGGGGAAAGTAATGATAATAGGTGATTTTAATTACCCAGATATTGACTGAAGCAACAGTACTGCCAGGATAGTTAATGGGAACAAGTTTATAAACTTGTTGCATATACATATGGCAGGTTGATGAAGAGCCAACCAGAAACCATGCTATACTAGATCTAGTTATCTCAAATGAGATAATCCAGAACATCTACAGTAGTAAATGTGTAAGTAATTGAACCAGTGGGTAATAGGGATAATAATGTGATCTTATTTAGTATTTGGTGCAAAAAAACAAATATACAATGGGGCAACAAAAACCCTAAATTTCAGAAAAGCTCATTTTAGCTCCTTTATGCTTTTAGAGCATAGATTAGGGCAAAATGTTTTCTGCTAAAAACACAGACCAGAAATGGTTGTCTTTTAAAATGATAGATCATTACTGTTCTCAATTTATTCCCTAATGAAGTAAATGAAGTAGCACCAAGGTGGAAATTAAAGAGACACCCTCCTACACCAGGTTAAAACTACTAAAACTACTAAAGAAAGAGAAGGGGTAGTGTTTGTAAGCAAATACGGCCAACATAGCACAGCAATGGAAAGAGTGATACTGGGCAATTTTACAAAATGATGATAAATTGAATAAAATTTGTAAAAACAAACCTTTATTTTGCTACAATGGAGGCTACACTCTTAAAGAAAAAGTAAACGTTTTTTTCTGTAAATTTCCTCTAAACAGCCACCCAGATTAATGTACCTTAGTCCGTGCTGCAAGTCTGCTCTGGTTTCTGTGTTATCAGCAGCTTGTTTCCCCTTCTTCCCGGTGCAGAGTGAAGCCCCGCCCCTTAGCTTACTGAGCAGTCCATTTGCATGCTGTGACATAGCAGAGAGGAAGGGGGAGCCAGTGTGTGCACCAGCAGCTTTTTTTTTTCTCCTCATGTGCATTCCCTGCACAAATTCCAGAACCTTTACTATAAATTACAAATGCCAAAACATACTGCCAATCTAATTCTAACACATTCCACTGTACCCTAAATGATTAGTAAGCTAGTTTCCCCCAGCATCACTAAAATTTCTTGCATAAGGCTCTGAACATTCACTGTAATGAACAACTGTGAACAAGCGCAGGCGACTTTACGCCTAGCGAGTGCGCAGTGCTGACTAGCTATTCGGGGAGATTCGGGGGAGATTCGTCGCAGCGAGAAGTCGCCAGGCGACAGACCTCCCCCGAATCTCCCCGTGGTACATTAATCTGGGGAGCTGCTTAGAGTAAATTTACAGATAGAAAAAAAAAAACATTTACTTTTCCTTTAAAGACATGCTTTGCCTGGCAGAAAAGAGAAAAATTCGTAGACAAGAAAATTTTTTCCAGGGAAAGGAAGTTACAGGTACATATCGGTGTCTCCAATGTATTTGCTGTTCTTCAGTTCTTAAAGGTAACTTAGTCCAACACCCCACAAAAGTTTTCACTATCCCCCTAAAACATTATGCAACATGCAACACAACATATGTGGTGTATATGTTAAAGTGCCCTTGTGGTCAAGTCTACATAGGTCAAATGTCCAGAGCAGTTAAAGAATGGATCAAGGAACATAAGCAAGCAACATAAGGAATATACGCAACTTTAAACCCAATACGGCTACTGACACCCTGGTATCTCCCCATTTTAATATGCATTAACATAATGCAACTCAATTGAAATGGTTAGTCCTTGAAGTTATTGATAACCCACAGAGAGGTGGAAATAAGCAACAACAGCTACTGCAAAAAGAAACATTATGGATCAAAAAGTTACATAGTTTGTAACCAATAGGGATGAATGACCAGTGGAGTTTTGCTAGTTGTTTATAAGACTATTGAAACTATTGAAACCAAAATGCTAACCACGTCCTTTATTCTTTTCACAGTGAGAAAATTGAATGCTGCCTATTTTTTCTGAATAAAAATGTACCATACCTGGTCCTCATGAACAGCACATGGGTAAGACACAGGTTTTAATGGCAGCTTAGTTACGTATATTTTGCAGTTAAAGGCTATTATAAATTTAAGTGTAAGCTTTAAATGTGTACATAAGTAGGTACAAAATTATGTCATGCCTTGCTCATGATTGGAGTACAATAGATGGACTCTAGTAGGCGTTGTCAGCAGTACTGGGAACAAGTGCTACTTAATAGAACTTAAATGTGCACTAATTTGGACTTTACATATGAACTTTGCCTTGAATTATATACGCCTTGGGTCCAGGCTGGAAAGGACTCCCCACAGTAGTCGCCTCCCAAAAGGGTTGTGTTCACCTATGATGTTAAAGGGGATGGGACTACACACATTGTAACACTTGAGAAAGAGCCCACAGCTTGAAACATGTTGTGTTAATAAAGAAAGTAGCAGCACAGTTTCTGCATTGGATCTGTTCCTGCATCCTATTTTCCTGTCTAGCAACTTTACTTTATGCAAGGACATAAAGTTTGTGAACCAGATATCAGATAAACAAAGGAATTTCACAACCTGGCCTTTCAATTCCAGTATTATGGAAGGTAGTGTAAGTGGTGTTTGCAGATGACACAAAACTATGCAGCCCAATTAATTCCATCCAGGATACGACATCCTTGCAGTAGGATCTTGACAAATTGGAACCTGGGATGTACAAATATGCAAGCAACTTACTGTACACCCTTAATGGGACTGCACTAGGCAAAAATAGTGGAAAATGACCTTGGAGTCCTTGTAGATAATAAACCTGGCTGTGGCAAACAAGGTCTGTACAGTTTTGGTCTCCAGTGCTCAAATGGGACATTATTGAATTAGAGAGGGTGTGAACTATGAGGAAAGACTGGCTATTTTGGGTAGTTCACGCTGGAGGCAGTTGAGCAGTGATATGATAACTATGTATAAATATATAAGGGCATCATAAAACAATCTCTCTGATGTTTGATTTACCTGTCCTTCCAACTGACATGTGGGCACCCATTCCTAAGAAAGTAGGTCCCAGCTAAATATTCGGAAGGGTTTTTTTTTTACAGTGAGAGTTGTGAAGACCCTGAATTCTCTCCCTAAATCAGTCATGATGGCTGATACATAAGTTAACTTTAAGAAGTGGTTGGACAGTGTTTTAGAAAGTGAGGGAATACATGGTTATGGAAGATAGCTCATAGTACAAGTTGATTCAGGAACTGGCCCGAATGTCATCTTGGCGTTGCAAAGTGTAGCTTTTACTGAAGTCATTACTAACATAATTCTGTTGTATTTCCAGGCTGCAGTTTATGACCATCACAACAAGTCCACTGCTAAAGTACAAAATTTGATTAGCATCATGCCCTTAGCTCACAGCATGATTACAACAAAACTAAAATAAACATCATTTTTGGGGCTTCTAAGCACACTAATTAAGCACTTACCTAAATATTTATTTGTCTCCAGACTTAATCCTCTTACCTCAACACAAAGTAAAAAAATTGTAGAAAATGTTTAACTGTTTAATGGCAGATAATAAGCACACATCCCAAATCTATCCCTACCTAACCTTCAGGCTGAATCTCCAAGAATATTCAGTAGAGCACCACAAATTAAACCCTAACAGAGCTTCAGTATAGATTTCCAGGCATATCCAGGTAGAAAAGAAGCCCCAACACCTAATATGGCTCAATTCCAACGTAACTGCAGTTTTGAGGTGCCAATATCATTGATGCTCTTAGCATCTTAGTTCTTGAGTGCAAGCCACTGTGATCAGCTGAAGGTAGGGTAAGTCAATCCTTTTGGACCTCTGTACTTGGTTAGTTTTACCTTTAAACCTTAACCTCCCACATTGTATAGGTAGAAGGAGTTAAGAGCACTACCACACGGTAGTAAAGTAGGCTTAGAGACATCATTATTTCTTTTATTTTCTCTGTTTCTGCAGTCTCTGCAACTCAGAGCAATTTTTTTAAAGTGCTTTGTCAACCAGAGTGCAATGAAAAGAGCTAGTATTGTACATACTGTTTGTCTATTGTTTTAATCACAAATAACCTATTTTTGGACCAGGGGAGACTAAAGCCAGAACAAGGGTATGCACCTCACAAACATGGAGTAGCTTCAGGGGGGACCAAACATGGAGTTGCTTCAATCTCCTTTTTTGCAATGTTTAGCTCAACTATAGATTGCTGATCATTATTAAACAAATCTGCAAAAGTATGTTATCTACAAAGCCAATCTCATGAACCCTTTAACTTGTAGGTCCAACAGATTTGAAGGTATATAAACATTTTGGAAAACTAGACTCATAAAATCTGTCTACAGTCTATGTTTTGCAGATGTATGATTTTTTTTTCTCAGAAGTTCGCAGACATTCAAAAAATGTATGGCATTATCATTGTATTCATGGCAGGTGCTTTCAAGCACTAACCATTATACAATACTGCACTTATTGTGAGCAACCCTTCTGTTTATGGATAATTGGATACCTGTCAAATGATGACTTGAGAAGCCACCAAAGACAACATAGTATTGTTGATCCTTAGTGCTTGTGATTTTGATGGAAATAATTGTACTGTACAGCTTGACAGTCAGATGAAAGAGAGAGGGATATGAGGGGACACAAACAGAATAATTACATTGATTGATTACATTAATTACATGATTTTCACTGCAACATATTACATACAGTACTAACTTTTAAAATTAGCTATTATTTATGCCTGATATTGCATCTGAAAATATATCTGCATAAATGCTGGATATATATATATATATATATATATATATAAAGAGGATTCTGGGATTTGTGGTCCAAGTGAAAAGCCAGTGAGGGATTAACTCAAATGTGAGTAAAGTGAACACCAAGTGAGGGTGTTAGGATCGGGACTGTTTTTATTAAACACTAATGTGATTCCCCATGTGAAGCCAGTAGGCTGAAGAATTGTGTTCAGTTGCAAATAAATGCCAGCAATGCTGCAATTAAACCATAAAAGGCTGTGTCAGTGTCCATTTCTGTGCTGAAATCTGTGCCGGGGCCTTGGGTTTCGCTACCGGACGCTCACAATATATATACTGTATAGATATAGGTATATGTATTTATAAAATTTCTAAATTTCTGTGGTCCTTTTCTCTATTTTTCAGTTTTTAACTACACATTATAGACTTCCCATAGTATACAATGTAATTTTGTAATATTATTTTTTTAATTACAGAAAGTACTTATATTACAACATATTTTAGGGGAAGATTTTATAAGGTTTGAATGTAAAATATGAATTAAAATGTTAGAATATTTTTGGTCAAAACTCAAATTTAAAACCACCAACTCCTATTTGAACTTGGAACTTATTACAGTTAGACCATTCAAAAATTCTAATATTGGCCACGTAAAACCTGCCAAGTTCATTTACAAGTCAATGACAAAGGTCCCTTGAATTATTTGAAAAAGATAATAGTAGTGATGAATGAACTTTTTCACCAAGTATCGCCACAAAAATGATACCGATAGACTCCAATGGAAGAAAAAAAAAGGCTGCACATCAAAAAATATTTGACACGCAGTATGTTTCCTTTTTTCTGACTTATTATTTGATTCAAATTTTCGGGTTGGGACTATTTGAAAGAATTTTAGACGTTTTTTCATAAATAATATACCATTCGAATTGTGAATATATAATAAAATATTCTAAAATTCGACTTTTGATAAATAACCCCCTAAGAGTGTATTGTTAATAAGCAATCTTGATATGAATGTGCTCTCATGCATGCAAACACACAGACGCACATAAAATCATAAGAGAAATAAAAAAATGTGTGCTATAAATGCGATTGCTAATAACGAAAAATATTCATGCACTTAATTACTTGGAATTTACTGTTTTACAACACCGTCTGGTTTTTTATTGATGTCTTGCTCACATGGTAAAAACAACCATTATATAAATGATTCAGTACTTAATTTTCATCATTAAAACATATATTGCACTTTATTTTCATGATTTTTTTCAAGTAAAGCAGTAGCTTCCTTTTTTAGTAAATTTCCACAATAAAAATTGATGGAAACAAAATATAACTTACTTCAGAACTTTCATGAAACCTCTGGATGTTTTATATATGGCAATGTTTCACCAGCTTATGATATTTACCTTGAATGTTTACTGCAATCTAGTATGTGATAAAAAGCATTTTGTATACATTGTCACTATAAAGCAGTGCACACTTCAAGCTCCACTTCACCTTGAGCAAATATTTAATGCCAAGTGCTGCACACAGTGTGAGGGTTTGAAACCATTAAAAGCATTTTTTGATTGCTAAAGTAGGCAATATTAAGAAAAAGCTGTGTGTAGAATTGTAAATTACATGCTGCATTTATGCTTATGATTTATGATTATTCGAATGTGTGTGATTGATTTACTTTTGGAAACAATCCAACAGTGGAGATCTCACGTGAAATCTCAATTAACATTATTTATTATGTACCATAATATATTTTTATATCAAATTATGTCCCTCGTGATTGTCTGCTTGAATGGATAAGATCACATTTTTGTTGATGCACCCAAAACAGCCACTAAAAGGGGAAAATGTAAGCACTTAGTAAGTTTCTAGCCCACTTATTGATTACATTATAATTCATTGTTCCCTCTAACATTCCCAATGCAGGTTAAATGAAAGCAGTGTAAACATTAAAGCAAAGCTAGCCCTAAAGCCAGTCATACATGCCCAGATTTGGAATTTTATAGGAACAGTTCAGTGTTAAAATACTTATTGATTACATTATAATTCATTATTCCCTTTAACATCCCCAATGTAGGTTAAACGAAAGCAGTGTAAACATTAAAGCAAAGCTAGCCCTAAAGCCAGTCATACATGCCCAGATTTGGCACTTTAAAGGAACAGTTCAGTGCTCGATTAAAAACTGGGTAAATAGACAGGCTATGCAAAATAAAAAATGTTTCTAATATAGTTAGTTAACTATAAATGCAATCTATAAAGGCTAGTGACTGGATGTCTAACACAACAGAACAGAATGCTACTTCCTTCTTTTCAGCTCTCTGTCAGCAACTTTAAGAGGGGTGGGGGACATGGTACATAGTGAGTTTGCAACTGATCCTTAGCATGCAACTCAAATTCAAAACAAAAAGTCACTGCTTGGTTACTGCCTGGTAACCAATCAGTTTAAACCAAGAGAGCTGAAAAGCAGGAAGCAGTGTTCTGGCTGTTATGTTAGACTTTCAGTTCAGCCTTTACACATTACATGTTTGACTAACTAACTAAATTAGAAACATTAGTTGTTTTGCACAGCCTATCTTTTATTTTTATACTGAACAATTTATGTAAGAAGATATGGCCATAGAACAGTTTTGTTGAATATATAAATGCAATTCTCTCATGCTCCATTTTGGCACATGGTCGGGGCATTACAAGATGTTGATGTAAGATACTGTATCTCCTCAGTACCATTTAGATACAGTGGTTTGTGTCAGCTAATCAAATATCTGTTTTGTTTGGTCATCTACATAGGAGGAATCTCAGTTGGTGAACAGTGATGCGTGACAATTTTTATCAGTCATGGATTAGGCAAAACACAGGAAAGTTTTTTCTGAAAAAATGCCATTGACTCCAGTGCTTTTTTGGCACACTAATAATGCCCAAAAATCATGTGTTGACTTCAATGCATTTTGCAGGAAAAAAATTAGGAAAACTTAAATTCAATGCATTTCATAAATTTTTGCAGTTTTGTGGTTTCTTAGGACAAATTACTTCATTGCTGTTGGTGAAACATTTAAAAAAGAATTCAGAAGCTTGCCAAACGTCTGCCGAGCTTTATTATCCTGGTGATATGAAAAATATTGTGCCCACAGTGCCCTGTGTCAATTGTCTCTCATAGTAGTGCCTTAAACAGTAAACAACAAGCATAGGATACACAAATGGGGTAGATCGCTACATTGCATCAACAATGTTGCTAGAAATCTGGGAAAAAATACAGCATTATAGAAAACCAATGGCAAGTGCGAATTGCACTTTGCACACTGCATCAAGATAACCAAATGCAACTTTGTAAGTATGTATGTATTTAGCGCCACAAATGTACAGTGTTTTACAAGACCAAAACACAATCAGGGGCATAGACAATAAAAAGAAATAAATCTATATTTAAGGGTTATTTATCAAAATCCGAAATTTTCTCATTATTTTGGATTTGCTGTCCAAAATTGATTTTTTTTAATCTTAAAAATGTTAACTGTACATCTGCCATTGACTTCTACATGAACTTGGTGGTCTGAGCTGAAGTACTTTTTAATTCAGGTTTTTAACACCATTGGGTTTAATAAATCTCCAAAAAAATTTGTTTTTTTCTATGAAAAATGTATTTTCCCTTTAAAAATCCTACCAGAAAAATTAAACTTTAATAAATAAGTGTTTTTTTTTAATAAACAGTTGAGTTGAGGTTCATGCCCTGAAGATCTTATAATCGATTTGATTAGGCTAGGATAAATTCCAGTTGCGTAACTATAGCAGCTCTCTTTCCTGTAAGTTCATGGGTCCCCTTCAGCAAGCCAACATGAGCTCATGGGCATTGGAGCAGGTAGATTACGTTACATTCTGAGCCTCGCTGAAGTTTTTTGCAGGGGGGTCTGGTGGCAGCATGGTAGCCTGCTGAAAAATTCTGTACAGACAAACCTTCATGGTTTCATTAGATACAGTACACAAATTAGAAAAGATCTGTTCATTTGATTTTAAATAAAAAATATCATCCATACACTGTATAGCCACATACTAAAGAGCTGTATGTGAGAAAATAAAAGATTTGTTTGCTATTGATAATTGTACCGGTGCATACCGGTGTACCGGACCTTAGTTATTGGAATCTTGTTCAGTCTCAGCATAGTCCAAGCCAGAACATGTTTTCAACTTTTTCTCAACTTCTGTACTTACCCATCCATGGTTACTTGGTTATTGAGTCGGTTTTCAGCGTTTTACATCTTCTATATGACCTAATTGTTCTTTTGATTCCTTTATCTTCGTAACGCCTTACAGGTACTGGTACTCTTAATCTAATCTGTTTTCTTTAGATCCTGAATCGATTTCTAACCATAGTGTTACGGAGACACCCAGGGCTAGGGCCTTACCCATGCTTAACTTTTGGTGTCCCACCAGCCTTCTATATTGGGGAGATCCTTGAGTGAAGCAAACCAAGTGAAGAGTTGTAGTTCAACTACTTTCTCTTTATTGTCATGACCTTCAGCAGGACAGCAGCACATTCACAATGCTCAATCTCCCAGCCTTTTTCAGAATATTGACCATAACAGCACACAATCAAACATGCCCTCAGGTATTCCCCTTGGACCCTGGCCTGTACTATCTTGACTTAGCCTTTCCACTTAAACCCTGACTGGTGGCATTCCCACTGGGAACACTCACTCCTAGTTGGGGCTATAGCTGCCCATGCTAATTGTCACTTTTACTAACACTTCCCATAGTGTACTATTACACCACTAGACCTCACAGTACCTAAGCTCAGTACCTCTTCTAGGAGATGACTCTCCTGCTACAGTACCCTCTGCTCATTTTTCTTCCCTTTTATAATTTGCTATTCTCCACCCTCTGGGGACTTTCCCTCACTACTACAGTGGCCAACGTAAATATCTGTACTAACCATTACATAAACAGTTATATTAAACCATTAACATTTTGACTGTATTACACTTCACCCTCCTGAAAACCACAAACATACTAATGTCTGCTAAAATAACTGTCAACCTACATCTCCTTATACTAGTGCTGCAAACTGATTCGCCATGCAGTTACTGGTTCACTGGGCCTGACCTCATCTGGAATAGGTATTCAGTTTAGCCATCTACAGAATCTCAGTATGTATGTATTTATTTGTAAAGCACTGTTAAAGGGGTGGTTCACCTTCAAGTTAACTTTTAGTATATTGTAGAAGGGCCAATTCTAAGAAACTTTTCATTGGTCTCCATTATTTATTTATCATAGATTTTTAATGATTTGCAATTTTTTTCTGTTTCTTTGCAGCTTTCAAATGGGGATCACTGACACCATCTAAAAACAAATGCTCTGTAAGGCTACAAATGTATTGTTATTGCCACTTTTTATTACTTATCATTCTGTTCAGTCCATCTCCTATTCATATTCCAGTCTCTTATTCAAATCAATGCAGGGTTGCTAGGGTAATTTGTACCCTAGAAACCAAATTGCTGACACTGCAAACTAGACAGCTGCTGGATAAAAAGCTAAATAACTATAAAACCACAAACAATAAAAAATGAAAACCAATTGCATTATACAAACTACATTATACTAAAAGTTAACTCAAAGGTGAACAACCCCTTTAAGGAGCTGCAGCTCTGTACAGGGCAAAGACAAATCACATAATAAATATATACAGAATCATATAGAACAAAGAGTTTAAGTGCCTTGTGGTAAGAGACCCTAGTGGGAAGGAGATCCCTGCCTGTAGAGCTTATAGTCAAATAGCCAATGCGTATTGTTTCCATCAGTCCTACAGTTCCCTTCAATCTCATGAACTGTTATTACTAACTTATAAGTACAGTGTCTTACTTGTGGTCTCCTGATATCTCCAAGAAAGGGGCAGATTTATTAAGGGTTGAATAGTAAATTCAAATTATTTTTGGTTTCAAAATGCACGCATTTGAATTTTAAGACCCTTGTTCGAATGAGATTTATCACGCATCGACCATGGAAACAGTCGTAATTTGAAGAACTGCCACCTGAAACCTGTTCAGTTCATGTACAAGTCAATGGCAGACGTCCGTTGAGCCATTTGGGGATGTGAATAGCCTTCGACATTCCAAGTTTTTTTTTCAGAGAAAAATTTGATTAAGAATCAAACACTGTTCGAATTTTTGGGTCTGAGCGATCAACTATTAGACATTAGAATTTGTTTTCTTAAATAACCTTTCAATTTTCGAATTGTAAATGTATTAGAGTGAAAAATAATTCACATGAATTTAAAATTTGACCTTTGATAAGTGGGCCTCCCCATATTATTATTGCCTATTAGCTTGATATACTTTCCAGTGATGTTTGCTTTTAATTCCTATTTTTTCTTGAATAAGTTACCAACATCCCAGCAACTGCAATACCCTTCTTCTACTGTAGTTACAATTTACTTTTTCTTCTCCAAAAGAGATGTATTTGTTGGACCTCTTTATTGACCAAGGATATATTTATGTAAATATGTATTAATTCACATAAGCACATGTGTCCTGATACAGGTTTAAAATAATACTTGTTTAACTTATATTTTTCTATTGTACCATATTTGCTTCAGTACATTTTATTGAAATACAATTTATGCAAAAGAGTCAATCCAATTAAACTGTGGCATATGCAAGTGTGATTATAAAAGAAAAATGTTATAGTACAGGTATGCAAAAACTACGTTTTAATTTAACGTGTGTCATTAAGCATAAATGAAATGAATGAATGAAGAGCACAAGTTTAATACTGTATCCTTTTGGTTTCCTGATGTACACTGTATAGTAGCCTCCAAATTTGGAAAGCCAGTTAATTCAGTTATTTACAATGAATCCAGACTGAAGTAGTGCCTGTAACAAAACTGATTAACAGTAAACTTGATACCTGTACTCTTATAGAAAAAAAGGGCTAAAAATGTTTCCTGCTTGAAAACAAAAAATATTGGAATGACTGCACACAGCGACAAAGACAAAGTTATTGTCTAGGTCATTCACTACAGATTTTTTTTAAAACAGAAAGGAATTATTGATCCACATGAAAACTCTAGATTCAAAGTGTTAAGACCGTTTATGAATGTGGCCAGAAATGCTTTTAAGAAAATAACCGATACACAGAGACCAAAATATAAAGAAATATCTACTGCAGAGTAAAATGTAGGTGTAAAAAATATTCATGGACTAGTTTGCTGGGAAGATCATTCTCCAAATTTGTAATATTATATAATTCTCTCAGTAGATACTAATGATATATAATAGTTAAATTGCCAGTATTATTCCCACAGTAGAAAGGCAGCATGTACCACAATAACTACAGTGCCTTTCATTAGTATTCAGACCTTGCAATAATTTTACACATAATAAATGTGAGATTTTTGTTTAAAGCACTGAATACATTTTTATTTGCATGTTGAACACACATATTTTGTAGAGTAACCATCTGCAGCTATGGCAATCTTTTGTACCAGTTTTGCACACTTTTCAGGAATGATTTTTCCAGGCTCTTGGGTTGTGTACAGCTGGTAATTAAGTCCCTTACTCTTTAAATAAAACAGGGATTGTTTGTCCATATATTGCAATATACTTAAGCTGACCAGCTATGTCAAAGTCATCCCCGGTATGCCCTGTCCTACACTCAAATTGCATCTGATTCATCAAGAATTCTATTGCTTCATTATACATTTTATAAAGGGACTACATTTTACCTGCAACTTACTTGCTGCTTTCAAAGTAAAACTCCCAACCAAACTTGGTTGCCGTTTTTTTGGCCACCAGTGGTATCACCTGACTATAGCTGGAAAGGGTGGGAGCTAAAACATGGAGCTGGCGACTAATCCTGTTTAAACTATAACAAACAAGGAAAAGTTGTGCTCACCACTAATGATTAAAACATTAAGTGGGGTGCAATGAGGCTGTGACCACAAAATTTACATAGACAAATACAAGAAATTCTCTGCACTTAACCCATTATCAATATATTAAGACATTGACACATTTTGTGCTTTAAGCTACTAAACATACCTTACCCTTTAAACAAAACAGGCACTGTTTGTCCATATATTGCAATATACTTAAGCTGGCCAACTATGTCAGAGTCATCCCCGATGTGGCCAGCCCTACACTCAACTTGCATCTGATTCATTAAGAATTCTATTGTTTCAGTATACATTTTACAAAGGGAAATTTTACCTGCAACTTACTTGCTGCTTTCAAAGTAAAACTCCCAAGCAAATGTGTTTGCCCTGTCAATTGGCCACCAGTGGGAACACCTGACTATAGCTGGAATGGGTGGGAGCTACAACAGGGAGCTGGCCAATATATATGTTTGGTAAGATCTAGGAGTGCCCTTATCTGACATCCATGTTAAGACAGCAATAGCAGCAACATTAAGTAACAACCGTGAAACTTTACTAATCCAACTATTATAATTTATGTGATTGACTTTTTCAACTCTTTTCTTACAGAAAAAACTCAGTGTTGTATTTTGTTTTAATTAATTTTCAAAAGATACTAGGCATACTGTACTAAAACACCAGTGTTATATTTAAGTAGTCAAAAAAGAATATTCATTTTGAATTACCTGAGGTATAGAACCATCATATTAAAAGGACATAACTAAAGATTGAGAGTTAAATTAAGAATATTATAACAGGAAAGTAAAGAATCATTAAACTATTATTTCAAAGGGGTCTTCTGAACAGTAAGTCCTGTTTATATAAATTTTAATTTGTGAGTTTTTTTTCAAATTTGAATAAACTTGAAATTTTACAAACTCCAATTTTTTTTGCATATTTATTAAAAAAAATCTTTAAAAAATGTAATCTAAAAATAAATTGCTAGTAATACTGTGGACAAAAAAACTTAATTGAACCACCACGTCTCCAGTCTTTTTAAAAGCATGTAACCATTATATAAACCCAACAGGTTTGTTTTGCAACCAATATGGAATCATGCAGTTACCTTCAAATACAAGGTATTGTTTTGTTATTACAGAGAAAAAGAATAGAATTATTTGCTTAAAATGTAATCTATGGGAGTTTGTCTTCCCAAACATATAACCACATTCATCATTTATTATACAGTAGGGTTGTGTTCATCCCAGAGAGTATCTGAAATTAATCTCATATTACTAGAATTGCCTGTGCCAACAGAGAAAATATTCGCACATTGCACAATTACCAAGAATACTGCAATTGGCTCAGACAATAAAGCAATAGACTAAAACAAGAGAGAAGTGCATCTTGTAATGAGACAACTCCAACAGCCCCATGTTTCCAATATGATGTACAGTATGTGTAGAAGAGGGATCAAGGTACTCTGTCATACAATACACACAATAATTTGCAGAACAACTTAAGTAGAGTTTAATCCCTCCCCCTGAAATTATTTGTGGTCAGGTGCTTCTACTGCTCTTACAAAGAAAAGTGTAATTTATTTTCAGAAAGCAGTAAGTACTTTTGTTTTTCTCCATATGAGGTTTATTACCTTGTATTGTATCACAAAAATATATTGTATATTGTATATTTTATGTCACATAATTCACTGTGCAAACACAAACAAACAAAAACATGCTGCCATTTCTGCCATTTTTTGCACTTTGCACACTGCTACTATCTGCCAGGCCATAGGTCTATGCCGCTACCCTCACAAATATAGCACTGACATTCTTCAATGCTGCATTGGTGAGATAGTGACATATACAACAGCCGTCCCATTCCCTACCTAACACTGACCGGTATGTCTCATGTACTGTAGCAGAAGACTTGGCTGCAGTGAGGCCCGGTACTTACTGGCTACTGGGAAGCAGTAAGAACATGGCTGCCCTGTGCCTCTGACACATCGGTCTGTTCCTCGTGTCATAATTTAATCTGCTAAATAAAGAGTTCAGCAGCCTCCATGGCACAAGTGAATGTTTAAGGAGCAGAACTCAGCATTCTCTTTCAGCACTTAGTGCTGTAACACTTGTATCCCAGGGAAAAGTAAATTAATATTATTATGTACTTATTGATGTTTAAAGCAGTTATCAGTATACAGTTTTTAAAATTGTATTTAATGATTAAACTAAATCCAAAGTTTCATATAAACTACTTTATAAAGTGTTTGTTCTAGCAAAAGTTATATGTTAAATTTTTTCCATCACAGCGAGTCACAGCTGGTACTGATGGCACCACTTGAAATAAAGACCGCTCAATGAAATTGTATGTTAATGTTGTTAACTGTACCAAGACCATTTTAATGGAATACTTGCAACAGAAATGCAGAAATGCTTTAGAAAAGTCTGATTTTTGCTATCTATCTAACAAGCTAGATTCACTTGAAAACACACTAGGGACTGTTAAATATTTATAACAATTTAAAATTTTGTATAACAGCACCAAAATTATACATTTTATTTTCAAATAAAAACTCTGTTTTGTTTGGTACAAATATGTACCT
>CM044434.1:90628806-90662257 GCA_024363595.1 Xenopus borealis | reverse complement strand
GTAAGCATTCAAAGGATTTTAAAATTTTAAATCATTCGATCTATTCGATAATTCGGTATTTGAGGTCAAATTTGCATATTTGAATATCCGAAAAAATTGTATGATCGGTAATTGATCAAATTCGATCGAACTTCGAATCCTTCACGTGAATTTTGTAAATTTGCCCCTTGGTGTTACAATTGATGTGTTGTTTGATCTTATAAACTTTACTATTCAATTTGTCTGAAAATGTATTACTTTTAACCATATAAGGACAAACCACACATCTCTGTTCTCCACACATAAAATTCCCTTTTGTTGCTAACCAAGTAGCATCTTGATTGGTTGTTTCTTGAATAAATGCTCATGCCCTTGTTATCAGAGCCCATGACTAAGCACCCTGGTGGGGTGCGAAACGCGTAGGGTGGATGGAGATGCATTTGTATTTTTAACTTTGTATAAATAAAGTATACTTTTATCGGAATCCCTTTTGTCCTGTTGATCTGAGTGCCTGTCAGACCTGCTTCTTCTCTCTTGCCTTGATAACTCTGCCCCTAAATGCTTTATCTGAGGAGGTTATTTATTAAAACACTCAAATGTCTAACATTTGATCAATAGGAACGACCCAAAAACTTTTCAAATTTGAATAGAATTTTTCTGGAAAAAAAAAACAAAATGTCAGGAAGGCTATAAATATTTTCTAATGGTTCAACAGAACTCTGAACCTGACTTCTACATGAACCTGGCAGGTTTGAAGTGGTGAAGTATAAAATTAGAACTATTTCTGGGGTCAAGGTGTGAAAAATCTCACATTTGAATTCAAATTAGAGTTAGTGGTTTTAAATTCAAAATTGTGAATTTTGACCAAAAATATTCAACTTTACCATATAAACCTTAATGTTTAATCAAGATTAACCAATAGATTGTGAGATCAAAGCAGTTTGAGTGACAGAGTAATTGAATGTATGCCTTTTACCATACCTCATCAGTTGTAAAATACAGTACTCAAATATAGCTATAATTATCTTGTATTCTAACTGGCAAAGAGAAATAATATTGATCAAAGAAACATTTTAACCTGTAATCCTACCCAAAATGGCTATGCCCACAACTGTATGTTAAATTATAGTATAAATGACTAATTCTCACTGTCCTGCTTAGCTCTGGGTTTTGAAGGGAATACACATCCTGTCAACCCTTCACCTTATTTGTTTTATTCTTCCTCTTAATTTTTTTTAAGTTTTCTTCACATTTACCTGTGTTTATAAACTGTTAATACCAAGATATTAATGTGATTACATAACTTGAATCAGGATTTCCATATGTATGTGCATACTTTTTATAGGTTATTGAATGTTGCAACAAGGGGCACACAGGGGAAGGGGTAAAATATTATTTGTTCAAAGAGTAGGAA
Organism: Xenopus borealis; assembly: GCA_024363595.1. Lineage (NCBI taxonomy): Eukaryota > Metazoa > Chordata > Amphibia > Anura > Pipidae > Xenopus > Xenopus borealis. The sequence goes on along the minus strand of CM044434.1, from coordinate 90,660,864 downwards.
CATCAACTAAAAAAAGGTGTAGGCAAAAAGGTAGTGTTGAGTCTAAAGAGTTTTGTATGCACAGCCAACTGCTATAGCATCTGAGTAAACAAAGCCTAAAACACCTAAAGATTAAGTGGCAGATGGGTTGAATTGAAAATAATTAAAACGTTTTATGGTCAAAACTATCAAATTGTGAATAAACCAGACTCAAATTTTCAGAGAAAAAACTCGAATCGAATTCGAATGGAGTTTTCGGGTCGGTAATATTAGTTCGAGTTATAGTTATTTCAATTTTTTATCAAACAACCCCCCAATTGAATTTCAAGTATATTCAAGTTTATTAGAGTAAAAAAAATAACATGAATTCGAAATTTGAGATTTGATAAATGTACCTGTTTCCTGTTTGTATCTTGTATACAACTTTGCTATAAACCAAGTGGTGCACAGCCAATTGTTGGATGATAAAAGAAGCATATAAATCTGGATACCACAGAATATCTTGTGAGGTTGTGGTCCACAGAGTGATTGTGTCAGGAAACAATTACGAACAAAGTTACAGAGACAGCATATCAGACCAAAGGTCATTATGGCAATCTGGCTGACACAGTAAATCTGGAAAGGCTGTACACTAAAAATAGACTGTTTTCATATACCTGTGGAACGTCTGATTATAAGTTCTGTCAAGTGTACACATAAAGAGCAGCCAACAGAAACCCAAGAAGCCCTACCAGAGATAATTCCTCTTACAGTGACCCCCCCCCAAAAAAAAGGAATTCCACTCAAAAGCAAAAGGAAGCCCACTTGGAAGCAGCTGTTAGTGATTCATTTTTATAGCTTTAAATTGTAAAAATGTGATAAATTTGCTCAACAGCAAGTAGGGAGAACCAGTTGCTTAATTTTATATATGATGTGTCACAATGACTGCTACATGTTCATTATTGACTTTTAATTTTGATAATGATTATTTACTGTATATACTCAGCTCAGAGAGTCCAGGCATTTTTCAAATCTGATTTCTCTATGGAATAAGTTGCTGCCACTCATAGTAGCATTTGGAACAGTCTTGTTATATAGACGATTAGTTAAAAGGTATAACAAAAAATACTACTTTAAACCTTATTGTGTATTTACAAATAATTATAGGGTAGAACTTTTGATATGAAGCATTACAAAAGTTTTTTGGCTAACTAAGATGATAATCACAGCAAGCTTTCAGAACATTGCAGTTTTTTTCCTTAAAGCTGATTACAAAGATTCACTGTTGGCACTGGCATATATACAGCATTTTGTTTACAAAAAACTTTGTGGAACAAATGGAGAAACAACTCATAAACATAATTTGTATTGCAAGCAGGGACAGAATTATAGGGAGGTGGTTTATGCAAAGTAGTCCAGACCAGGCACGAATTAGACCTAAGGTGTGAAGCAGATAACAGATTCTTGTAGTAGTTTATCTTCACAGAAAAAATGTGTTTATCTGTGGTGCGGACTAGTAAAATGTTTACCTACTTGTGTGCCAAATTTGTTTTTGTTTATTGTGAACCAGTGGTGATTGGTCCTTTGTCCAGTTTCTCCAATGTAAAGGCTTCTTGTTGGATACTTTGTCCATGTAATAGGATACACCACATTGCTGGATGAGCAAGTGTAGTGGCTGTGTACAGAGTATTCCTCTATTGTTCGAGGAATTGGTATTCTGTCTACGGAGAGGATATGTGGGCTTGTCTTAAATCTCTTTCTTCCACATGGATGTGTCCCATTGTTTGTGGGTCCGAAAGTGAACTTCTTATAATGAGTTTCCTTAGGTTTGGGGGTTGCCTAAATGCCAAAAGAGGTGGTTCAGGAAATATAGTATGTAGTCTTGTGTCTTTTTGTAGTGTGCCTTGTAAATCTCTGGCTATTTTTCTAAGGGCATTTCGCTGTGGATTGAAGGTTGTGACAAGTGGCACCCAATCTGCTTCTCTTTTTTGTTTGTATTTTAGTTGTTTGTTTCTAGGGACCGTGGTGGCTCTGTGTATGTTGTGGTCTACAACCCTTGGGTTTTAGCCTCTGTCAAGAAAGTCTTTTCTGAGGGTTTCAAGGTGCTGGTCCCTTTCTGAGGTGTTAGAACAGATTTGGTTGTAGCATAAGGCCTGGCTGTAGATGATGGCGTGTTTCGCATGGTCTGAATGGAAGCTGTCAAACATCAGGTAGGATGGTTTGCCTGTGGGTTTTTCAACGGGCTAACATGGTACAAAAACTGTTAACTGGAACTATAAATTAGTAATAAACAATTGAACATTTAAAGACAATATATTTAAAATTTGCTTAACAGTACATTGTTTTTATTTATTGCAGTTCACTTTAACAAAAAAGATTTTGATTACAGAAAAGAACCAGTTAATATTAATGTTAATATTATTCATTCATGTTAAACAACCCCCCCCCCCCGTTATGTAATTTTTAAAATTTGACTCTTGCTTCAAAGTGTTTTGAACTCAGGTATGGGGATAGGCTCTGTTATACTTCTTAATGGAATGAAGTGATCAGTGGTCTTACTAGTGACAGGATCAGATTTTAGAGATATTGGATAAATCAAATTGATAGTAACAAATAGTGACAGGCAAATTTATTCGCCTGCGACGAATTTGCAGCGAATTCCCGTGATTCGACGCAAGCGATTAAATGCGCAAAATGCCAGCGAAAATTTGCAGTGAATTCCAGTGATTCGACGCAGGCGAATAAATTCGCAAAACGGACGCCCGAGTCATAAAACAAGATGATACAAGATGTAGTATTTCTGTTCAAGTTACACTCTACTCTTCATATTAGATCATTTTTATACAACCAGTTCTCATTGGCAAACACAGCAGTGACCGTTAACTATTCAAAGCAAGTGCTAGTGAAAAACTAAAATATGTTGTAGCCAAGCGGCATAATCTTATATCATATAAAAAGGGGTTTTGTTGTAGATAGAAATCTATGACATTGTCCTTTAGCAGCTATAAAACTGTTCTGTGGCTGCAAGTAAAGCTGATTTCACAGGCTTTAAAATAGCAACCTGCACTTCTCTTATGTACACACACACACATATATTATGGTAGTGGGTGGTATTTTTAGGATTTTTTTAGGTGTTTTGCACTGACTTTGTGATTGGATACAACTGCTATTTAATGATAGATTTCACATCCTGTGTCTATCCTGACGACGGCTCCATGTGGGCCGAAACGCGTTGATACACCATGTGTGAATAAATACACTTTGCACTACTATATATATATATATATATATATATATATATATATATATATATATATACACACACAGATGAAGCCACTTTGGATTGTGCATTTGACACAGAATAACTTAACTCAGACATCCCATTTAACTCACTTATCACAGAATATTGTGTCACAGCATCCCATGCAATTAAAGAGTTCACCATTGAAAACAATGGTGCTTTGGTATGCTAATGAAAAGGTTAAATGCATTAAATGAAACACAGTTTCTTCAATTAGCCCTGAGTCTTGACGCATTTAACACACAAATCCAAGTGGCTGCATCTGTATATAAAACAAGGGAAATTTGTGTTCACCACTAATTTTTAAAAACATTAGGTGGGAGTGCAATGAGACTCAATGAGACTCAACCCATTATCAATATATTTAAGACACTGACATGTTTTGTGTATACAGCTACTAAAAAATGCCTTACCCTTCAAACAAATATTTACTAATATTTACAGGGCCATACAATATTTGCAGAACACATTGACAACATTTTTAATTTTAATAGTCATTTTTTTTTTAACTCTCTTCGAGAAGTTTGAGTTTAGTGGATAGAAAAAAATCTCCAGTGAGAAAACTTCTGTGTGGGAGACATATTAAAAGCAAGGAAATGAATAGCTCAATAAATAATGATCACAGACTAATGCTGGATTCATATATATTTTGTAACTTGTGTGATTTCTATCACAGCATTATATGTTTTGCCCAAGGGTTATATTCTGTTTAGGAAGAGAAGTAGATTTGGTAATTTCTTGATGTCGGCTCCAATTGACAGGAATGAACAAGAGAAAGGAGCCAGATCTGTTTTATATTCTTATCATATTCAAAAATCACTAGCATAAAATGCCTAAAAAATAGCTTAAATGTCTGTTTAAAATGAAGGAACTCATAAAAAGTTGAAAGTAATAGAACACCTATGTTTATGGGTTGTACATAGATTGAGGAAGAGTACTGTGCTACACAATTTTAGTTTTACTAGTATAACATAGTGCAGCAGCATAAGCAGAAATAGCAATACCTGTTTACTATTGCTCAGAAAGCAGTTTAGGGGCCGATTTACTAAATTCACGTGAATAGATTGAAGTTCGATCGAATTCGATCAAATTCCGATTGTACGATTCATTTGATTGGTCGAATATGCAAATTTAGCTTATTCGACCGTCGAATAGTGACCGATCGAATGATCGAATAGGTTAGAATGATCGAATATTCGATCATTCGATCAGCGAAGGATTTTAAATTTATTCGACTGCCTACTTCGCCAGATTCAGCCTACCGAATTGTAATATAAACCTATGGCAACCCTCCCATAGGCTTCTGAGGCTAAGTCCTGATCGAATAGGATTCGTACAATCGAAGTCTTCGATCATTTGAATCGTACAAATCATTCGAATGATCGATATTCGATTGTCGAATGAACAAAGATCGAATAAAAGGGTAGCCTAAAACTATTCAATAAGCATTTGAAAATCGAATGCTAATCGAATATTGAGGAAAAATTAATATTTTTTGGGGAATAATAGTAAATTTGCCCCTAATTAGTGTGAGTATACAGAATATATGGAGCCAGCTGTACACATATAAGGCACTAGCACCATGTTGGAGTAAGGTAGCTATAGTTATAGAAGAAATTATTTTAACATCTGAACCAATTTAATCTACTTTTGATATCTTTTTGATAGCTTGCTGCTCATCTGATTTAAAAATACTCCCCTTCAATTTTTGGAGGCTTCATTCTGTATTAACAACCTGAAAAAAGGAAAGTATGGTCCTCTTTTACATATGTTAAGCTCTACTTTGTTCAAATCAGGATAAAAAATAAAGCATTTGTAGGAACCGATATTTAATATTTTCAAATAAGAACAATCACCGGAGGCAAATTCAATTAATTTTATGCATTCTTTATCAGCAGCATTATTACACTTTCATCTGGATATCAGGCTCATTTTCTGTGTTTTTCTGGATCAGTTTCCTTTTCTAAGCTGGCATTATGTTTTATTTTTCCCTCATTTATTGCACATGGAACAGGAAAATATGATTACTGCTCTTGTGAGCAATAGAGAAAAACTGTATTCACAAACAAATGAGACAATTTTGTTATTTTAAAGGCATTATTTTCGTCTGTGAGCCATACAAGTGATGCAAATGAATTTGGATCAATGTGATTCAATTACTTTGTGTAAATCATGGATTTAAACTCCACTGATAAGCAGCATGAAGGCTTGTTTTGCAAACTTATATGCATCCATTGCACATGAAAATACAGTGAATGTGAACTATATACTTTTCTTATTGTAAAGAAATATTTTTATAATGTAGGGGCTTATGTTAGAAGACAAGTAGAGACAGGCATCACCTTATAAATTATTGGAGTTTTAATGCATGGCTTTCTTGTTATGGAATTTAATAAAAGATTCAAATACAAAAAGTACAAATAAAAAATATCACTGAACAATGTCCTAAAAATACAAATATCTTGAAAACGTCTAGAAATTCTAGTTTTTTGGATAATTCCTAGCTACAAAACCCCCAAAAAATCTAAAAGTCTGAACGAATAAAAGCATTCCAGAAAGATCAGAATAGCTCCCATTGACTTCTCTAGGACCTTGACAACTTTTACATGGCAAAATTTAGCAATAGAGGTTTTTGTGTTTTTTACACTTAGAGGCACATTTACTAAATGTCGAAGTGAAGTGAAGAGGTCTAAATTTTTAAATTAAAATTTCGAAGGAATTTTGGGCTACTTTGACTATCGAATATCCCAAAATAATATTCAAACTGAAAAAATTAGAAAACGAAAATGTTTAAGTACTGTCCCTTTAAAAAACTTCGAATTCAACCATTCCCCACCTTAAACCTGTCAAATTGCTATGTTAGCCTATGTGGACCTCCTAAAACCTATAGGCAAAATCTGGCTAAGTTTTAAGAATTCAAAGTTTTTTAATTTTAAAATCGAACGATTTCTACGATCGATCGAACAATTTGAAAATGAAAATGGCCAATTTTTTTTTTAAAAAACAACTTCGATAGTCAAAGTTTTTTAATTCAATGGTCGAACTTTGCAGTTTTAGCACTTTGAAATTCAACCCTTAGTAAATCGGCCCCTTAATAAATATTTAGTTTTTAGAGCTTTCAAGAAAAATAAATATTCAAGAAAAAATTCATGGGAAAAAAACTGATATTAAGGGAACCCCATAGTCTCTGTGTCAGGTTTTTAGCACAATTCTTAGCAACTCTTAGCATTCTATTAAGCATTTATCTTTAAATGAATTGTTCAAAATAAAAACTAGCCAAAAAATCAATATTAGCCAAAATTAGTTAACCAAAAATGTAATCTAGAAAGGCTGGAGTGACCGGATGTCTAAAATAATAGATAGAATCCAACTTCCTGTCTTGACTTTCACACAAGTCACTGATTGGTTACTATCTGGTAATCTGGTGATTTGAGGGGGGGACATGCAGATTAAATTTTAACTAACTGAAATAGAAATATTTTTTATAACAGCCTGTTAACCCAGTATTTATTTTATTTACTGGGTTTCTTTCAGGGTTGCATACAAAGGTTTACTTTTAAAGACTTTGCACAAGCAGAAATAAAAACAGACAGCTATAAAATATTGATGTGTGAATCTATCTGAAAAATTTGTGAAACTGTTTAGTTGCACAACAATATTTTTTTGTTGCGCTTAATTTTTGTAGCAAACTACATTAGAATCTATTGACATTTTATTCTTGGCACTTTGTTTCTGCTGCACACCCCTACATTGTTAAAGGATCTCCTATCCACTAGGTCCCCATGTTCCAATATCTTAAAAACATGTTAGTAATTTATTTTACATTACGTCTGGTTGACTGGTAATGGTATCTACCACTACACTATGTTGCTGTTTAAGCATAAAGTACCATCTATACTGTAAATTTTACTACTTATAGCTTACAAACACAGAAACATCTAATAATAAATCTGACTGCCAACATATAATAATAATGAGGGATACAGGTGCTTTATATTCCACATTAAAATAAATAAACCATAGTTATGTGTATGTCTTTATATAGCCAGTGGAATGATTCAGATACTTTGGTTGATATGGAAGGAGAGAGGAAGGATAACATTGCATATGTGTTTGTTGCATGTCTTATTTTTATCTTTTTGTTTTGATATGCAAAGCTAAACAAGCCGAATGGAGAAATTTGATACATTTTCACCGTCACTGCAAATCTATACATGTTGAAATAATTTGCTCAGCACTAATATCCAGGCCTGATTTAACGCCAGCTTTCATCTATTTATCTACCTCACACCTGTTATGAAGTTCCATCTTAATATTCAAAAATGGTTTTATATAGAGAGAGCTGTGAAATGTTCTTCCTGAAGTGGTTGTACTGGCAGATATATTAGCTTTAAGAAGGGGCTGGCTGGTCAGAAAATACAGGTATGGGATACCTTATACGGAAACCTATTATCCATAAAGATCTTATTTTAAATATTTAATTCTAACTTTTAAAAACGTATACCTTTTTTTCCTGTAATAAACCTTGATGGTAACTAAGCTGCGTGAATCCATACTGGTGTCAAAACATTCCTTTAGTTTTTTTTAAATGATTTTTATTAAACTTGAGGTATGATTTAAATTACAAATCTAAAATCCCTTATTTGGAAAACCCCAGGTGCCTAGCATTTTGGGTAATTGGTCCCTTACCTGTGCAAATCAAACACCTTTTAGTACAAAAGTTAATCCATGGAGTGCCATCTTTGAGTCAGGAAGGATTCTGTCCCCCGAAAGAGTCAAATTAGGGTGGCTTTGGGTGGTATTTTGCCTTCCTCTAAATCAACTAGCAGTTAGGTAGGTTTCATGTACATAGAAAAGGTTGAACTTATGCAAGTTTTGGAGCAGTAACAGAAGCAGCCAAACAATCCCCTGTAGTTACCTATAGTTGGCAGTAAGGACAGGGCTGGCCTACACCCAACAATGCTGCACCCTGCACTAGATTTTTTATCAAATGTGAAGTGCAGTATGTAACCAGATCCCGGGCAGAAGTACTCTCTTCATGAGCAATAAGAGGCACTACCTTGAACTTCTATTCTGCATAAGGTATATAAACATAACCAAATACTCAAATAGTGAAAAATATAAGCTCCTACAAAATGCTGTTCTACATATGGAATTGTAAGTCACTGTATACTTATATAATTCAAATAATAAAAATGATAGTCTACAGGTGCAAAGGTGTAATGCATTTCTCATAATCAGAAGTTCACAAATGTTATTATGAAAAATGTTGCCAGTTTTAAATGACCATCATTTCTGCATTGCTTTAACAACAACATTAAGCCATATTTTCCTAATTCAATTAACTTACCATGTCCTGTTTAAAAATTAATTCACAGCTAAAGAACATGGGCTTGTGTGTGCAATAAAAAGCAACCACTAAAATAAAAACTAATACCAGCAGATGGAAAACTGCAATCTTATAATTGAAACTTAATGTGAAATCTGAAAATCAATATATGGACATGGGATCTACAATTAGGATGCCATTTATCCAGAAAGTTCTGCAACATGGAAATATGAGAAAGTCTTAGTGAAACATGCAATTCTTTATGTTTTAGTGTGGTTTGCTCTACTTTATTAAATGTACCTTATAGATTCCACACGTGTACAGTAAATTACACTGACCAGAATTCTCAAGTCCAAACACTTCAATCCAGTTGACCCGATAAATGTTTTAAAATTCAAACTGTGTTCTTTAGGCATGTAAACACAAAGTTCACCCAGACAAATAAAGATGGAGACAAAATATGATATTGCACAGCCAAAGTGACTTGTTAAAAGCAAGCGTTGACACAGAACATTGAATGATAAATGAGATGATGTAATGTAAACAAAGATTTAATGGATGTGGTCTCTTTTCCAGACAAATTCTACTCTGAATACATTTCCAAGTAGAACCCTTCAATCAATAAGTTTTTTTATTGTTATTATGAAGTATTTTTTTTAATATTGAATCCAAGAAGGATTATTTTAAAAATAATTGTTCATTGTATATTCCTGTAAATGTATATAATTGTGCATCAACAATAAACTGTTTAATATGAACTACAGAAAAAAACAGTTTTCAAAATTCAAAACAGAAGGGAAAAATGAGCAGGAAAGTGATTTTTTTAATTAATGCCATAAAGGGCCTATTTATCAAACTGTGTACAGTAAATAGCTTGTGCTGGAAAAAAAGTTTATAAAATAAATGGTGTGTATGGGTAAATGTAATGAATGCTTGGAGAGTATCCCCCAACCAACATCAATTATTTCCCTACAAAGAGAAGTGTTATATATGTTTAAAATGTATTGATTCATGTCATGTGCTCTGATATCATTTTACAAGACAATATTTGACACTGTTTTACTATTCCGGGTAATACATATTCAATAGCACTGTATTTATCCTGCTGTGTGTGCTGGGTTATGGTATACAGTATATAATAGTGTACATTTATCCTGTAAGGAATCATTCTAAGCAACAATATTCACATTTGCAATGGTTTTTAAGGTAATTTATAAATGTATATATCGTTAAAAGCAGTATCAATGCATCTGTTCTCTCTCTTTCTCTACTCCTGCTTTAACTTTAAGCCATGAATGTCAAGCTATTAAAAGATCTGAATATAAAAGACTGATTTGCTAAAAAAATCAAAAACCTCAAAAAAATTTCATTAAAAATTTTAATTTTAGTTTTTCGGACAATTCCTACCACAAAAAATCTGAAAACCTCTATAAATCTGAAAGGATAAAAAAAGGTCCAATAGTATCAACACAGCTCCCACTGACTCCTGTGGGAGTTCAACAGCTTTTACTTTTTGCAGTTTTGTATTACAGTCTTTTGTGTCTTTTACACTTCAGACATTTTGCGATAGAACAAAACAAAATTACAGTTTGTGAAAAAAATATAAATCTGAATGTTAATAAATCGGCCCTGCAGTATCTTCCATCTTTGATTTCTCCTGACACTACAGGGCCCTTTAACTCACAATCGAATGGTGACTTTTTCCATGGATATCAAAATATTTGTGGTTTTCCTATATTTCTAAAAAACTCTGAAATTTGAGATGTATTAACTGTAAAAATCACTAAACCTCTAAGGAAAATAATAGTCAGTTCCTATAAAAGTCAATGGGAGCTGCACTGATCCAATATTAATCAATTATGAGGTGATTTTTGCTGCATTGTTTAACACTTTTTTCGTACTTTTTATACTCTGATCTTTTAATAAATTCAATGACAAACATGGCTTTAGAGGTTTGGAGTTCAGTCGTGGTTTAGAAAACCACTAAAATCTGTGTCTACATGTCATACCAGCAGAGAGGAGAAGTCATGAAGGAGCTTTATCTATGAGGGCTAAACAGTGCAGAACAGTTAGTGAGAAATAAACTGGATGAATGCATTCACATTAATGGGGGTTATTTATTAAGCTCCAAATTTATCTACTCTGAATTTTTAAGGGGAAAATAATTTTTTTCAGGGATTTATTAAAGTCGGATGATGTTATTAAAGTCCGATGAACAATGTACTCCAACTCAGATCTGCTGAGAACATGTAAAATTCAATGTCAGTTGTCCTGTTAACATTTGGAAGATTTGCCCTGGGTATAAAATAAATCATAGCTTTCGGGTGCGAAATCCAAAAAAAGTAGGATTTGGATTTTTTTTTAAATGTTATTGTATATTTTTCTGCAGAAGAAGAAATTGTAAAAATGTATTGATAAAAAGGGGTAAAGTCCATACAGATTTGGTCATAGTTTTCAGAATATAGTGAGAAATTTTCAGACTTTGATAAATAACCACCTAAGATTTTTCATCTGAAAAGCACAATTTAATATTTATTTTGACAGCTCTCTGCAATGTTCTGTTTTAAAAGTCTACATGAAAATCAATATTTTTGTGTACACAGTCAAAAAGAAATTTTAATACTGAATGGCAAATAGAAGTGACATTGGCTACAATTTGTACAGAAGTCAAAGAAATATATTGCTTGAACTCTTAATAACACAATTTGTTGTACTGACCAGTTGCTACAAACACATATATCAATGCTGGGCAGCCCGTTTAAGATGAAAGAAAAAAGGGCCAATAATATACTGTATATTTTACAAGTTGGTGGGTTATGTAGGTCATAATTCAAGATAAAAGGTAAGTAGGCACTAAGCTTTTGAAAAGTGGCACTTCAGAGGGAGAGCAGGCGTTGCACTGAAATACATCAGGAAAGGTACTGGTTAGCAATTGAAGTTAGGCTGCCAACTGTTTCAGCCAGTACTCTGGTGCAAGGATTTATTTTTCCTTGTTTTGTGTGTGCTTATTACTAAAGCCTGTGTAACATACTTGCATTTAAGAGAGCGACTTCTGTGACTGCTTTGTTTACCCTAAAAGACTGCAGAAAGCTGCCCCCCAGGACACTGACCCAGGCAATCCCACAGGTTTAGGTTTCACAGTCACCATACTCAACGGACAAGGATCTTTTCCAACTTATGTGCCTATGTTACTTAGAATTTAGAAATGCTAAATAAAACAAATCCAACTTGCTGTAAAAAAAAAGAAATAAAATTGATAAAAGAAACTATTTGTTTTTTTAATGTAGATAATTTTTAATTTCATCTAAAAATTAAAAGCTGTTCAGTATTATAAAGAAAATAAACCTGCTGATTATTTGGTAAAGCAATTAAGAGCAAAACAATTAAACTCTAATATACAAAATATTAAGTTGAACAATAGTTAGATCCTTATTAACCCCCAAGTATGTGTAATTAAAACTACACCATTTCATAGCCTTCCTTCAATTTATTATAGAACATTTTCCCAATTTTTTTACAACTAAAACTAAAAGAATTGCATAATTCTATAATGCCAATAAATTACTTTCCAGAAGAAATGGTAACTAATATACTAAAAGAAAGTAAGGATACAACTAAATTATCCAATTACTAGTAAACAGTAAGCTGAATCTATACAAATACTGTAGAACACCATTACTAATATTATTGTTGGATGATGAATATGCTTTAAATAAAATACAAGTTTTATACATGAACTATCGCATTGTTTACACAAAAATTCATCAGTTAGGGTGTCTATTATCCCCTACATTCTATATCACTGATGGTACCAGAAAGGGTCTTCATTTCCCATTAATGGAAATCTAAGTATAAATAAAGTAGAACCCAAAAGGTATATTGGATATTTAGGTCTGCATGACAGATGAGTGTTGGTTTATTTAATACATTTAACCAATATCATGAAGATTTTTTGAAGATTTTAGCAATATCATCATAAAATGAACAAGACCAAAACTCAGGCTTTGGGAGTAAAAGATTAAAATAAACTGAAACAACAGTTAACATTTGTTTGACATAAGAATTACAGTAATTTACTGGGAATAACATTCATAAAAGGCCTCTCTAACTTATATCAAACAGTTGGTACAGTATGGTACAGTTGAAGATGAAATTATTAAATGGAAGTCTTAATATGAATCATGCATGGTTACCAATGCAGGGCTACAACCTGTTTAATTAATTTATTTGGAACAGAAAAAACCCCAGAGTTGCAGGCTTGGGTGTACCCAAGCAATTAGGAAAATTCCTAATTTTGGTGTACCCAATTAGGAAAATTGCTGAATTCTCTTCCCTTTACCAAAATGTTGCATTCCCCATGAAGCTTAACCTACTTCCTCCTGGCAATGAGACAGAGCACACACAATTCTGTTGGATAATAATATTCATAGTATCTTTAAAAAACAGTTATTCTTAAACTTGAGACCACAACAAAGCTATAATAATAAAATATAATCTATAATAAAAATAATATAATACAATGCACAACATACAGTACTATAACCTGTTTTATCCTTAACTACTACTAACCCTAGCCTAAATATCCCAATGATTTTGTCCTGGAAATACAATTCATTAATCCATCCAGAGCATTTTAAAGTTATAACCTTTACCTTAACTGCTTCCCATATCCACTGCCAAGTGGTGCAACATTTTTTTCATATAGAACACCCATAATCATTTAACTCTATTTTTCCATCTCCTGTGGCCTGTGGATGTCCCCACAATTCTTTTGGTAGGTACAGTACTTTCCAGGCAGTAACATTACTTTCCTCCCCACATGAGGCAGGCTTTAATATTTTGGTTTCAATTTACCATCACAATTGTGCCCAATGTGTCCAAAAGCATGCAATTGCTTGTGCTTGTGACTTGCACCTTGCAAGGTGTAGCTCGGCAGGAGCAATTTGATACATGCCTTAGGCAGGTGGCATATACTCGGCTCCATAGCACCTGCCAGTGCTCCCTAACTTACAAGTTGTTAAGATGTGCAACATTTAGGGAACATTTAGATGGTGGACAGTGGACACCATAACACAATACCCCTCATTAATAAATTGCTGCCAAATTCAGGCACTACTGTATTAATTAAGAAGTGCAGAGGTTTGGGTCATTGTGCTGCTACATATGTCCTTGACTTTTTAGCTGCTTTTTGCTATGGATTCTTGTACAATTTAGAATTTTGCACTGCTATACAACTCTTTCAGTTCTGTAGATTTCCAATTTCAAGAAATAGTTAATTAGCTGTGTCTTTTTTTTGTGGGAGCTCCATGTAACACCATAGTTGGGGGTTGTCAGGCACATTGCTCTGAACTTCTGTTATCAATACCATTTGCATACCAGGTATCTGTTGCGCCTGTCTGGAGCTGCCATCACACTTTATGGTTCAAAATTAAATTCCACAGGCACTTAAATTATTGGTAGAACTCAAATGCAGTTAAAAAAAGTATGAGAATGGATTCTTGTCACCCTATGTTCTTCCTGAAGCAATGACGTGTGTCCACAATGAAGTTTGCACAAATGTCCATTTATGTGTCATAAACACTATTTGCATATTTTGAACCTTTGAGACTAGCAAAACGAGTCGCGGGACGCTTTTGACGCGCGTCGCGTCGTTTCCGAAAACAACGCAACGTGCGTCAAAAGGGTCACGACGTGTCACAGTTGACGCGACGCGTCAACGCGTGAAGGGAAACTGGGGAGATTCGCCCATCACTAATCAACTTCTCCATAAATTTGGGCTCAAGAAAGCCGTTTATCCTAGCCAACACTGTCTCAAAGGTTTCTGAAAGCACCACCTGAAAACATTAGCTTTACTTATAAATCTAATACAGTGCTGGCCAAATCTTATTCTACAGTGTTCTTCCTTCCTTTTATTAAATAAATTGTAGGATTATATTTCGATGTACACACAATACATGTATAATAGCTTCAGGGAAGCTAAAAAAACCCAAACCAGAGGCTTCAGGACACAGACATAGTTTGCTAGTCTGCTGATTAAACCATGTTTAGATAATAAAGATAATAAAATAATAAAACCTCTACAAATGATGGATGCAGCTTGAAGGTAAAATAATAAAGATAGATCAAGTCTAGAAGACATACATCCACATAGACAATTCAGTTCTTAATGGAAACACAAAAACACCTGAAGATTAATTGAACACTATCACATATATTATTTTGTATTTAGCAAGCACACTATGCAAGCATTTTATTCTGGCTATTTTTTAAAACAAATCATAAAATATTTTAATAAGATTCACTCTTGCATTAACACTCTTGCAGAGATATTTAATTTATGTTTTTCATTTTCTTTAGCAATGCATATTACAAATAATCACATCCTAACTACCAAATATTCTCTCTTTTACTTATTAAAATTAGGTTGCCCTGAATATTAAAGTGAACATTAAGGATTCTCAATGATTCTCATAGAAATAATTTCTTTGAACATATAATCAAAGTGGCTAAATACAGAATAGAATACTAAGCACAAAAATGTTGCCTAGAATATATATATATATACACACACACATATAAACAAAATCATAATGCATGTAATTCTTTTTTGTTGACATGTTGCAGCCACACTCAAAGTAGATCAATCAGCCAGTGCACAAAGTATATTATGTAGATAATAGAGCAGGACTCCAATCTTGTACTTAAGTGTGTGATTTTTTTAATAACAATGTACTGTACGTTTATTTGAATTCTTCAGTTGAAATTAATTTGATAAAAGTTAAAAAACAAAGCCACATTGGAATATAACCACTGAAGTAGGAATATTTGTAACAATTAGTTCCAGGAAATTACAGGCCCTGAAAAATAAGACCATTTGTAACAGCAGAATAACAGCCTCATCCGACTTTTCTTTAGTTCGGAATCTCTGAATAACCTTCTGCTGTTTGGAGAATATCCTATTTGATTCACTTGACTTCAATAAGGGGCTTTATTAGATTTTAGAGAAAGTCTTAAAAAACATAAATGCCGTCAGTGTGAGATTCAAGAAATGTACTGAAATGTACGACAGAAATTAGCAAATGGCTGGGGTAATCTCTACTGATATGCAACTCACCTCTATTTGTACTTCCCTAAGGAAAGCTCTGCATAAAATGATATGCTAACCATTCTTATTCTGCGCACGTTGGCTGCAATAACACAATTAAACATTTTGAACATGATGTGCCAAACCATGGAGGGCTATTGCACCCAAATAAAAAAAAAAACAATCATTGAATCATAGTGGGGAATGTGTGGTAAATTCCAAGTCTAGGTTCCATAAAAAAAATCTTAATTGCCAGAGCATCATGTGAGCTGACCATTTCTAATAAAATACTAAAAAGGAATTTAATTGGTGCTCCTTTCAGCTTTACAAGCAATTATTATGCTGCTGTACAGTAGAACAAATGTCACTCATTACTTTGACACAGGTTCACCCCCTTCCATTTAGTGAATGAGTGAAAACAAGAAAACAGGACATTACTCTTACTACAATATTAACCAACAATGCTCACTAAAAGGGCACTTTTCAGATCTAAATTAACTCACATGAATAATTGACTATGATAAATAAATTATTTAAATGCCTAGTGTTGCTTTAAAGTCCATCTTCCACAGATAAGATTTACTGTACTATGTTATTATACAGTCTACAGGTCATGGTATAAGATGAATTTACCATGTGAACAAATGAAGAACTATACATATTTAGTTTACAGTTAGGCACAGATTTACTAAGGGTTGAAGGGTATGTTCGAATAAAATTTGAATTTTTAGAATTAAAATTTCAAAGTAATTTTGGGCTACTTTGACTATTGAATAGCCCAAAATTTGATTTGAATTGAAAAATTCGCCACTTCGCCACTTAAAGCTGCTGAATGACCATTTTAGCCTATGGGGGACCTCCTAGAGCAGTGATCCCCAACCAGTAGCTCGTGAGCAACATGTTGCTCTCCAACCCCTTGGATGTTGCTCCCAGTGGCCTCAAAGCAGCTCCTTTTTTTTAATGCCAGGCTTGGAGGCAAGTTTTAATTGCATAAAAAGTAAGTATAGTGCCAAGTAGAGACTCCTGTAGACTGCCAGTCCACATAGGGGCTACCAAATGGCCAACCACAGCCCTTATTTGGCACTCCAAGGAACTATTTCATATTTGTGTTGCTCCCCAACTCTTTTTTAATTTTGAAAGTGGCTCACAGGAAAAAAAGGTTAGCGACCCCTGTCCTAGAGCTTGTCCTCTAATTTTTTGTAAGTTCCAAGAACATGAATGATTTTGGTTGAAATCGTTTAAGTTGATCAACGATTTAAATTTGACTGAAAACTGACCTATTTCGAAAATGCCCCCCCAAAAGAAAATTTGATGGTTGAATTTAGAAGTTTTTTCACTTTGAAATTGGACCATTAGTAAATCTGCCCCTAAGGGTCGAATTTCAAATTGAAATTTTTTTTAAATTGGACCATTAAATCATCATATATCATCATAATTTAAATCCTCCAGCTCTCTCTAACTAATTTACCAATTTAGTTGCATGTGTATGAGGCCTTACCAGGGACATATAAAGAGGAAAATGTGTGTTTTGATCCCTTGAGCTTATGCAAGACAGCACTTTATTTGCTTCAGTTGCCTCAGAATGACATTGCCCAGAATTACACAAAAAAAAAGAGAAACAGTACTTTCAATGCCCACCTCCAGGTCATTAATAAACAAACTGAAAAGCAAAGGACAAATTAAAGAGCCCTGTGGTACTCCACTAACCACACTACAATTAGAAAATGTTTCATTTACCACCACTCTTTGCAATCTATCTTTTAGTCGTTTCTTTATCCAGATACAAATACTATGTTACAAGTTTTTTGGATAATTATTAGCAAATACAAAAATCCAAAAACCTCTAAAAATCTGATAGGATGAGCACAACTCCCATTTACTTATATGGGACCTTGACTACTTTTACTTGGCAACATTTTGTAGTAGAGTTTTTGTGGTTTTTACATTTAAAGGGGTGGATCACTTTTAAGTTAACATTTAGTATGTTATAAACTTACCATTTAAGGCAACTTTTCAATAAATATTTATTTATTTATAGTTTTTTTAAATTCTTTTCCTTTTTCATCTGACTCTTTCCAGCTTTCAGATGGGGGGTCACTGACCCTATCTAGAAAACAATGCTATGTAAAGCTACATATTTATTGTTATTACTCATCATTACTCAACTTTTTATTCAGACCCTTTCTTAATCATATTCCAGCTTCTTATTCAAATTAATACTTGGCTGCTAAGGGAATTTGGACCATATCAACCAGATTTCTGAAACTGCAAACTGGAGAGCTGATGAATAAAAAGCTAAATAACACATTAACCAGAAACAATAAAAAATAAAAAACAATAGCAAATTGTCTCAGAATATCACTTTCTACGTCATACTTAAAGTTAACTCAGAAGGTGAATAGCCCCTTTAATAAATCTCAAATTTGTGGAGGTTTATTTATTAAAGTTGAGATTTAGTTGTTTTAGAGGTTTTTGGAGCCACAACTAAACTCACAAACCATGAATGTCACTGAATTTATAACATAGTAACATAGTAAACTAGGCTGAAAAAAGACACATGTCCATCAAGTTCAACCTTTTTAACTTTTTTTTTTTAACTGCCTAACTGCAAGTTTATCCAGAGGAAGGCAAAAAACTACATCCGAAGCCTCTCCATTTTGCCTCAGAGGGGGAAAAATTTCCTTCCTGACTCCAAAAAGGAAATTGGACTAGTCCCTGGATCAACTTGTATAATGTTCCATAACCCTGTATTCCCTCACTTGCTAAAAAGCCATCCAACCCCTTCTTAAAACTATCTAATGTATCAGCCTATACAACAGTTTCAGGGAGAGAATTCCACATCTTCACAGCTCTCACTGTAGAAAACCCCTTCAGAATATTTAGGCAGAACCTCTTTTCTTCTAAATGGAATGGGTGACCTTGTGTGAGCTGGAAAGACCTACTAGTGAATAAAGCAAAGATCTGAAAATAAAAAGTATGAACAAAAAGTGCTGAACGATACAGTAAAATATACACATCAAAAACCTCTAAAAATTTTAATTTTTTTTTTAAATTTCTAGCGAGAAAAAAAATCCCAAAACCTCTAACAGTCTGAATTGATTTAAAGCCTCAACACCTTTAAGTTTTGCCTTGGAGATAGAGACATTTTAAAGGGATCCTGTCATGGGAAGAAAAAATTTTTTTTTCAAAATGCATCAGTTAATAGTGCTGTTCCAGAAGAATTCTGCATTGAAATCAATTTCTCAAAACAGCAAACAGATTTTTTAATATTTCATTTTGAAATCTGATATGGGGTTAGACATATTGTCAATTTCCCAGCTGCCCCAAGTCATGTGATTTGTGCTCTGATAAACTTCAATCACTCTTTACTGCTGTACTGCAAGTTGGAGTGATATCACCTCCTCCCTTTCCCTCACCCAGCAGGCTAACAAAAGAACAATGAGAAGGTAACCAGATAACAGCTCCCTAACACAAGATAACAGCTGCCAGGTTGATCTAAGAACAGCACTCAATAGTAAAACCCATGTCCCACTGCATACTATTCAGTTACATTGAGAAGGAAAAACAACAGCCTGCCAGAAAGCAGTTCCCTCCTGGAACTGGGAAATTGACAAAATGGTAAAGTCCCATGTCAGATTTCAAAACTGAATATAAAAAAAAGCTGTTTGCTCTTTTGTGAAATGGATTTCAGTGCAGAAGTCTACTGGAGCACCACAATTAACTGATGCATTAAAAAATAAAACATGTTTTCCCATGACAGTTTCCCTTTAAAGCTTTTAAGAAATACCTGTATAGGAAACCAATAATTTTTTTGAGATTTGTGGGATTGCTAGTAAATAGGCTCCTTAGTGTTTTAGACAAAATTAACAAATTAAGAATTTTTAGAGGAACAATACAATTCGTGGATTGTGCATACTGTTCAGCTAGTACATATGTAAAGTGGGATACTGTATAGCCTGAGATTGGCAGCCAGTTAGTATATATAGCACTTGTTCTTGCATAATGTAAAACCAGTCCTGAATATGTATGCTAAAACATTTCATTGGTTCAGGGGTAACTATTTTAACAACCAAAACTCAATATATATGCTAAAACATTTTAGTGGACCTAGAACTGTCTAATATAAACTGAATCTGTATGTTAAAAGGGATGTATTTCTCTGCCCCATCTCTTATTTTGCCCACTCATGAGAATGCTTACTACCTTTGTCCCTGCCCACCCCAGTCCCAATACCAGATCCCACCCCACATCACAATATTTGTTATTATTTGTTATTTTATAGTATAGACCAGTTTCTATAGTAGTTGTGGGGAGTAGAGGAGAGTCAGGCCTAAGCTGATTGTGGTTGTAGGGGATTCAATTATTAACAAAGTGGATAGGGTAATCTGTCATCTGGATCATTATAACCAAAGAGTTTGCTGTCTACTTGGTGCCAGGGTTGGTGCATGTGGTTGATCAAGTAGACAAATAATTGGGTGGGGCTGGGCATAACCCAACCGTCTTAGCACATATTGGTACTAATGACAAAATAAATGGTAGATGAAAGACCTTAAAGAATTAGTTCAGGCATCTAGGCTCTAAGATTAAGGGAAGGTCTTCCAGTGTAATTTTTACAGAAATTTTGCCACTGCCACATGCAAGTTTAGGAAGACAGCAGGAGCTTAGGGAGCTAAATGTGTGGCTCAAGTCTTGGTGTAGGAGGGACAGTGGGATTAAAAATGGTAGAGGAGTTTGTTTGTATTTAAAGTGGGAAATGCTGCTTAATAAATATTTAGTATATTGCCCTTGTAAGCAAGGAGTGTCATTGAGAAGCAATAGAAGTGTTGGTGTTGAGGTTGGTAAGAAAGCTGAGACAACGAAATCATTTATAAGGTACATGGAGACCAATAAATCATGCAAAAAATCTATCAGGCAAGCTAAAATCGATATGGAAAAGGATATTGCAGCAAGCAGGTAAAAGAATCCAATAATACTATGAGTTTGTGCCAGCATGGTTTTATACATAATAAAGCTTTCCAGACTAATTAGATTTCTTTTTAGGAGAAAGTGAGCAGGGACCTAGATTCTGGAATGGACGAGGATGTAATTTACTACAAAAAGCAGTGGTAAATAGAACATTTCTAATTGGACCAATGTTGTTAATGGAGTACTGAAGGGCTCTGTACTTGGCCCTTTGCTTTTCAACTTGTTTATAAATGAATTGAAAATACTGTTTCTGTTTGTGCAGATGATACTAAATTGTGCAGAACTATAGATTCCATGCAGGATGCTGCCACTTTGCAGCATGATTTGACTAAATTGGAAAACTGAGCAGCAAACTGGAAAATGAGGTTTGAGTTTGATAAATGCAAAGTTATACACTTTGCCAAAAATAATATAAATGCAAGTTATGCATTAAATGGCAGTGTCTTGAGAGTTTCCTTAACTGAGAAGGATCTAGGGGTTTTTGTAGATAACAAGTAGGGATGGCGCGAACTGTTCGCGCGAACATCCGCTGTTCGCACTCGCAAAATATTCGTGAACGTCGCGCGATGTTCGCCATTTTGGGTTCGCGCATAGTTGCGCGACTATTCTCAGCATTTATATAGTTGCGCGACTATTTTCAGCATTTATATGGCGTATTTTTTCTGTGCTTCAGTGGCTGCGACTATTTTCAGCATTTATATGGCGTATTTTTTCTGTGCTTCAGTGGCTGCGACTATTTTCAGCATTTATATGCGTATTTTTTCTGTGCTTCAGTGGCTGCGACTATTTTCAGCATTTATATGGCATATTTTTTCTGTGCTTCAGTGGCTGCGACTATTTTCAGCATTTATATGGATTTATACAATGGATTTTTCAGATACATTTTTGCCCTTGATCCCCCTCTGGCATGCCACTGTCCAGGTCGTTGCACCCTTTAAACAACTTTAAAATCATTTTTCTGGCCAGAAATGTCTTTTTTAGCTTTTAAAGTTCGCCTTCCCATTGAAGTCTATGGGGTTCGCGAATATTCGCGAACAGTTCGCGTTTTGTCGCAAGTTCGCGAATATGTTCGCGAACATTTTTTCCGCGGTTCGCGCCATCCCTAATAACAAGTTCTCTAATTCCGGAAGTGTCGTTCTGTGGCCACTAAAGCTAGTAAAGTTATGTCTTGGTTAGCGAGATGGAAGACTGAAATTATGAGGGGAGACAGGCAAGGGTTGTTTTCTTTGGAAAAAAGGGGCTTGCGAGGGAACGTGATTACACTTTACAAGTACATTAGAGGACATTATAGACAAATAGCAGAGGACCTTTTTACACATAAAGAGGATCACTGCACCAAAGGCTTGCAAGGGGACATGATAACACTTTAGAAGTACATTAGAGGATATTATAGACAAATAACAGAGGACCTTTTTACACATAGAGGATCACTGCACCAAAGGCTTGCAAGGGGACATGACTACACTTTACAAGTACATTAGAGGACATTATTGACAAATATGTAGCAGAGGACCTTTTTACCCATAAAGGACATCACTGCACCAAAAGCCACCCCTTCAGACTAGAAGAAAAGAACTTTCATTTGAAGCAAAGTAGGTGGTTCTTCAAAGTGAGGTTGTGGAATGCACTGCCGGAATGGCTGAACTGTAAATGCTTTAAAGAGTGGCTTGGATGATTTCTTGGACAGACAAGATATAAAAAGCTATTGTGATACTAAATGATATAGTTAGTATAGATATGGAAATATATAATGTTATATAATGTATGTGAAGGTATGGAAGTAGGTGTTTGTGCATGGATGCTGGGTTTTTATTTGGAGGGGTGAACTTGATGGTCTTTGTCTTTTTTCAACCTCATTTAACTATGTAACTATGCAACAATAAAAAGGCCACATAGACAGCACTAAAAATGGTAACCCCCCCCCCACACACACACACACACACACACACACGTTTTAAAAAAAAACATTTGTGGTCAGGAGCCCATCATAATTAAAAAAAATATTGGTGGCCTGGGTCCGACATAGAAGTTTTTAAATAAATATTGGTGGCATGGGCGCCCCTATAAGTAAAAAAAATGGCGCCAAGGGCCACATAAAAGTTTTTCAAAAACATTGGTTGTCAGGGTACAAGTAAAAAAAAAAAGTAAAAAAAAAAATTGGTGGTCAGTGCCCCACCTAGCAATAAAAAAAAACATTGGTGCAGAGCCCCCATAAAAGTTGGAAATAAAATGTTGGTGGGCAGGGGCCCATAAAGTATTAAAATAATACATTGGTGGCCAGGGGTTTATTAAAATTTTAAAAAACAGATTGGTGTTTAGTGGAACTTACCTTAGGATCCTTTTGTGACTTTGGTTTGCAGAAACATAGTTGAATGATGTCACTTCTTGCAAGGAGAGATTAAAATGCACAGGGCATAGTGTACAATCCTTTTTATTCTAAACTCATAAAAACCCAATGATTACACTCACATTTATGCAGTTAAAATCAGGCATAATGTATCTCCCCATTTTAAGTCTGTGCCTTGGTAGTTTGTGGTTTAAGCTTCGACCATGCGTTGCCTCCACACACCGCTGGCTACTTCCTGGACCATTGGAGATGACGTCAGGACGTAGCCAGCTGTCATTTCCTCACCATGAATAACCTGATCCCTTAGCATGCAATAGAAGTAAAACAGCCCCAAAATAACATTTTATAATATGGATTTATAGTCATTGGATTTTAATCAAAAATTTTGTAAATCATGGTTTAAGGTATCACACAGGAATCTCATTTTGCTTTTTTCAAGTTACATACTTTATTTTTCTGAGCTGCCATTCATAGCGTCTAGTGGTCATTATTCATTAAAACAGATAATACACCAAACCAAATTAACCAAATGCCATTTTTTTTTATATAAATTCTTACTGTACACTGTGTATAACAGCTTATAATAAAACATTTCTCTTTAATGGTTGTTTGGACTTAAATAGTGCTTGTTGGCCCCCTACATAAGCAAGTGCGAGTGTCCTTTTATAACTAATATTATAGTCTAATGTGTTTACATCCATTTAGAAAGCACTTACACCGTTCAGAACATTTTTCTTTGAAATGCATTACCATTTTTGACAGTTCAAATTCTTTTCAAAAGAAAATAAAACTTTTGCAATGCATTGCACTTTTTGTTGTCTCCTTTATGATCATTAAAATATTTAATGCTCTCTAGTTCTATTCAAGGTGAGTTTCTTGAATTACTGTTAGTTATTGAAATTGTTTTGAAGTAACATGAATGGTGATTACATTTATATATTAAAATAATAATTATTTTACCATTCCAAAATCCATGTAACATCAAGGGGCACATTTACTAAAGGTCAAAGTAAAAAAAGAATTAAATTAAAATTTTTAAGTAATTTTGGGCTACTTTGACTATCAAATAGCCCAAAATTCAATTTGAATTGAAAAAATTAGAAAATTTGAATTTTGAAGTACTGGCCATTTAAAAATCCTTCGACTTCGACAGCTTAAAGGGCAAGGAAAGGCAAAGAAATAAAATCCCATTTTTACTTTTCTTTAATGAAAAAGAAATATATCTCCATTATACTTTAATTAAAAAATGTGTACCGTTTTTATAAGAAACCTGACTGTATGCAGTGAAATTAAGAAAAAAATAGGAATTGTTAGATGGTCCCTAACTTTTGACAGGGAAACAATCATACTTATGAACAGCAGGGGGAGCCCCTGCCTTACATAACAGCCATGCAGAACTCAAGCAGCTTTGTTTTTTGATCATTTATGACGATCCCTAAGCAGCACAGATCACACTGAGCATGTGCAGGGCCAGAGGCAGACAAATATTTTTAACAAAGTTACAAGATGACAGCCCCCTGTGGCCAACTTTGAAAGCATAAATAATTTGTTTGATTAGGATTGTGGTGCAGTAAGTTCATGTTTATGTTTAGTATACTAAATACAGCATTTCTAGCCTTATTCTATTTTACACTTCCCTTGCCCTTTAAAGCAGGATTACTGTATTTGTAAATTAAGGTAAATTCTGTTCTTCCTATATGAAGAGTAAAGTAGAATTCTCAGTTAAAATAACAGAAAATTGTAAAATAATTAGGGGACTGTTTTTCGGGTGTTGCTCACGTTGATTCATAGTCAATGTACCCCATTATCTATAATGAAGACTACATCATGCAAAGTTTAAAGTGAAGGGCATTCAAAAATTCTTAATGAGTAAACATTTGATTCTAATTAACTTTCCAATATATATTGATTATGATTGTTGCAACAATTATAACATTATTTTGAAATTGTAATTGACACCACCTCATTTCTATCATTTGTTTTTGCCTTCTTCATTACATTAATTTATTTTGACAATTTACTTTGAATTACATTTCCTTTCATGCCAAATGTTTAGGGTGGATGAGAGGGGAAAGGATAGGAAGGAAGGATGGGGGAAACCATTCAAAGCTGAAAAAGGAGAAAAGCAGATAACATAAGCTCTGTAGTATACAAAGGGATTCTTTAGAATATTATATATATACTGTATCTACTTTGAATACTGTGCTTAAATGGATGTCCCATGGCTATTATTTATATAAACTACAGTAGAGTATCTAAAGTAGATACACCAGGGGAAAGATTTATCAAACTCAAATGAAGGATTCGAAAATTCGATCGAATTTTTAAAAAGATTAAAATTTTCGAATGGTTTTGAAGACCACTTTGAACATCAAATTTTGAAAATTCAATCAAATCGAATGATTCGAATAATATGAATTAAAATCTATTCGCCAGATTCAACCTACCGAATTGGATTTAACTATTTTTGATCGAATAAAAACTTTTGCTCGGATGGTTAAAATTGTTAGATACAAATGTTTTTATCAATCGATCAAATTATTTCTATTCGATCGTTCGAATTGCGGTGAAATCCTTCAAATTCGATATTCGAATTTGAAGGATTTCAATTTGACCACAATTCGAATTTGAGGGTAAATTCAACCTTGAATTCGACCAATAGTAAATCTGCCCCCAGGTGTACCAGTGCAGCACAGCAGTACATTATATTCTCATTACCTCAAAACAAATTAATTTTTTGGAGTTACCGTTCCTTTAAATAGCCAAAAATAATATCAGCATGTCAACTGGTAAGAAATTACAAAAGAAACCCCTCTATACTGCATCTGCAAATGACAAAATAGTATAAAAGGCTTAAAATGTTTGTTCCCTCTATTTGAGAGCAATGTTTTTCTTACCCCATGTGGTAAAGGTAGAGTAAAAGCTCTATATTTATATTGCTACATGTCATGTTTACCATAGCAACTAATAATCAATTAGCATACCCTGGTCAGCTGTTTGAAAATAAACATCTGGCTGGCTGCTAGGGTTACAAGATGTGGGCAAATAGAATACTTATTATTTTATTACCCTGTTAATGTTATGCCTTAAAGGGCAAGGAAAGTGTAAAATAGAATAAGGCTAGAATTGCTGTATTTTGTATACTAAACATAAGCATGAACTTACTGCACCACAAGTCTAATCAAACAAATGATTTATGCTTTCAAAGTTGGCCACAGGGGGCTGTCATCTTGTAACTGTGTTATACATCTTTGTCTGACACTGACACTGCACATGCTCAGTATGGTCTGCTTGAGTTTTGCATGGCTGTTAAGTAAGGCAGGGGCTCCCCCTGCTGTTCATAAGTGATTGTTTCCCTGCCAGAAGCACAAAATGAAGGGAGAATTTCACTGCATACAGTCAGGTTTCTTATAAAAACGGTACACATTTTAAAATTAAAGTATATTGGAGATAGATTTCTTTTTCATTAAAGAAAGTAAAAATGGGATTTTATTTCTTTGCCTTTCCTTGACCTTTAAGAAGAATTGTGAATTTTTTAATTTTTGAAATACCAAAAGCTTTTTTTTAATATAAACAGTATCTTGCTAACACCATAAAGCAAATGATATGTATAGTGTGTGTAAAACAAAGAGAACAAGTGTTATTCTGGATCTTTAAAATTGGAGATATTTCAAATACAGTACAGCCATACAGCCTCAACTTATTTATCTTACTTTAGTGAAAACACTAAGAACACTCACAAAAATATGAAACTCACAAAAATATGAGTTTCCAAAATGTGAATGTTTGCCAAAAATATAAAAAAAAATTTGTGCAAATTCATCATTTGGAAAAAAGGTCCAAAAACAGTACAGTATATGTGTACATTATTATAGAAATGTGTTTATTGTGATGAATAAACATACTAGGAGAAACAACAAAGAGAAAGCAAAGTAAAGACACTGAGGTATAATAAAAAAAGGTAGAATAAATAGAAAGGTAGAATAAATAGAAAGGTAGAATAAATTAAATGAAGGAGACCAGGAAGTAATAGAAAAAGATAAATAGAAGATGGGCAGAATACTTAACTGCTTAACTCTGAGACAGATGAGCAAGGACATTTAATTCATGGTAGAAAAGAAACTGAAAAGAACGGAGGTGATGCCAGAGCAGTGGATTGCCATAAAAATCTTCCCAATACATAAGAACATTAATAAAGCATTATGGAGTAAATATAGAGGTACATCAGCAATAAGCACATTTTTGCCAGGTATGGATTCAAGCCAAGGCAAAATATCTGCATTTTACCATCAGCAAATATTTTTTGCAAAACTGCCATAAGGTTGAATGCTATTCTGGCCCATGGAAGTTTAACCCTGTGATAAACTGCAAAAAATATTTATATTTTAGTGTAATGTAGGTCCATGATACATATATTTCATGGAAACTTGCCAGTACTTGAAAACTAGAGAGACACCTGCATTCACCCCGATAACAGTCTACTAAGAGAGTGCTTACTCTTTAAAATGGGTCAGTCTGCTTGCAACAAATCTACTACTGCTTATTTCAATATGAAGCAACACCTGCAATCTTATTAAAACAGTTACAAAAGACATTATTTATAGTGATGGCCGAATTTAGGCAGATTCGCTTCGTCAAAAAATTCGGGGTTTTCTAGATTCGCGAAACGACGTACGTCTCGTTTTTGACGCGCATCTCGTTTTTTTTGTCAGACGAATTTTCGTCAGGTGAATTATTGTGGGTGTTTCACAAATTTAATCGCCGGCGGTGAATCACGGGAATTTGCCGCGATTAGCGGTTGGCGAATAAATACGCCCATCCAATAATTAGAATATTTAATCTTTGAATGGAGGCCTGCAACTCAAGGGTCTTACTGCCTACCTGTGGTTTAAAAAAATTTAATACATACCTTTATACCAATGGCAAACTGTTATTATATATTAAGGGGCCGATGTACTAAATTCACATGAATAGATCGAACTTCGATCGAATTCGATCGAATTTCAAACGTAGGATTTATTCGTTTGGTCGAATATGCAATTCGATCATCGAATAGCGAATGGTCGAACGATCAAATACATTTGAATAGATTCGAATGAACGAATATTCGATCATTCGATCAGCGAAGGATTTCATTTTTTAAGTTTATTCGATTGCCTACTTCGGCAAATTGGACCTACTGAATTGCAATAGAAGCCTATGGGAGCACTCCTGATCGAAAAGGATTTGTACGATTGTTCAAATCGTACAAATCATTTGAATGATCGAATGATTTATTCGACTGATCAAATAAATTATTCAACTGATCGAATGATTTATTCGACTGATCAAATAAATTTGTATTTGATCGTCGAATGATCGAATATCGAATAAAAGGTAGCCTAAAACTATTCGTTTAGCATTCGACGATCGAATGCTAATCGAATATCGAATTTGGTTGAACTAATTTTGGGGAATAATAGTAAATTTGCCCCTAACAGTCTAAGAAAAGAATGCTTAATATTTAAATTGGTTTTTCTGAACTATGAAGAAACAACTTTATTCAGTACAGTCAATATTAAAAGGAAAACTGTATAGAGGAAGCAGACCACATAGTCGAGACTCTCCTGTCTTTTAGGCCCTCCTGTGACCATGGGATCTGTTCCTCTTTAGTCTTAGAAGTCGCCCCTCTCCAGCCACTATTTTTCCTTACCAAGTGCTTGCAGGCGCAGAGCGAGGGCACAAGCTGGCCGTGGGTGGAGGAAGGGCCTGGGAAGGAGCTACTCTACTGCCACAACATTTTCAGTGTGTCTGTAGTACCTTCCAAATAAGGGTAGAATATATGTATAAGATATACTGTATGTATCATCCTTGCTTAACCTATTTAAACAATACTAAAACTTGCTATCTGTCTTTTTCAAATTACTTCTGTGTAAAAATATGTTGTATAAGTTTACTAGTTCTACAACCACATTATCATGAAAGTGTCTTGACAATAAAATGCGTGTTTGTGTGAATTTAACAAAACAATCACAAATTAAAAGCCAATTAAATGTCATGATTTTTTTTTAATTAGATGTATTCTTTAAAATGCTGAACAATCAATCAGATTGTAATTTTCTTAAATGTTTATTTTAAATGTGGCAAGATATAACATAAAACGACTTCTTAAGGCAAACATTTTATTTTGTCAAGATTTTAACATCTGTATAGAACATTTAATTACACTGACAATTTTCACTGGAATGCACATGCAGTTAAACTTGTCTAATTATTTTGTAATTCAATCATTGCTGACATTATTATGGCTTGAAAGCTTATTGCATTTTATACTGTGCATGAGTTTGCTTTCCGTGCTTAAGTTAAAGGAATTGTTCAGTATGAAAATAAAAACTAGGTACATAGAAAGGCTGTGCAAAATAAAAATGTTTCTAATATAGTTAGTCAGGCAAAAATGTAATGTATAAAGCCTGGAGTGACTGGATGTCTAACATAATAGAAAAAAAAACAACTTCCTGCTTTTCAGCTCTCTTTTTTCCCCCCACTGACTGGTTACCCTGATGACCAGGCAGTCACCAATCTATGACTTGAGGGAGGGCAACACGGGTCATAACTGTTGCTTTTGAATCTGAGCTGAATGCCGAGGATCAATTGCAAACTCACTGAACAGTTATGTCCCATGTGGTCCCCCTTAAAGTCACTGACTAACTCAAGGTTAAAGAGCTGAAAAGCAGGAAGTTGGATTCTGGCTATTATATTAGACATCCAGTCACTTCAGCCCTTTATACATTACATTTTTGCCTGACTAACTATATTAGAAACATTTTATATTTTGCACAGCCGATCTATTTATCCGGTTTTTATTTTTACACTTGTCTGTTCCTTTAAACTGAACAGTGTTTTAATATTGAACATAAAAACAATGTCTTCAGTGTTGCATTTTATATTTGTTGGTGTCACTTTAAATCCGCACAAAAGATATGCTGAACATTCTCTAGGTCCTCTAAGTTTTTGTTTACCTGTTTATCAATTGCCATGGGATTTTTAAAGCTGAGGAATATTTCTGTACAGTTGCTTGCTACAAAATATGGAAGTGTTTTAGCTTACTTGCTTCATATGTTAACATTATCCTTTCTTGAGCTTCTAAATGCTTCCAAAATATTTCTAAACTTTTTTTAAATAGGCCAATATATCAAGGGTTAAAATGAAGCAATTAAAAATACTGCATTATATTGCAGTGTGATAGTTGTTCAGCATTTGCATTTGTTTAGCAGCGAGGTGGATACCTATTGGCATGTACAGTATGTGCATAATGAATGGCAATTCAGGTAATTTACACAAGGAAATGTAAATGGCCTATACAATATATTTTACACTGTTCAATGTCAACTTTATGTGACATATCTACAGCAGTCCACAAGTTGGTTTTGCAGGGCTTTCTGATCCTTTAACTGTAAATGTCCTTAAAACACAAACTTTCTAAGGCTTTTCTTTTCCAATGGATAAATATTCTTGATCTTGAACACTTCTGTACTGGCGTTTGTATTTGTGTACAGTATGAAGTTCTACTAGAATATGCAACACTGTACAAATTTACAGTATAGAAAAACATACACAGAGGGTAAAAACTGTAATAAATACATATACATATACAGAGATTAATGTGGTAAAAGACACAGTAGAATGGAGGTCCCTGTCCTCTAAATATGCTTGCATTAAATATTATACCCACATAGTTGTAATACTGTAAGTGTACTTTGCCTCTATAAACTATTTTGTACATGCAGCTATGGGCCCTGTTATCCAGAATGTTCAGGACCTTGGGCTTTCTGGAAAATGCATCTTTCATATTTCAGATCTTCTTACTTTGTCTATTAGAAAATCATGTAAACTCAATAGGCTGGTTTTGCCTCAAATAAGGACTAATTATATTTTAGTTGGGATCATGTACAACATACTTTTTTATTATTACAAAGAAAATGAAAATACTTGGATTATTTGGATAAAATGGAGTCTATGGGAGATGGCCATTCCATATTTTGGAGTTTTCTGGATAATGGGTTTCTGGATAACTGATCCCTTACCTTGTACACACATAAAGATACAGTAATGTACATATACATACACATGCACACTTGATAATTGGAGAGGGGTTAAGTCAGACTTTTAATAGGGGAAAACATTTCCATCATACATATACACCCTCATTAACACCGGATGGTGTTAAAAGACTAAATAAAAACTGCAACAAATCTGAATATACTCTAACTAAAACCTGTCAGAGCCATGCAGAAGTCAATGGCAAATACTTTTACAACTGGAATATGTTTTTTGCCTTCCTGATCTTCAAGGGTTTTGGGCATTTTTGAGTGGCAATTAAATAAAAGTTACATAATTTGAATTGTTGCATGATTTTGTAGCAACTTTTCTCACGTGCTTTTTTTCTGATTTTTAGTACATTAAGGACCATTTATGGTAGGAGTTTGGTCTAACTTTTTTTTTAATAAGAATCAATGTAAACCCCATCGATGTAGAAATCAGATATGGCTTCCATGAACAAATAAAAAATATATTTTAAAAAGTAAGCAGTCCCATGACATTTGCAGGCATGGGATATCAAGAAATCTATCATTATTTAATAATATAATAGGATAATAATGTTCTGTTTATTGGCCCCTTCTTACTTTCTGGGAAACTTATAATGGACTATGCAGTGTATTGTTTATATGAATAAGTTAAATCAGGACTATCTCTGATATTACTTACATAGCTGAATATTCATCTAAATAAATAATATTTAAATAGCTGCAAATATGTTACAATTTCAGAGTGCTCTCTACACTGACAGAAACATGCTTACTTTAGCAATTATCTTTGAAAGAAGAATGCACATTGAAGAAGTACAGACGGTTCTGTTGGAAATGGTGCATGAAATGAGGGATCATGTTACACTTAAACACATTACAGTACCATGCATGAAAAAAGGGGGGATGGTGTACCATTAAATCATCCTCCATCTGCATATGCTATAAAGAAGTGTTAATGCGCTATAAAACTGTGTTTGTAAGCTAGGCATATATAAATATAAATGGTAC
>CM044434.1:90569176-90614005 GCA_024363595.1 Xenopus borealis | reverse complement strand
TATACAAAATATCAGTGACTTAGCCATGCAGAATATACAATGTTGCAATATCGAGCAATGTTTAAAGAAAAAAGATAAGAATACATCTTCAAATATAGCATGAAACTTCCCATTCTCGATTCAGACCACCAAAATCCTCTATAGTTTTTAAATAATAAATCCAATATACTTCCCTCGCTGATAATTTCCTAGAAAAGTCTCCCCTTCTTAGTTCCGGTTTAGGTTTATCGATAATCTGGAAACGTAACCTATTTACATTACATTGTGTCTTATCTATATGGTTGGCTATCGCTGACCTTGTATCGCCCCTTTCAGCCGCTGATATATGTTCAAGGATTCTCAACCCAACTGGGCGCAAAGACATATTGGGCCCCACATTCACAAGTAGCTAGATATATTACCCCTTTAGATAAACAATTGAAATAGTAGGGGATTAGTGATGGGCAAATTTATTTAATTTAATATTTAAATGTGTGCACGGATGAAAAATTCAGAATAATTGACAGACACACATCCTGCTACAAGTAGCTTGCAATTTTTAAAACTGGCGAATGCCTTTAAAGGGCATTCATCCTGTTTAGATACTGGTTTAGATATTAAGGTTGTGCTGTATTGTTTGTCATTTTTCATTCTAGGTAGCATACCCAACATGGTAATGTACGTGTCAAGCATAGTAATGCATATTTTGGGTCTTGTCTTGGTTATGACACGTTTCTTATTTTTTTCATACAGTTTGTGGTGATAGAACTGTTAAGCGTTGCAGGGTTCATGAATGAAATTTATGAATGAGCATTTGCATTGCCAATGAGTCAGCATTGTGAAAAAGTATAAAATGTCTCAGAGCCACTTAAGCTGAGCTATTTTAAGTACTTGCCCTTCATAGTACGCTGTACAAATGGCAAATAAAACTATTAAGTAATGAAATATTTTCAAAAAATTACAGTAATTAGACTTTTTATTCTGTGATGGCAATTCTTGTAGCGTCCCACTGCTTTTCGAATTATCTGTTGTGTTTTATTTTGATCTTTTATGTTGTAATTTACTAATTAATTCTTCCTGCATGTGCTAAAATCCATCTGATATATATATCAAGCAAAACTAAACTTTCACATACTTTAAAATATATTCACCATATCAAAATGTTTAAGGTACTTTTTCAGATTGCATTGTGCTATATCCATCTTGAAAAATTCAACAGTTTTGTCAAATGTTATTACAATCAGAACACCTGGTACATAGTTCAGATAATGACTGGCATGTTCCTTGTATTAAAAGGGAAAATTATGCAGCTTTTAGCTGAATGAACTAGAGTTGAACACCTTCTGGAAAAAGGAACATTTCTGTCAATTTGGCCCACAAATAAGTCATTTATAGTAAATTTAATTATAGTATCCAAAAGGCTTCCTGTCTGCTGTGTAATAAAGTAGCTATCTCATATTTCAAAGAACATTTTCTATAAAAAAGAATGAATACATTTCTGATATATGCTATCCAAAGTAAAAAAGCTGAAATTACTGGTTCAATATAGCATTTAAAAAGATGGATTATAGAAGCATAACACAGGAAAATGTACTAAGTTTACGTAAAGGTGGTAGATAATCACTTTGCAATGCATTTATCAGTAATGAGTGCATTTTAAAATATATTTGCATTCCAAGAAAGAACAAAAAGAAATTCTGTTAAATATCTGCAGTACAGTCATTGCTGTAGTCTGATGCAAATTTATTTAGCAAGGCATTGTACATTCATTTATTCAGATATATTTAAAGAGGTAATTCCAGGACCAATCCTGCCATGAGGCAAAGTGAGAACCTTGCTTCACGTGACAGAAATTTGGTCTCGTCACCCGCACTGGAGCTTCTCTCAGAATCTAAATTGCTTTTTGGTTGATAGGACGTAATTACCAACGGCAGACTAGAAGATGAAAAGGAGAGTGTTTGACAAAAAATACAGGTGTGTTATCCAGAAACCTGTTATCAAGAAGCTATAAATTATAGGAAGACCATCTCCCATAGAGTCTATTTTTAGCAAATAATTCTAATAATTCTATAAATAATTCTAAATTAAAAACAATCCTATTGGTTTTATTTAATGTTTAAATGACTTTTAGCAGATTTAAGATATGAGTTCCAAATTACAAAAAGATCCATCACATAGGAAATCCCAGGCCCCAAGCATTAAGAATAATCAAATACCTGTAATAACAATAAAGGTTAAAAAAAGTCACAATCAATCTGGGTTTTCAGCTGTCGGTGTCAAGCATACAAAGATGGAAGCTTTCACCTGTTTTCTCACTTTGTTTTACCGAACAAAAAATTGTATTTTTTTGCACTGGCAAAAAAAAAGGAAAAAAAACAATGGTATTATTAGAACTATACAAACTCTAAGGGGCAGATTTACTAAGGGTCAAATTTCGAATTGAAAAAAATTCGACCGTGTGAATAGGCAGGAAAGTAAAAGTGGTCTTCAAAAACATTCGAAAATTCAAATTGGAATCTTTTTAAACATTCAATAGAACTTTGAATCCTTCATGTGGAACTCCCAAATTTAATTTACCAATATTAAGCAGCAGTTTGAATTGTCGCCCAAAAAACTCAAATACTGTATATCGGATTATAGAGCAAAAACCAGCGAAAACACCCTGGAACTATCAAACTCAACCATAAAAAATGGAGGCTTGACAAATAGGCCTCTTATGTTTGATCATTTTTTTTAATCAGCTAGTAATCAAGGAATAAAAATCATTTTTCACATTAATTTTTTTCCCTCTATACTTGAATTGTAATATTTTTTTTTAAATGATGATACATGCTGCCAGTAAACACCCACTTTCTTCCATATGGGGCATCCCCTACTCGCAGTTCCTGAGGACCATCAGGAATAACAGTGATCCTGCCTCAACACAACAGCTATTTCAGGAGACACTTCACAGATTACAAAAAAGGGGCTACAACACCAATCTACTCAATGAGCAATTGTCAAAGGCAAGCATATTTACACAAGAGGACCTATTGCTGGACAAATCCAAGGCTAACAAAGCTGATCTCCGATTGTTTTTTTCCACCACTTACTCCCGACCTCTAACTCTGAGTTTTTGAGACAGTCTGTCTATAATAATTGGCCAATAATAAACATAGATGAGACACTGACATTGTACCAAATTCCTAAACCAATATTTGGCTATAGATGGAACAGAAGCTTGAGAGATACTGGTAAAAATAGACTTTTATAGTAGAACCAAAAAAGATAACAGCTGGCTTTCCTCCCATCATAAACCAGGATGTTACAGATCTCCCAACTGCGTCACATGCAGATGTTTATTCGTGGGATTTGGCCCACATCCGCACAATGGGAAAATATATAAGATTACACATTGTCTTACATGCACCTCCACTTATGTTGTATATATCATAATCTGTCCATGTGGATTATACTATGTTGGCAAAAAAAACACTATGCTTAAGGAGCATATTGAGAACCACAGGTCATCCATAAGCAAGGCCCTTAAGGAAGGTAAAGCCAACTTGTGGCATTTTTTTCAAAGAAACATACTTTGCCAACCTTTAAATGCATGGCAATTGACTTTCAACCTCCCCTACAAAGGAGAGGTGAGAGGGAAATGGAACTACTACGGCGGGAATCCTGATGGATCTACTACCTGGATACTGTATCCCTTAGAGGTCTTAGTCCTTGAGACTATATTTGACAAAGACGTGATTTTTTTCCCAGTGGAACAAGTCATTCACTCAATGGACAATATATTTTTTTAAATTCTTTATTTTGAGTTTTCACATTGGAGAAATGGGCACAGAAAAAAGATAGGGAACAGAAAAAAGGGAATAAATAAGTATGCAATACTATACAAATAATAGGATGAAAAAAATACAATTGGCTTCTTAACAATAGGATATGGCCAACAGTCAAGTCTTGAGGGTATTAAATGTCCCCTTTCACTTATGTTTCCAATTACCTTTAGGGGCTGATTCACTAAGGGTCGAAGTGGAAAATACTTTGAAAATCGGCAATGTAATTTTTTTGGGGAGTCATTTTCAATCAAATAAGACCATTTTCGATCGAAAAACGCCTGTGTTCAATTGAATGAAAATCGTTCAAATCATTCGATTCAATTGAATGATTTTCACCAAAATCATTAAATTTCTCAGAACATAAATGGCATTCCGGCAACTTTAAGCTGGGGAATAGTTGAATTCGAAGGTTTTTTAAAGGGCCAGTACTTCGAAATACGAAAATTCTAATTTTCTAATTTTTTATTTGATAGTCAAAGTAGCCCAAAATTACTTTGAAATTAGAATTTTTGAAATTAGAATTTTATTTGAATTTTCACTTCGACCCTATTCGACCCTTAGTAAAGCAGCCCCTTAATGTTTCAAAATAATGTGCCTATCCAAATTGTGCTTAAGATGTTACAAGTTTAATAATTCCAGAAAATTTATCCAAGGGGACCAAATTTCCCAAAATTGAGTACTTTTATTATGTGTAATTTCTTCCAACTGTTTCATATTCTCAACTTAGGAAATCCACTCTACTGTTGTAGGGCCTCTAAAGATTTCCATTTTTTAAGTATAAAGCCTTTATCCGCCTGCATCATGCAAGGTGAGGGGATTAGAGATAACTTTGTCCTCCTTAATTGAATAATTCAATAAGATTTGCATCAGGTTATTAATGTCCAAACCATAAATGGTGACTCCATTGACTATATTGATTACGGATGACTAGTGATAGGCGAATTTATTCGCCAGGCGCAAATTTGTGGCGAATTCCCTTGATTTGCCGCCGGCGAATAAATTCGTGAACCACCAGCAATAATTTGCCTGGTGAAAATTCAGTGGTGTAAAAAAAAAAAGAGATGTGCGTCAAAAAAATGCAACGCGTGTTGACGCTATGCACCGAAAACCACGCGACATTTCGCAAATTTTGGCGAATCGGGATAAATTCGCCCATCACTACGGATAACCAAAATTGTTTTAGGACAGGAGATTTAAGCCAAATGTGGGAGTGGGAGCCTTCCTGGGCATCACATCTCCAATGTAATCTTGAAGAAGTCGCACTCATTTTGCTAAGCCTGACAGGGGTATAATGCCATCTAGTAATTAATTTGTATGCAGCCCTTCTAGCCCCTGATGCCCTGGAGACTTTAAATGTGTTAGTGAAGATTTTATTCCATGTGGTTGCTGAGATGTTTACATTTAGTTCTGTTTCCCATTATTTACAAAATTTCTTCTCTTGAATATTAAATCGGTCTACAAGTAGTTTATAAATCTTAGAAAGAGGTTTAAGTATGTTAATTTGTGATAATAACATCTTTTCCCAAGGTGTTGAATCCCTGTTCCAATCCTTCCTTCTATTTTTTGATGTATAAAAATATAGTTGTCTATATACCCATAAATCCCTGGGGTGAAAATCCCACCATTTTTTAATATTCGGCAACAAAATAATTTTTTTGTCCTTTATAAAGTCACTAATTCTTGTTTGCCTATCATCCCAAAACTTCCATCTATCAAATGCCCCCAGTTCCATACTTTTGATGGAAGGTGATGGAGGTAGATGACATTTAGTTTTAGATTCATGGCAAAGTTTTAATTAAATTTTCATTAAGGGGTGTTGGGTACCAGACCCTATTTTAAAATTATTTCCTGTCCATAAAGCATTTTCTATAGGGAAATTGACTAATGCTTGTTCCAAATTGATCCAATCTTTTTTTTACAGAATACCACTCTAGGACTCTAGATAGGTGAACTGAAAGGTAATAGAGGTATATGTCTGGTAAACCCAGTCCCCCTCTATCTTTAAGTAGAATTAAAAGGTCATATTATTCTGTTTCCAAATAAATCTGGAGATTAATGATTTCACATTGAGGAAGTAACTTTTAGGAATATAGATAGGATGCACTTGGAACAGCAACTTTGGGACTATGAACATTTTAACCGCTTGGATTCTTCCAAGCCACGAAAGACCCAATTTCTTCCATTTATCCATTTTGGTTTGTATTGAGATTAACAGAGGTAAAGAGTTATCCTGATAAGATTTTGAAGTATCCACCTGTATTTCAATACCTAAGTACAGTATGTGATGGTCGGATTGGCCCATTTGAAAGAAAAACTTTCCTTCCAGTCTTTTGTCATGGAGGATCAGCAGTTTATGTTTAAAATCTCTGATTTAGCATAATTTACTTTAAAGTTAGATAAGTTCCAAAATTTTTTCAACAATGCTAGTAGATTTGGTAATGAAATCTTGGGATTAGTCAGACACAACAGTAAATCATCAGCAAATGCAACACATTTAGTAGTGTTTCCATTAATAGAACAAAAAGGGTGGGGGAGAGTGGACATCCTTGTCTTGTACCATTAGCTATCAACAACTTAGAAGACAATATCCCCTTAACTCTTATTCTGGCTTCGGTTTATCATATAAGGCCATAATTCCATGTGTTATAGTTGCAGGGGTATCCCTGGGCTCAAATTAATTTCTATAATTTGTTCAATAAAGTCTCTAATTTGTTTTCTTTTAGGTTTCTCATTCAAGCACCATTGAAATATTGGTGTAAGTGTATATGGAATGAGGAATTTAGTAATCATTGGAGAGTGGTCAAAGAGTGAAGAAATGCCTAATTCAGCCTTTACAAACAAGTGTAACAAATGTTGATTTGTTAAAACATAATCAATTCTTGAATGTGTGGTTTTTGACAAATGTGAAAAGTATATTTTATCATGATTCAGGGCCTTCCACACATCCATTATTTGCATATCTGACATTATTTTTAAAATTTCTTTTAACCCCTTATAAGAAATATTGCATTTCTTGGAGGTGGAGTCCGTCAGTGGGTTAATCGTAATGTTAAATCGCTTCCCAGAATCAAAAGACCCTCACTCATTTCTTCACGAAATATAAAAAAAAGATATGACATTTGCCCTATATTAGGGAAATAAACTTTAGCAATCGTAATTATGTTTTCTGCTAATTTCCCTTTAATAATAATATACCGCCTTCAAGATCAGATATGGTTTCTAAATGACCATATGGAATGTCCTTATGAATTAGCGTCATTACACCCAAAGATTTCTTTACGGGATTATTATACATAAAAATAGGAGGGTAATTTTTAATGCAAAGATTCAGGAAATTTGAAGTGAGTTTCCTGTAATAAAATAATCATTGCATTATGCTTTCTACATTCCTGAATTACCTGCCCTCTTTTAACTGGTTCGTTAATCCCATTCACATTGTATGAAAACACATTACATTCCACGTAAGTGACATTCCCTAAATAATCAATAATCAGAAGAACACCAAATAAATGAGTAAATAAACTTGCTAATACTATACATACTAAGAAAGAATAAAAGAAAAGGTAAG
The DNA here is from genome assembly GCA_024363595.1 of Xenopus borealis. NCBI lineage: Eukaryota > Metazoa > Chordata > Amphibia > Anura > Pipidae > Xenopus > Xenopus borealis. The sequence goes on along the minus strand of CM044434.1, from coordinate 90,606,631 downwards.
GAGAAAAAAGAGAAAGAACAGGGAGAAATTTAGCACGAAGAGGTAAGGAAAAGTGAGATTGCTGCCAAAGACTTACATGGGGGGCCTCCACAATAGCGGCTCAGGTGAGTTTCACCTGTATTTAGGACTAGCATGCGTGAGGGGGAAACCTTTGGATGGTACATGACTTAGCATAGATAAACCTAAGTAATTAAAGAGTGAATTGCCTTTTTCTAGTGGTATGCCTAAAATCAGAGAAGATGAAAGAAAAATACCACCAGAGATAATAATGATTGATTAACCATGTTGTTCAAATATTCAAATATCTATTTATAGCGAGAGGGAAAAGAAAAGAGAAAAGAAAGGAATAGAGCAGCACTTACTGTACATATTGCTAAATACTCAAACTTTACCAATCCCTCATTCAACATGAGCAACAGAAAACAAATTTAATTCTATCATATAACATTGTTATACTTATCAAAAGTGATAAAGGTGGTAGGCTATTTCACATAGGGGTTCAGATGTCCAGTAAAGACTGCTCCTATTTAAGCAGTGCTTTTTTCACTAGATAATTGTGACCATTCACCCTGGAACTCAAATGAGAGCTTCGGGAGTTCTGTAGTTGATTTGGACCAACCCGGTAGATCAATCGCTGAGAATTGTAGTCTTTTAAAAAAGTTATCTTTCTCAGAAGGAACTCTTAAAACTTCTGAGATCCCATCCTTAGAAGCATATAGGGAAGCCGAGAATCCCCATCTATAGAAGAAATTTTTGGTTTTGAGCAAATCCATTAGTGGTTTAAGCATTTTCCTTTTGGAGAGAGTAGTCCTAGAAATGTCTTGGAATAAGATGATGTTGTTGTCCTCATATGTTAGATCACCATTCTCTCTGACTTGGGAAAGAATAGCTTCTTTCAAGGAGAAGCTATGCAGACAGCAAATAATATCCCTTGAGGAGTGAGTGGGAGCTGTTTTTGATTTATAAACCCTGTGCGCGCTTTCTATCGGTATGTCCATATTTGTCTCTTTTCAGGATGCTATTAAAGTTTGCAAAAGCACTGGGCAAATTTCATCAGATTTAATTGTCTCTGGGATGTTATTTCTTCTGCTTCTGTTCCATTTGTCTTTGCAGATCGTATACTGTAGTTTAAATAATAAACACACAAGGATTCCTTTAATAATCTAAATAGGTTTTTTTATCCTAAGATTGTAGTCTGAGGTCTGACCTGATTCAGAATTATGCAATCAAGAAAAAGAAGAAAAAGTACCCCTCTTCAACAATCTAGCTAATCCGTTTACTTAGGTATATGGATTTAGTATCCGATTAATTGTAAACTTGAATTACTATAGTATAACCCAGTAATCCCTAACCAGTAGCTTGTGAGCAACATGTTGCTCCCCAACCCCTTGAATGTTGCTCCTAGTGGCCTCAAAGCAGGTGCTTATTTTTGAATTCCAGGTTTGGAGGCAATATTTGGTTGTATAAAAACCAGGTGTACTGACAAACATAACCTCCTGTAGGCTGCCAATCCACATAGGGGCCACCAAATAGCCAATTACAGCCCTTCTTTGGCAGCCCATTAAGTTTTTGTATGCCTGTGTTGCTCCCCAACTCTTTTTATTTTTTAATGTGGCTCACGGGTAAAAAAAGGTTGGGGACCCCTGGTATAACCCCTCTGTTGTTGAATTAAGTAGTGCAACACTGTAGAGTAGTTAATTTAATCAAAAATTCATTAAAAGGATCAATCAAAAGGAAATCAATAGAATAATTATTTATCAATAAAGTGCAGTGTAATTCAGTTGACAAGGATCTAAATACATTTTGCTAGGCCAATAGTTAACCTTGCCTCAGGCAACTTCCATAGATGAATTCATTTAATAACCTAATAATTATAACCTGAATTACTAAAGTGTAACCCCACTCATTGTTGTTAGATCAATACAAATAAATTATAAATTATAAAGTGCAATGCTAAAAAAGGAATCAATGATTAATTAATTATCAATAACATGCAGTGCAATATACTTCATTCAATTCAACAAAAGGGACTTCATTACGTTTTTGCTGAATCAATAATTGACCTTGCCTCAGGCAAGAACAATAATATTATGTATTTAAATGAATAATAAGAAAGTGCTTGCAAGTGCTTATCAGAGAATAATATAACTTCTAGTAATTCTTTAGAAATTCATTAAGTAAACCAATTAATTGGGATAATTAAAAAACATTGCTCCTGTTCTGAAATAGAAATAGGAAATGTGAAAAAAGGAGGTGGAGTTGTCCTGAATCTGCAACCTGAATACTTTCTAGTCCCTGGGGCATCACAAAGTAAAGATAAGGCAGAGAAACCTGGACTGTTGTCTCAAATTTAATCTAAGTCCTGTGCTTCTGAGAGGCTATGCTAGCCTAAAAAAACCACAAATCCATGGCCTCCTGTGGGTGAAGTATAGCAGAAAGAATAAGGAGAACCAAGCTATAAATACATTTCCACCTCCCCTTCCCAATGTTAGATGATCCAAATAAGTTAAAAGTAACTAAAAGAATTAAAGGTTAGAAATGCCGACGCATGCTTCGCAATATTTGCTTTGTCAAGGCGTAATGGATAAGTCCCCCAGAGAGCGTGATTTAATAACTTCCGTGTTGTGTGTCATTCTGCAAACATTGCAAGATCTGACTTAACACTTACGTCCGCTCCCTCATCTTGCATTCTGCTCTCGCGAGGGTTTAGTGCAGAGCTATCTTGTTAATGTGTTGCCATGGATACAGTGCAATTTAAGGCTCTCTTTACTATAAAGGGTTTAATACATTATTGATATCCTCTGGCTATTATCAGTCACGTAACAATTTTCTTGCTACAGCACAAATTTGTTAACAAGTAAGTTGAGGGATTTACCATAGATTTACTTCACCCTTCAAATCAATTCCATTATTTTATTGTATCAGATTATTCAAGTTTATAATTGATTGGATACTAAACAAAAGTTGATTTTCAATTTTCTCGTTTGCTCTACAAATCATGTAAATGAAGGCATTGCATTTTACTTAAAACCTCCAGCACAGTTAAGTATTCTAAATATTCTAACATCAATCCTTGAGCATTAATATCATCCTTCAAATTTGCAGGTCAAATTAAAAAAACTTACATTCCATGTCTCTCCTCAGATTTAAATTGCTTACAACACTTTATTTGATTAAAAAATGTAAACATTTCACCAGTGATAAGAATGGACTTTGTAGAGGTTTATCATGTAAATGCTTTGTAGTTTTTAAATGCAGCAGCAGATGTTTTCATCCTGTGAAATTTCTCCTGACTAATTTCTGTACTTTTTTTTATTTATGCCCAGGTGTTAAATTAAAGAATAATCAGCCTTATTGGATTTTAGGCATTGCAATCTAAGACAGCTGTATCTCTAATGTTACTTTTAAATTCATATATAGCATATCCATTACATACTGTATATATATTTCATATGCATCAATTTCATTTTTATCCAGGGTAACTTTAAACAGAATTGCATCTGTTTTATTCACAGTGGAGGTTTTCAAGAGAGAAGTAAAAATGGCAACAGTACTGTAGATTAGAAACGTAACAGTAAATAGCCATTTTTCATTAGCCTTGGTTAAATAAGCCTTGTAGGGTTTGTTCCCCACAACAAAACCCCATCAGGCAGGGCCTCACTTGGCTTCCTTGGCTGAGCACTCCCCTCACCCAGCGTACGACTCATCAGTCACATCTTCACACCTGTCACAACACAGCACCTCTGTTATTCTTCCCATATGCCATGTATCACAGAGCACCCTGGGAGATATGTACCTTCCCTCTAGTGCTCTGTTCCACAATATATGTATTGGTGCAATGGCATAGTTCATAGTGTTCATTGGCAAAGGGCTTTAGTATGGAACCATATCAAGCAAAATTGTCTGCTTTGGTCATGTTATTTATGTATGTTTCCTGATCATACTGTTGCACATTCACCCTTTTCTACAGGGGACTAAAGCTGGCCATCTCCCAACCTGCCACTAACCTTCAGATCAAATAAATAAAAAATTATAAAAATACCAATACAAGGCTGATTGCATGACCTGATAGCACAGAAGATGCTGCATTCCGGATAATAATTGATAAATATCAGTCCACTAGCATTAGTTTCTATGACAACTGTAACTTCAAACTTAATTCCATTTTACTTTACTTTTACAAACTGTATAGTTTAGTTATTACAATGCCATTTGCCAAGCAATATCTTTAGGAAGCCTTTCATCACATTAAATAGCGCTGCAAAGCTTGGATTAAGAGTGCTGATTCAAAAAGGACCATACAGTAAATTGAACTAAGGATACTGAACATCCTGGCAGTCCAACAGAGAATTTTTTTGCCAACTATACTTAATTTTTATATAGCCTCTTTGCTATATTCTTGATTTCAATGGGCAGCTTTACATCTAGGAACGTTTTAAGACCTGAAGACATTTAAAATAGTGAACCATTTAGGCATTTTTTTCTTTAAGTGCAATATTTCACATATTTGTTATACCAATAACCAGTGATGGATCTACGAGGGGAGCAGGGGTTGCAATTGGGCCAGGGCTGCACCCCTCAGGGCACTCTGCAGCTTGCACACCTCTGATTTTTGTTGCTATTGATGTGTACGGAGGCAGACAGGGGCCCTGCCAGTGGCGTAACTACCAGGGGGTGCAATTGCACCAGGGCCCGCTCCCATTCGGGGCCCGCTGGAAAGGCTAGGACAACTCCAATGTGCAATTCATAGGGGGAGAGCCCGATAGGGGGGGCCCAGGTGCCAATCCTGCACCAGGGCCCACGAACGAGTAGTTACGCCACTGGGCCCTGCTGCAAATCGCACACCAGGGCCTGCCCCCCGCTCTAGTTATGTTACTGCCAATAACTGCACTTACATTATATACAAAAAAAAGGTGTTGTTGGAGCACAACTAGGGCTAAGGAAAACTGTATTAAAGTATATAGTCCCCTGTATCATAAGTAATTCAGTATATAAGAAAATGCATGAGTTAACAAAGATAGGGGTTTTTAGTTACAAAGTTATGATCATAAAGTTGATAAGCCACCATACTACGTCAAGGTAAACCCCACACGGTGGTCCCTAACTTGTTTACCTCTGGTCATAGTATTAAGGTCTAGTGCCTCTCTGCATAATAGCATGAATTGTAGTAGATTTCTCCTAAAGTAAATGACTCCTGAACCTTGGTTTATTATAAGGGCTAGATCCTCCCCCGCCACTAACTATCAGCTTTTAAGAGAGAGAGATTGCCCAAACCAACCGCCCAGTTTTTAAAAAAAATGTAAAACAAAAGTAAAGGCAAAGTAAGATTGACTGTATAAGTGAATATAAATGAGTATAAATAAATATTTTAAAAAATTGTACATTATGTGGTAAGAGTAAAGGTGAAAATTTAAGTGTAAGCTAAAATAAGTAAATTAAACTAAATTAAATGGAGTAATAGGTGTAGTAAGTGTAATACATGCAGAAGTGTTACTACTGTAAGTGAAATTAAAAACAAAGGGTCACCATTAGTTGAATGGGGTAGGTATGGGGTGCTACAAACCACATGAAGCTCAGCCACAGCTTCCGGCTACATTACAAATACAAATAAGGGGGTTGTGGGAACACTCCTAGGGCTACGTAAAAATGTATATACTTACAGTATATAATATATAATGTATATTATATAATCAATGGTCATTTAAAAAAAATAATGTAAATAATACAGATATGCAAGCACATGTTGAGTATTGAGCACATATTGAGTGAAGAAAAGCAAGACAATTAGACAGGCAATATTTCTTTAAAGAGAAAATTATACTTATAAAAAAGGTGCATAAAAACCAATTTCAAAACTTAAATATAATATGAATTGAAATTTTTTTGCACAGGCAAACGTAATTCGCCAGATTTTAAATGAACCATGGTAATGTATCTCTGACACTTAGGAACCATTTACAGTGGAACAAGATAAGGGCATGTTGGTTTTCTTTCACTCTGTGGAATCATGTACGTATGTCTTTACTTTTGGCTTTTCAAACAATGTCTGTACGAATAAGCCCAGATGGATAATCTTGTGTCAAAAAGGGGGCTATTTTTCCCCTTTAAGATACAAGAAATGTGACCTTCTAAGCAAGGATACTGTTAATAACTGTTTTTATTTCACAATACTTTACCATAATAGAAAAAAATGCTCTTCTGATTAATGTGTCAAAATGATTTACAAGTTAACAAAAGCAAGGAGCAAAAATGTATGATGCCACTTGGAGTTTAGTTTTAAAACAGTATGTTCTGCATACACGTATGTGGGAGCATGAACCATTTTGTACCTTGTCTTTCATTCTTCTATAAAAATAGTGCTAATGGACTAGCAAGTGCCTAAATACCATTATCAGTGATGCAGACTATAGTTCCTGTACTGACTTAATATGCTTCCAAACCAATTTGGTAAATTGCTTCCATTATCGGATTTAGAAAGCATCAGATTATAAGATTACTTTTTTTGAGAAAATGCCATTGCCCTAAATGACACATTTTGTGTATGTGTTTTGTGTTTGTGTCAAGGTTAATAATATAAGAGAAGAAAACATTAAGTATATTCTGAATGCTGTAGGTTCAAATCACCCTTTCATAATGCATTCTGGCAACAGGCAAGCAGATTTCAACTGAAAAAAATACTGAAGATCCATCAAAAGTGAATTGTAATAAAAACCTTACCTGGTGGTCTAGTGGGGGGATGGCAGGGACGCATTTCTCCCCCGAAGCAGGGACACCCGCTGCGCCAATTCCATTCACCGCAGTCACTGCTTCCTTAGGGTGTGCGCGGCGTGCTCCTTTTTAATGTAAATGAGCAGTTATCACATCAGTGCGCATTGGCGCAAAATTCAAATATTTAAAGCGCAATTGGCCTTGTGATTATTGTCCATTATATGATCTTGTTTCCTGGTGCTCCTGAGTCTTGTGCTAATTGTTTTCCTGTTTCTTGATCTGTTTGAATTCCTGTTGTATCCTTGCCTGGCTATTTGACAATCCTGACTTCTGAATCCTGACCTGATTGCCTGATTACCGACCCTTTTTAATTCCCTCCGATTGACTTCCTGGTTTGGCCTTTGCCTCCCTGACTATCTTTACTCTCTGCCTGCCATGACCCGGCCTGATATGACTACGATTCTGTCTAAATTCCTTATACCACAACTTTCTGCCCAAAGACTTTTGCTTACAGTTGTGCCCCTTTGTCTGCCCAGAACCCCTCGCCTTGCACCTCTCATTTTAAAATGGAATGAAACCCCCCCTGGTGCTAACTCGAGGCAGAATCACGAGCCGTGACCAGAGTGCTTGGCATCGGTTCAGGGTTTAGATTGCCAACCGTTACATGAATTAACAGAAGATATTATAGTTTGTCTATGTTTTGATTATGTTAACATTGTTAGAAATGCTTTATTTATGTGACTAGTATACAGTATGGTTATGTTTTTTAGAGAAATACTGTGCCTGACTATATTCTGTGACTTTCTAAAGATTCTTTCTTTAGATTGTCTTGATTTGACACTCTGTGAGTGTCTTAGTATTTTGGTTAATAGCATTAGAGAATTTTTAATGAGGGCTTTAGGCTTACGATTCCAGACCCATAAAGTAAACAACCTAATTGCAGCAGGCGATTTTTCTCCAAGTTTTGCTGTGAAAATTAAGCCAATAGACTGAAATGGGTGACAAATGGGTGACAGAATAAGTTGCCATATACTTTATTAGCCGTCTCTCCAGTTCAAAGAGTGAAGGAAAATATAATAAAATTTCTGATTATCAAGATAAAAAGTTATGTACCTTTAAGAAACATCAGTAAATATTCTCACCAGACTTAAAAGTTAATTTATCTCCCTCAGTTACCATAAATCAAAATGCATCTGATCTTATTCAGAAACTGGACAAAGGCTTTAACGTTGAAGTAAATGCAATTTAACCATGAGAACACTAGTTAACAAATATTCAGAAAATGTTTATAAAGAAACATTGTTTTAGATTACAATATGTGGGCCTCCTGCATAAATGTATAGGTTATTAACACATCCATTTTTAAAATGGGAGGAGAAAGGCCTGTAATATAAGTGGACCACGTAGTAATATAAGGGCAAATAAATAGTGGTGGGGATGTGATTTCACTTTAGAACATTAATGTTAAGGCTTAGTTACAAATATACATAGGCATAGAAATAAAGAAATAAAAGAGGGGAAAAAAATAAAATAAAAAAGGAGAAAAAGCAAATAAACATGAACTAGGGGGTATAATATAATGTCAGACTACAGTTCCTTAGTCTATCAAAATTTATAAAATAGTGCCTGTACTGAAGCCAAGCAGAGAAGTGAGGATATGTGCTGACTATAAACCAACAAGTCATTACAGGAACAAGTTCCTGATGACAGGCTCTCAGCACCTTGCCTAAAGAAAAGTAATTTGCCAAACTTGATTTAGAACGAGTATACAATCATTTGCCATTGGATGATGCAGCTGCTGATGTCCAAACAATTATCTCACAAAATAATGAGCATTTAAAGCTACTCGGTTACAATTTATTGTTTCAACAGGTGTGTTCCAGAAATTTATGGATGACCTCCCTTCCAGCCTGTCAGGGGAAGTGCCATATTTTGATGATGTCCTCATTGGAGCAGACTTTATGGAATCATTAACTGAAATAATAAGAGCAGTATTACAGCCATTTGTAGATGCTTGGTTAAAACTTAATATATGTGTTTTAGGAGTTCCAAGTGTTGCAAGCACTTTACTTCTTTACTTATTACATTTCTACCATTTTTCTTGACAGACAAAGCTGCTTTGGCAGAGCCACTGCATAGACTACTGGACTAAAATGCTACCTGGAAGTGGTCAGCCCAGCATGAGCATACATTCAATGATGCCAAGAGACTTTTATCATCAGACAGTGTGCTAGTACATTATGATTTGCAGAAACCTCTTAACCTTATATGTGATGCGTCTCCCTATGGCATTAGGGCCTGTTCAAAATCATGGTGGAGGTCATGAGGCTCCCATTGCTTTCTATGCATGGACCTTAAGTACAACAGATAGGCGTTATGCTCAGATTGATAAGGAAGTGTTAGCCATTGTGACAGGTGTAAAACAAATCCATGGTACTTGTATGGCAGACGTTTTACTAATAAAGACTGTTAAAGAATAATGCACCTACTGCACAAATAATTTCTAAGATTGTGTTTATTGTTGAATGCTTATGACTATGAGTTGCAGTACTGTCCAAGAAAATAAATAAGTATTGCAGATGTTTTAAGCTATTTACCTTGTCTGAGGTCTTTATGTTAGAGTCCTTACCTAGTCCCCCTCTGCCGGCATCAGATATTGCACCCATGACAGCCAAGGACCCAGTATTGAACTGCGTATAGAGGGGGTGGCCCAAAATAAGTTCATACCTTTTGAGAAATGCCAGGTTGAACTCTGCATACAAAGTTTGCCTTATGTGGGGAAATAGAGGTGTAATTCCCAAAGTGGCGCAAACCCATGTTCTCCCCTACATGAGAGTCATCCATGCATTGTAAATATAAAAGTCCTTGCTAGATGTTATGTTAAAGTGGATGAATGCATTGAAAAATTAGAAAAAAAGTTGTGTTCCTTGCCAATCCACCAGTCATGCACCTGCTAAGGCCTGGGTACATCCATGGGAGGTGATGCAGAGCCAATGGTCTCAGCTACATATAGAGTCTGCAGGGATTTTTCAAGGTCAGACCTTCTTCCTTGTGGTTGATTCCCTTTCCAAATGGTTGGAATTTGTTCCAGTTGCACCTGTAACCACTCATGCAGTCATTCAAGTATTGCAGAAGTTGTTTGCCACATATGGACTCCCAGACACAACTGTATCAGATAAAGGAGCATAGTTTACATCATCAACCTTCAGAGCATCAGTGGTATCGGGAGAGACTGGGTACCTGGTACTTACTAGCGCAGTGCCTCCACCTAGCGGGATCTGGGATTTGCACCTATGGGTGGTCCCACTAGGAATACAGTAACAACACACAGTATTTGTTAAACTGAATAAGGGTTTATATAAAATAACCGGCCAACTAGTACATGCAGCACTCCTAACTGGTGGCAATAGGGCCTCACTAATTGACTTGCTAGCGCAAACTGTCTAGCTAATTATGAAAAGTCAAAGTCCTTTAATGTCCTTCCAATAATCTCTGTCTTCAGCACCTCTTTTGGGTACTGTACCTTTAACCAGGATACTGACAAATCTTTAGAGCTCTCTTCTGGCGTTTCTAGCACAGTCAGGCATACAGTGCGATTACCAGCCCATTTAGATGCTCAGATAGGAATCTCCTGCTGTTTGTTCCTCCAGTCTGAATTCCTTTCACACTTTCTGTCTATCCAGGTACAGTATGTGGCTTCCCTGTGCCAGCCTGATCCAAATGAATGCTTTGGATGCAGCCTCCTGGCTCTCTGGGTCCACCATCAGCTCTCTGGCTTCCGTCTCTGTCCACCATGTGGTTCTCTATGCCAGGCTTTCTTCTTTTGTCAGTATCTGTGACTTCCTTTTCCTGCCAGCCACTCACTAGCTGCTGTTTCACTTCCTGTTGCACTGAGATCACTGAATAGCACACAGACACAGGCTATCTGCATCTGTCCTTAAAGGGATAAGTGCAAGTGCTCAAAGTTGCAGAGGAAGGATGATAATTCCGTATTGATGATCTATTTTTAATACATGTAGATATGTAAAAATTTGTTAGATCATTAAAACTGAAGGCTTACTTTTGTGACAAACCGAACATTAACCCTAATGATCAATCTTTGATGGTACTGAAAAATAAATAGTTTAAATGTGATGTTTTTGAACCAGTAGTAATGCAGTAGTAAACAAGGTGTTACAAAGAAAACCCAAACAACATTTGAGTAACATTTCTGGGGATGAAAGAGCTTCCCTGAAATCCTTGCAGGCTAATACTGCTATAGAAATCACAAAAGCCGATAAGGAAGGGCGTATAGGGGAATTCTAAAATTTTTAGATGTTTTAGAGGTTGCTTTGTATGTTCTTGTGCATCATTCAGCTTTTTCATTCCTACTTTTTGGGGGTTATTTATCAAAATCTTAAATGTTCTCACTATTTTCTGAAAAGCACTCTGAACAAATCTGCACTGACTTTTCCCCCAATTTATTAATACATTTTCACAAAAAGTTCTTGTGCAGGAAAAAAGACTTGATGAAATTGTGAGACAATACGAATTGGATTTGATGCCCGAAACCTGCAACTTTTCTGAATTTGACAGCGAAACCACAACATTTTCAGATTATTGAACGAAACCCAACACAGATCAGGACTTCTACATGAACTCGGCGTACTGAGTACTTTTTATTCTGAATTTTAACAAAAAATGTGTTAAACGAAAAAAATTCACGAAATACTCCCTTAATAGTTAGATTGTTTAATAACTTTCATGGCTTTCATAGTTTTAGAGAAATAGGAAAACCTCTAAAACCACTAAAGTTTAACCTTTAAGAAATACACCTCCACATTTTTTTCCAATGCTCACTAATTAAAAATTTATTATTTTGAAAGATATTTGTATTTATAATTGCTATTTAAAGCAGTATCTATCTGCACTCCTGTTTTCTACAACCAGACTTCTGTTACACAGTTTTATGCAAAAAGTTTTTGGGTGCAGAATCCCAATCTCAATTCAGGCATGGGATCAATTATCTGTAATGATTGTTGTGTTCTAGATAAGGGTTTTCCCCCATAATTTCAAATAATATTTCTTGAGGCTACCAATAAACATTTAGGGGGTTATTTATCAAATAATAGTGAGATTTTAATAAGTAACCCACTTAAATAAGCCCGACATTCATGCAGTTTAGTTACCCTCAAATACAGTGTGCAGTTCTACTATTACAGGTATAAGAAAATCAATTAATACAACATGAAATTAAGCATATTTGCATATGTTGTCTTTATGGGAAGTGAACCTCTCCATAATTCAAAGCTTTCTAAAATTGTGTTTCCATATACCAGATCCTACACCTGTAATAATTAGGGATGCACCGAATACAGGATTCGGTTCGGCATTCAGCCTTGTTTCTGCCGAATCCTTCAGCCTGTCTGACCCGAATCCTAAACCTAATTTGCATATGCAAATTAGGGCCAGGGAGGGAAATCACTTGAGTTTTTGGCCCAAAACAAGGAATTAAAAAATGTTTTCCCCTTCCCACCCATAAATTGCATATGCAAATTGTTCGGATTTGGTTCAGTATTCAGCCGAATCTTTCGGGAAGGATTCGGTGGTTCGGCCGAATCCCAAATAGTGGATATTTGTAATCCCTAGCAATAATATCTGTAATACTCTGCTGTCAATTGATTTGTCCTACTGCTTTTCTTAAACGTATAGGAATTTTGCAAATTAGCCTCTTTTGCAACAAAGATCATTACATATTCATTTAACTTGTGGATATTGTGAAAACAGAACAAACCTTAAAATCTTCATTCTTATAGCACTTATTCAATCCTCAGAAAGAATATAAATTAACATCATGCAAAGCTTCATGACAAAGACACATTTTATAAAGAATTTAACAGTATTGACTATAGTTGGATTGATCTAAGGGGTAAATAGAATGTGTCAGCTAAGAAAGTAAAGAAAAACATGCGTGAATCTCTTAGCTTAAGATGCTTTCTTTCACCCTGGGGCCTGCATGAGGCTATTGATCTGCAAGCTTTTTCTATACAATAAGTACTGCTGTTAGTGCATAAATCAGTAGTTACTCTTTTCACTTTTAGAAATATTGCAATTGATTTTTCCTTTATATGCTAGCATCTTGTTTATATGCTAGCATCTTGTTTTCAAGGGGAATTATTTTCAAGGGAAAAACAGTAATTTGTATTCTCATATGAGATATATTGCCTGGAAATCCATTATACAGTAATCCCAGAAAGCTTACAATGGCATTTTCCCATAGAGTCCTCACACATTTCTATGAAGTCCCATTTCTCTCTGCAATGGGGCTGGCAACTATCAGTTGTAGATGGGATGCTTCAACGGCACATGCTCCTGGTCAGCAATTATCACCTGAGCTCCATGGAGAGGACAATTTGCCAGACATTGTGACTGCAAATATCACTGAATGTCTGCTACATCTGCTACATTGTTTCAATAGTCAAAACCAGCAGTGAACAGAAACAATAGGAAAGGGCAGACAGATTCTGTTTTCAATAGCAATATAATTTGCAAATAGCTTCAAACCCAATGAAAATTTTTAAAGGTATATTGGGAGTTGCTTAAAATGCTATCTTCTTTCATGGAGGTGAGTGTACCAAGAGATCAGTTTTTCAAAACGACATCATCCTCCTGTATTCAGAATGTTAGTTAGTGGTGGGTGGCAGGGCCGGAACGAGGGGTAGGCAGAAGAAGCAGCTGCCTAGGGTGCAAAATATTTGTAAATATTACCAAATATTTTCTTTGGATTTTTTCTGATACAAATTACCAACCATTTGACACTAGAGTGCTACAGCTACAGTTTTTCATTAAGAAATAGCTTTCTGCAACATTTCTGTAAACAAATCCCTGCACTGACAAGTCTGACAGACAGAAGGTTAATTTTATTTGAATCCCTAGGTTGTACTGAATCTCACAAAACAGAAGGATGAATAACAGATGGGTTTGAATGACTAACCTGTTACACAAATATATCCTTTTTCTAGTTTTTATTATTGAATGGTCTACACTTTCAGTTGTCTTATTATAGGATTCTTTTATCCATCCTTGACAGCTGAACAATAAAATACAGTCGTTTTTGTTATGAATGAGTAAATTAAACAGATATTATATAAAGCATTGTCTGTGCAAGCGACCTAGAGAAATACCAAAGTGTTTTTAGCATGTAAAAATGACAAATGATCAGGAAGTGCTATTCAATTATGATTTATTTATTTATACAACATGGTTCAGTATCATTTCAATGTTGCAGTCCCCATGGGGACCTTTATTCAAGGATACTGTATCACTTCCCTATATTGATTTATTGGATTGCACTTACCAGCCAGGATGGTGTTTGCTGTGATAAAAAGTTAGAAGACTGGGTAGCTCTAGTATAGTGGGGGGCCCATATTCCCTTGGAGGCCTATGTTTATGTGCCTTTTGAGCACAAAATGCATAAGGCTGTAGAGATTATAGAATAATTATTTTGTGGCCTGCACGTGGGTCCCACCAGAGATGTGATGGTATCTCATCATGTTCATTTATTGCATCTAGGGCCCCATCAGTGCTATGCAGATGTTCCAGTATGTGTAATATTGGGTCCTATGGAATCTCATGTAGTGCAATCAGGACCAGGTGATGCCCTGGTGCATAAAGACAAAGGGACAGGTCACAATTTTCTCTGTGCTCCCCCACTGATGGCAAAAGATGGATGGAGAATCCGGTTAAGGGTGAGCTATTGGAAACATGAGGAAGGGCATGAGAAAGAGGACCCTGTAAATGAGGAATAGCTGGAATTTAGTTTTTGTGCTTTGAGAACAAAAAAGGAGAGTTTCTGACAGGAGAGTGGGAATAGGTGGTAGAAGATAAGTCCTGTAGTCAACTTGAGGGGCACCCTGAAAATGTTTTTTAAAGCCCTGTATTAGTAATGCAATCCATGTTAATGTGATATTGCTTTTATTGAATCTTCTATGGCACCTGTGTTTGTCCAGCTTTTACCAACCACTAAGAACCACTAAGAACCATTAATGCCAGGGTAAAAGATTTTGCTCTATGCATTGTACAGCCCACTATTCTGTATTCATATGCAAATGCTTATTTTTTTATGGTGAAAGGCTGGAAGTACAATATATGAACCCTTGTATAAGTCACAAGGGCTTCTACATGCAAGTGTAATTAAAATATCACCAGAAAATATAATGTTTAAGTGTTTATATTAAATAGTTTCCATCTATACAACAATCACAGAAAAGGCATGTTGCATTTCATTAAATTCCCCTGTACCTGACAGATATTTTCCATCTTATTTCTTTCAAAGAGTTGAAAAATTAAATCCTTAGGTTGCATTGAATTTTTTTCTTTAAATCTAAACCATGTGTACCATCCACTGATCCAAATAGAATTGAATGTATCAAGAATAAATACAATTAGCACCAATGTTTTTCACATGAGCAACAATTCTGGTCTAACATTTTTTGTGTCAACTATTACATTGTATGTAATACTTTTTGCTACATTTTAATTTATTGTTCATAATCCCTATGTATCGTGTTACAATAGTGGAGTCTGTTTGCATTTCTCAGATCTCTTGTAAGAAAGAATTATGACTGTGAAACAAAACAGCATTGTATTACCCTGGGGGATAAACTGATTTACCAGACAACCAGGAAACCAATTTTGTAATTGCCATTTAGGAGACATAGTCATTCATCATCACTTCATGCAATAGCTTAAAAATATCAGTTTACACTCACAAATGTAGAATATATTAGCATGGCTCATTTACAGCATAATTCACTGAATGTTAAGAAGGAAACTTGCAGGACTAGTCAGGAGTAATAGATACATAGTTTCCTATCATTGTTACAGTATACACAGAACTCCCTCTCAATTACTTAAATTTTCCAACTAGCAAGGCATAACAAAATTGTAGGCCTGTGCATAATGTTTCCAAGCCAGATGTGCAAATTAGGTTATCGGAATACCTTATCTGCACAGCTATATATAATATATAAGTTATTACACCAGGCCAGTGGTCAAGGGCAGGCCACAACAAAGACAAGTCCAAGTAACAGGCCGAAGACAATAAGTCCGTATGGCAGGCCAAGGTCGGAGGTAGGCTGATGGCAGAGGGTGGTTCAGTAAACAAGCTGAGGTCAATTACCAGGAGATCCAACAGAGAGCAGGTAATGAGAACTGGAGCGGAAGAACACAGGCACGGAAAAGGAACAGAGAACCAGGTTCAGCAGGAATCAGGAACAAAGGCAGGATCTGATTTTTGAACAACTGGAAGAAAAAAACCTAGTTAAACAAAATTTTTATATCTGTTTATATATTTATTGAAAAAGAATTATCCAATAACATATCTGCATGTGGTAAAAATAAGTGACTCATGCTCTCGGTATTTGGTCTGACCACCTTGTGGAACAACTGTTGATCAGTCCTGCACATCAGCTCTGAGAAATTTAGCCCGTTCCTCCATGCAGCATAGTTTCAGCTCTTGAGTGTTGGGGTTTTACTCACTTTAGGTCTTTTCACAACATTTCAATTGGATTAAAATTAGGATTTTGATTTAGGCATTCCAAAATATTCAATGTTTTCTTCTTTCATCTCATTTACTGAAAACACCTATATGATAATCGTAAGGATTTACTTACTTTTGCCGAAAGCAGATGCTATTAGAATTTTTATTTTGATAAATACATGACCAAATATCATTTTTATCATAACTAAGATTTCTTTATATACTTTTAGGAATCTATTCTGACCCAATTAGCAATTCTCACCCAATTAGAAGTCGATAACTGCTATTGTCATTGGGCATTTTTGTCCGTACTATAATTTAGGGGGAATGTAATTAAAACATTGCAAGTATTATTTAAAATGGTGTTTTTGAAAATGTTAGTGATATAAAATCATTCTCTTGCAAATACTACATCACTCATTATGGCTAAGCAAAGATTAGTGTTAATACCTTCTCTGTAGTTTTGTTAAATATGTTGTAACAAAAAAAATGCTTTGGAATTGCGAAATTTCATAACATAAACTGAGCATGTTTGCAAAAGCCATTTGTACTCAAACATTGCGAGGAAATCGTTGAGGTCTGTAATTGGTCAAAAAGGACACATGATCACTAACATTCGCAAAGGTGTTTGCGAACATTTTTAGCACTAACAAAGCATATTACACACACATCCATATATTCTTAAATACTATATATATTATGTCAATCTTATAAGGGGGCACATTTTGCCTAGAAAATGTATTAGAGCTCACTCTATTAAAATCACCAGACATTATGTCTCTCAACATTCTGCATTTGTGCAAAAGGCAGTTATTTTGTTAGTTTATACTGGAATCAGTTATTTGAGTGAGCTCTAATACATCTGCTAAGAAATGAAGCCCGCCCCATAAGAGATATTGGATCTAACTGTTAGTGAATATCTGACACCCGACTCCTGAAAGAAGACAGAATGAAGAGAAACAGATGCCGAGAGAGGGAGAGTGAACATAAACTGAAAATGCAGAATTTTTAATTGATTATATTTAGAAAGTTTATTATTTCAGAATGATGAATCTTATGTAAAAATTTCATTTTAGCATTGGTTCCCCTTAAACTATGCAGTATTGCTACTATAGACAAAGAAAAGTGTAGGGAAACCAACTCTTATAATAACTGTATCCAATTCCCCACCATTCTAGTCAAGCATATGATCTCACAGTGATTAAGGGAACAATGCACATTTCTTGTACGGACCCTAAATTACTTAATGACAAAATATTTTCAGCTTTAGCAAGTAGATCATACCAGCCCTATTGTACTGTAATGTAAAAACATTTCACCAAAATTCCATGGTCTCCCAAAACAGCAGCAGTCTGAACAGGAATTATGTTTCTTTTTAAAACAAATGTATCTGCTAAGGTATCAAGGAAGAAGAGGGGTGCACTGCCATAGTATAAAATTCATGATGGCATTTATTATATAAAAATGATTGCACGAATTGTTGTAGTACAGCCAGTTTATTAAAGAACATTAGAAAATAACCTTTTTTATATCTTTCATATTTTGGCAGATTCTTTTACATTAATTTTTTACCCCCATGTTCCTCTATGATGGGGCTGGCTGCCATATTGGTGCAGCAGGAGTCCGTTAGCATTAGAAACTCTAACTGACAGGTTAAGAAGGGACAGTCTGGCTGGCAAAACAGTCAGGTTTAGGAACTTTAAGTAACAATTACTTCTACAAAAGCAGAACTATCAATGAAAAATGATCAAAATGACCTATAGGTAACTTTTAATGTAGATTAATATTTTGAAAAGAAAATTTTAAGTGTCAGTATCACTTTATGTTTTACAGTCCAGATTGGTAGACAAGTGTTTAGTCTCAATGTAGACATCATCAGGTGATGTTTACCCCCGAATGATGTGCTAAAAAAAAAACCTAATATCTTAAAAACCTCAGCAAATTTGAGTTTTCCAGATAAATACCAGTAAAAAGAAATATGCTGTAGAATATATATTTTTTTCACCTTTGGTCATTTGGTATGCACGCCTTTCATTGCTGATGCAGAGGAGATCAAGGGAAGATGGAAATGTGCAAGACTTGGGCTTGAACTAATGTACTAGTCTGCTGGGCTGCCATCTGTTTTCCCAGGGGCTATGTGCACTCCTTAGAGGGATTTTAAGTTCCCAGAAGTTCAAAAGACCTATCGTTTTGACATCAATATTTTATTTAGCCAAGGAACATCTGAAGTCTTATAGACAATATCCAACAAGACAAGTTCTGATTTACTGTGGTCTTCCTGATATAGCAGTTGCATTTACTAAAAAAAGAAAGGCAAAACAAAATATTTGCTTGTTCAATTTAAAAAGGATTATCAAAATTGCACCTAAATAATGTAGTAGTCATTAGAGTTTTCTATTACACAAATACAGCAAGCATCACAGCTAAATAATGCATGTAATGCTAAAGAAATTGGACCTTAATTTTTGCTGACTATTTTATATTTTAATATTTAAATAAATAGAAATCTTAAGGTACATTATGTTTTCAAACATGATTCAAACTATCTCATCATTCTTTTTACTTTATTTCTTATTAAGAGTATATTATATTATACTACCATTTAATTTTTAAATGCTTATTGTTAATGTCCTTTAACTGCCTAGTCAGACATTTTTTTCAAACTCTAATCTTTATTAATTGTGGAAAGCTTTATTTCATATTAATTGCATCCTAAAAAACATCTGGGTACTCATTAAAGTCCTTTGTGTATAAGTCAATTATTGTCTCACCCATGCTCTTCATGTGCATCATTTTATATTGTGTATTTTTACTTCATTGTAAAATATATAGAGGCCAAAAGCAACCAAAAAATAAAGACTCATTTTCAATATTATTTGGAAAAGTGAAATAGAATTTAGCAATGCTCAGGTATGCCACTGCTTAACCTAAATTGCAATCTACCTAATACCCACCCTTTTGATAATGCCACATGCATGGGTCCAATCTTGCTCATTTTCAGTATGCACAAAATTGCATTGATTTCGTTGATCTACATTTTAACAGAGCTTCATTTTATAAAACTTGAATAACTGAAAAACTCTGCCATTCACCCAGTGAACAATATTCACCACAATAATGCCACACTAGTTAGATGTAGGAATAATCCTGAAAATGCCAACACTCCACAAGTAAATATTACTAGTTTGATTAAAGTCTGATTAAAATGAACTGAAAGGGAACTCAATATTCAGGCTGTACCTGCAAATACATTTAAAGAACAGAAATTCTGATTACCATATCATCTGAAAATTATATTTTTCTGAGTCTGTGAAGATAAAAGCCTTCATAGAAAATAAGATGGTTTCTTGATTTATCAGGGATGACTTCTGGGTCACAAGGGCTCACTTAAAACATTATCTTTAAATTGCCATGAAAGTTTCTAGTAATAGATACCGCAAATCATTGATGTTGCTCAATATATTTATTCTTCTGGGATACAAATGGCAGAGTCTTGAACATATAGCTTTAAAAGCTCCTAAGTGAGACACATTAGGATCTGAAAATTGTTGTTCAATGGGAGCTTTTATTGACCTGCTGCAACCATTATACATTTGTCACAATGATGAACAGCTGTCACTTTATACGTCTTTGTTAGTAAAGATGAGGGAATACCATTTATATTATTATTTATATTATTTAATTACTCCCCATACACATATATTGATATGCAAAATGCCATGATTTGACTGTGAAGCTTATATATTTATGTGATGACATTAATGAAAATTAGATATTTTATCCACCAAATGCTTTACTCTAGCAGAACATGGGTTATTGTTCACACACTAAGCAACATGTTACTTACAATAGCTCTAAACATATAGGTCCCTAAGATTGGGGATATGATTAACATAGTAACCCTTCTGCAGTCTTTGGCAAAAACTACATAGAATGAACTATATAGTCTCTCTTTACAACTGGTTGATTACATTAACAATGCAGTAGCGTGTTGCTTTTAAATAAGCCTTTTGCGTGCAAATATTATTTAAAACAATTTAACATTTTTGGTCCTTCATAAATCTTTGAGACAAATCAGAGATTATATGTAGTAAAGGGTAAAATAGTATATGTGTATATATAAATATATAGAGAGAGAATTATGGGAATTAATTTATGTGCAAAACTTTTAGGTCCTCTGTGTAGGACCAAAACATCGAGTTATATTGATATAAATATATATACAAAATTTTTCTCTGAATAATATCTTTAGATGTTTAGCAGTAACAGTGTCATACTGGGGCAGCCCATCGGAGCTGCCATTTCAGGGGCCTGCCCTTACTCCGCCTCTACCCTCCTGCCAGTGTGCACCTACTGATATCTTTGGGCATCTGGCAGGGAGGTCAGGTAAACAATCAATGGGCCTTGGAGATCTAATCTAGACTGATGGTGCCAACAAGCACCTAGGCCCAATGGGCTTTTTCCTAGCATCCTGCTGATCCTGTCCAACCCTGAGCAGTAGTAGTACTTTTGTTTGTTTTCTGCATTTCTAAAACATAAAGTAACCTTTTATTGATTATATAATTACAAATTTTGAAGGTGGCAATTAGAGTAAATAATTTTCCAAGTAGAGGTAAAATATAATACAACATCTGAATGGGAAGCATAAGTTTGATGTGTAGAATGAACTACAGCACACTTGTTTGTCCCCCTAGTAAATAATATTTCCATTCATGCAGCATCACATTAGTTAGATCAACCATATTACTCATACTGTATATCAGGGATCCCCAACCTTTTGAACCCGTGAGCAACATTCAGAAGTAAAACGAGTTGGAGAGCAACACTAGCATGATAAATGTTCTTGGGGTGCCAAATAAGTGCTGTGATTAGCCATTTGGTAGTACCTATATGGATTGTCAACCTACATTCAGGCTCTGTTTGGCAGTGCACCTGGTTTTTGTATAATTAAAACTTGTCTCCAAGCCTATAATTCAAAAATAAGCACCTGCTTTGGGGCCACTGGGAGCAACATCCAAAGGGTTGGAGAGCAACATGTTGCTCACAAGCTACTGGTTGGGGGATCACTGCTGTATATAATCCACATACACCTTTGTTCATGCACTCCTACACATTAGCGCAAGTCCAAGTCTTGCCAACTTCCATCTTCCCTTGATTTCCTCTTCCTTAGTAATGAAAGGAGTGCATACCAAATGACCAAAGGTGAAAAAACATTTTCTACAGAGAGATGAGTTCTATTGCACTAGGCCAGAGGCTAGCCTGAAGGCAGCAGCAAATGACAACAAAAGAAACCAAGATGGGGGCCAGAAGGTATAAGGAATGGCAACAACTTATAGAGCTCTGTACTCACTCATTTAACAATCTGGGAAATAAAAACAACCATTTAGGGAAGCACGAGGAGGTTGATATATGTGCATTAAACTAGTTCTGTAGCTTGTCTACTCCTGTAAGGAGAACGAGAAGCCCTGTAACATTACAACCTTGTTCAAAAAGAATAAAGATTGTATAGGCTTGTGGGTTTTTGTTTTTTTGCAGTTTCAAAGAAATTCGCTTTTAGCTCAATCCTCCAGATTTTTATTTTTTATTTACTAATGTAGGTATAATGACCAGAGTGCATGAGTAATTGGTTTCAATAAAGTAGATAACATTTCACATCTTCGAAATAAAAATTTTAAAGGAGAACTAATCCCTAAAACTGAATTTGTCTAAAAATGCCATATTTTACATACTGAACTTCCTAAAGTTTGATCTTGTCAATAGCAGCAATGATTCAGGACTTCAAGCTTGTCACAGGGAGTCACCATCTTGGAAATAGTCTTGACGCTCACATGCTCAGTGGGCTCTGAGCAGCTGTTAGGGGTCCTCGCAAATCATCAAGCAGAAAACGAGGTTGGATTGTAATATAAGCTGATGCTGTACTGTATATTGTTAGCTGGCCCCTATTGTTCACTAAGTGGTGGCAGCAGCACAGAGCATCTGAATAAGCAAAAAAGAAGATGGGGAGCTACAGGGTCATATTTGGAGGCCCAGATCTTTACTGCTAAAGGACTGTGGTTTCATTTGGCTGGTACAGAAGCCCAAAACATAATTTACAACATTTCTAGCCTGCTTTTTAGTTATGCCTTAGTTCTTCTTTAAAGGATACTTGAATGAACAGTAATGTTCAAGTTTATAAGTTGAGATGGGCTCATTTACTAAAAGGTGCAGTAACCTATGATAACAATTCATCAAGTAACTTCTAGGCAGAATTATGAAATCTGCTATTGGTTGATGGAGGGTTATTTACTCACAATGGACCAATTTGCTCCAGTGCACTAACCCAGATAATCAAACATAATTAGCTCTTATGCAGGTATGCTTTCAATGCAGGTATTATTCATGCAGATAATGAGAGAGAACCATTAATAGACCCATCAGGAATTCTCTATACATATACTCACTTCTTGGGTTATGAAATGCAAGTAATTTTTAGATAAACAAAATCAAAAAAGCATATTAAGCTTGCATGATCTGCTGGAGGGAAATCTGCTTTCTATTCTATCAGATTTTAGGTCCATAGTTATCAGTGAGTGAAATTTCACCCTTTGACAAATTTGCCTCTACAGCAAAAAAGAGCTCTATTTCCCTTTTTGTAAATATGCACCAACTGTCTTTCCTTATATTTAAGATGTACATGAAGATATTAGAATATAAAATAGCAATTACTACAGGAAAAAATCCACACCTACCATTTCAGGTGACTAATGTCAGTGATTAGTGTTACTTGACTTCCTGTTTACTGATGTAGGGGATCAGACAAGTCACTCTTAGTGATGGGTGAATCTACCCAGTTTCACTTTGCGAAAAAATTTCCGAATTTCCAGCGAAATTCGCGAATTTGCGAAAAAATTCCCGAAATGAGTCGTGGCACTTTTTTGAAGCGCATCAAGTCATTTTTAACGCGCGTTATCGCCGACTCATTTTTCGCAAATTTATTCGCCAGCGGCGAATCGCGGGAATTCGCAGCGAATTCACCCCTGGCGAATAAATTCGCCCATCACTAGTCACTCTCCTGTTTTTTTGTCTATGACATCATCCTGCCTAGTTAAAGCCTGGAGAGCCATCTGATTGGCTGGGTACCCCAGTGCATCCCTGTGAGAGGAGGAGAACCATGGGGAGTGCCTTACTTTGGAGCCAAATGCACAGGGTTACAGACAGAACTGCTGCAGCAGTAAGTCAGAGCCAGAACTGTGAAGTGCAGTTTATGAACTGCAGTAACAGAGAGAGACACTGTGTGGTGCTGAGCTGGACAGCTTTGTGTTTCAAGTCTAGATGGACAATATCCTGGCTTTTGCTTGAAAACCCAGTGGGTGATCTTTAGCCTATAGGATAAGCCCATGTAAATGGGATTCTCTTGGAGCTTGTTTGGAATTCATTCCCAGTATTCCTTTGTTTTGTTAAGTCTGTATGAGGCAGTCTCCTCAACCTCTGTCACTTGTATGCAAACCACACGGTGGCTCTTCCTAAGCTGATCAGATAACCCTGCACTTCACTGACGAGCCTCAAGAAAGGCGAAAGCGGTCTGTAGTTGGGAATCTGATCAGCTATTATCCTAGTGGGTGAGCTTTAGCCTAAGGATAAACCCATCTAAATGGGATTCTCTTGTTTTGTTTATTTAAGTCCGTATGAGGCAGTCTCCTCAACCTTTGTCACTTGTAAGTCTAGAGGGAGAAATTACCCTGCATCCAGTTCAGCTGTTGGATGCCTGTTGAAACCCTTATGTGTCCCCAGTGTGAGGACAAGTCATGTACCTGAGGTGGGAGCAGTTAACAAATCCAAAGCGAAAGGTACCTTGGGACAAAAGCTCTTGCACAGTGGTGTGTGTGGGACTGTGGAATTGAAAGATTGTGCAAGGGGTTTGATAGTCCACACATGATTCCCAGGGCAAAGTTAATTGTGTAATTTGTATTTACAGGTAATACATTCATTAATCTTATATTGTTACTGAAAGCTGTGATTTATTTTTTTCTAGTAGAATCCTCCTGAGGTGTGCTCCTCAGTGCCCTCTAGGTGGAGGCACTGTGCTGTAAATTCCAGTTCCCTGAATATTTCATATACAAAGAGAATTCAGGGTCCTGGATTGCAAAGGGTTAATCACTATTTAATAGAGTGTAAAAAAAATAGGGTTATATTGATGTGGAAAGTTAACCCCAGTGATTTACGGTGGCATGTAGAAGCAGATGAAATTACTGCCAAAATTATAAATAGCCACCAAAGAGAAGTTTCCATTACAGCAGATCGTGGAATTTGTGCATCTCTAGTTTAAACTACAATTTATTAAATGTTATCTCATTACAAAAAAGTGATGCCATTACTTTCAAAATCAGTTTTCTTTTGCTAAAACATTGCTTTTGCACACTAACACTATCAAATATAAGGGAAGTGGTATTCAGCTGCCACTCATGATATATGCTTGTTGTTAAAATCCAATCTCTGAAACAAGGGAAGTCAAGTGACATGGCAAAGGGTAATGATTTGTACTGGTCACAATGCCTAAAATTGAATGGGCAAGGATAATGAAAGATGTTGCAATCCAAATGTGTACAGAGGCACCTATGTTCGATGTAAATATAAATTACACTGTAGATAAAATATCTTTTCACAGTGCTTTTTTCTTTATCAGATAATTTTTGGAGCTTACATTTTTCATACAAAAGAGTCAGAAAAGGCACGTTAATTTCCGTACCATTCTACACAACCAATTTAATTTTTTTAAGCCTAATCAACTTGACATTGCAGCTACACTAATTTATCAAAGGATAAGTAAGACTATTCAGACAGTTATTTTACTATATATATATATATATATATCTTGTTTATGCTTGTTTAAGCTGTTTTATGCACACTTTCCCCAGAAGACAATTGAGGGGAAGAGGCATGAATGGTTATATCTATAAGCC
Source organism: Xenopus borealis (assembly GCA_024363595.1). NCBI lineage: Eukaryota > Metazoa > Chordata > Amphibia > Anura > Pipidae > Xenopus > Xenopus borealis. The sequence goes on along the minus strand of CM044434.1, from coordinate 90,581,464 downwards.
ACCTGCAGACCTTCCAAGCACCTCTAGTTCGGGTAGGACCCCTCGGGACTTATACCATGACCTGTTGAATCTAAAAAAGAGGGAAGTTGATTTATTATTGCATGGCACATATCTAATTGTATACACCAAGGTTTTAGTGTAGGGAACATTTCCACTTTAGGTAGATCGAATCCTGAATTTTGCAGCAAGTGGTGTATAAGTGTTCCTATGTTCTGTTGCTACTAGTTGTTGAATCTGTGGGGAAGGATTTGAAAAATACCCAGGGAGAAATTGCCAAATTTGAGTCTCAATACCTACGACAGCAATCATATGATAAAACAGTAGACCGGTTAAGAATATAGAGTCCAACTTAAACAAGTATAGACAGGATTATCGACAGTATTTAAAGAAAAAAAAAACGTTCAGTGTGAGAGATGATTACAAACATAAGAGGGTCTATAGGTGGCTCTTAGGACTCCAAGTCAACAGGACTTGAAGAATAGTCCGTAGACATAACGCCTCGCACTAACCAAAGCTGATAGTTCAGGGGACTCAATGGATTCAGACTGGTTCTTAGACTGGTTCTGGACCCTCTTTTTAGGCAGTACTCCCCCAGCCCCAAGGAACAGAGAGAGAGGAGGGAAGGAATATCAGAAGGAGAGGCAAGAAAAATCACCGACAAGCCCCACGAAAAAGGAGGAAGATGACAGTGATAAATTTGTCCCAGCACACATTGACCATAGGGGAAGTGAAATTGTTAAATCAGGACTTAAGTGTGTTCCCACCAACCATTCTGAGCCATTCAAGGTATTTAAGGATATACAGACATTTGAAATTAAAGGACTGGGAAGCCAGCTATTTGTTCAAAACAAGAAGCACGTTTGACCCCCAAAACATAGCCTCATCCATCCTCACATTTCCACAAACTCTAAGCAATGATTCAGCCAAGCTACATGGTAAAACTCGTAGGAATTATTCCAACTTTATCACAATAGAAAGGGTTGCTATAAGAACACTAAAAGCAGATAAGGAATTAATCATTAGACAGGCAGACAAAGGGGGCACTATAGTCCAACTAGACAAGTCATATTATATGGAAGAAATTGGGAAACAACTATCCGATAATAATACATACATGAGACTCAAGTTTGACCCCACCTGTATATCAATACAGCCTTAATGGCAGGGTGGATAGATGAGAACACTAGGCAATTTATGATGACTGAATTCCCTAGGATACCGTTTATGTATACACTACCCAAGATACATACATCTTACTGCACCCCCAGGAGATAACATTATCTCAGCATTGGGCTCCCTTTTCCAACCAGTGTCACAGTATATTGACCACTACTTGCAGCCAATAGCACAAAACATTGAGTCATACATAAGATATACCACTTACTCACAGTACTAAAAAACCTTGTGATCCCAGTCAATAATATACTGGCCACAATGGATGTATCCAGTCTTTATACTGTAATCCCACATGCCATAGTGGTAGCCACATGCGGGGAAGCTCTCAGTAAAACACATAAGGGATTGCCCCTGACAGAATTCTTGACATATTTACTCAACCTAATGTTATCACAATTATGTTTTGTTTAATGTCAAATTCTTTCTACAAGTGGCTGGAACCATGATGGGGTCAAATGTCGCTCTGTCATTTGCAAATTTATTTATGAAGAGATATGAATGCTGACAGCCAGAAAAAATCTGCTTCGAAAACAGGCCAACGTTTCAGTCTACCTTCAAGACCAGGGTCTTGATAAAGGTCTTAGATGTAGACTGATGTAGATTTTTTAAATAGTTCCCAGTGTGCACCTGTATACACACACATATATATATATATATATATATATATATATATATATATATATATATATAGACTGGAACAAAGTCTTGCACTCACAGGACTTAAAAAAGTGCAAAAAAATGTATTATCTCACAAACTAGACTGACGTTTCGGTCAGCAATCTGACCTTTCTCAAAGTGAAAACACTGTGCAAACGTGACCCTTTTAACCCCTGGTGATGGAAGCAACAGGAAGTGAGGTAGAGTGTCAAAAGGTCGTACATAATAACCCCATCGCGTGCATATCGGTATTGTCAAACCATATATACCAAACATGAATGAATAAATAAACAAGTCAATAAATAATAAAAAATTCATAAAATTTTTCTTTAAAAAACACCACGTGTTAATTTCCCATATTAAGTGACTTTCAGTGAAACAAAGATAAAACACATCATCATTAGCATTATACAGATACGTTATTACATAAGTGCAGTGCAAGTTACCATACAGATAATTTAATTCATTGTCTAAAACAGTAAAATTCATGTGCAAAAGGAATTAAGGATGTATCAATTCTCATATGCCAACAAAGTATCGTAGCGTGTTTTGTAACAATCAGACTGTGCTGGAGAAGTTAGATGTGTCAATTAAAAAACACTCGCATCTTAGCGATTTCATTAAAGACTTACATGTGAAGCCGGCTCCCACACGCGCAAGTCTCCAGTACAAGGAAGCCTGTAGCTTGAAGATTATAACTGATTAAATTCCTCATGTCTGTCTGGGTACATTTAGACTCCCACACCGCATCCATTATGTTCAGTGTAAACGGAAGTGATATTACCGTGGTGGAACCCGCCCCTAATAATCGCGGAGTGTCAGTGTCAATGGTGCTGGTAGTTGGTGCAAGCGATTACCGGCTGATTGCCAGTCTTAGGCTAAGGCCAGACGGGGAGATTCGGGGGCATTTTGTCGCCTGGCGACTTCTCGCCGCGACTTGTAGCCCCCGAACCTCCCTGAATAGCCAAGTCCTGGGGCTCACCGGCGTTGCTTGAAAACGCCGGCGCCTATTCACACGGAGCGGCTCGCTTTTTGAAATCGCTCCAAATTGACTCGCGAGGCAAAAAAGAGAGCACCTAGAAATGCGTATAAAGACTATATAGACAACGTTACAGAAAAGATAGAACATAAAGAATAAAAAATGAAAAATAAAAAATAAATAATACAAAAATAAATAAATAATAAAGAGAAATGAAAATAATGAAAATAGATATAGAACATGGGCATACAATTGTAGATGGATTAGTGGCTATTCTCCAGCCATATATTGCTGAGGGATTCACTGACATCGCTCTAGGGTCATCCGTTTATGGCCCTTGTGCCAGATGTAATATTGCAACGTTCACCTTATGTCATACATATGGTCACTGTCAATTGCCCATTGTATGCTGAGTCCACTGGCTAGCCCAATTGAGCATGAAAGATGGGCAAATGTAGTACACGCTAGCCAGTGGACTCAGCATACAATGGGCAATTGACAGTGACCATTCTTGAAAAATGTGACTGTGCTTTCATGGTTCGCAATGAGGCTAGAAATGATATCTGCACTCATAGCATTCACATTTGTTAATGGGTGACACAAAGCCATTTGCGTGAGTGCTTTATATAGCTGGAATATGAATTGATGGTTAGCAATCGAGCCATGTCAATGATACAGTAATTACAGATGAAACTCTGCGTGTACTATATTTAATATATCATATTTGTGTGTGTATACATGTTGTTAATATGCAGCTTTATGGAGTGCAGAATCTCTTTGGGGGAAGAAAGACCATACCTGCACTTCACTAGAAAAAAATTACAGTGCTTCTCATAGAATGATAAAGTACATTTAAACAATTAAAGATTAACATATGTTTTGTTAATATGCATAAGGTGGATGGCATGTGTGTAAAACTATAGCTAGATATGTAAGTAAGAGCTGCTATAGCAGTACCATGAGGTGGATGCACATATAACAAGTTATAAAACTTTCATAGAAAGCAGATACACAAGAAGACTGTATAATAATCTGCATTCAGAAAAACAGGTTGGAAATTAACAATTCTAACCAATGATGCTACCATGAGGCAGGATGGGGTAGGATTACTGTAGATCAGTGATCCCCAACCATTAGCTCGCGAGCAACATGTTGCTCTCCAACCCCTTGGGTGTTGCTCCCAGTGGCCTCAAAGCAGGTGCTTATTTTTGAATTACTGGCTTAGAGGCAAGTTTTGGTTGCATAAAGATTTCCTGCCAAACATTCTCTCAGTCCATATAGGGGTTACCAAAAAGCCAATCAGAGCTCTTATTTGACATCCACATGGACTTTTTCATGCTTGTGCTGCTCTCCAACTCTTTTTTAAATTTAAATGTGGCTCATGAGCAAAAAAGGTTGGGGACCCCTGCTGTAGATGGTCATATTGTAAAGAACCATTAGCTAGGTGGCACAATACAAACAGTAAAAAGAATACAAACAGTAAAACAAGGCCTTGGAATAGGCTGAAACGTTAGTCGTTTGCTTGACGATACATTTTTTAAATACATTTAAGACCTGTGAGTGTGGTTGCTACTTGATGGATTATATATATATATATATATATATATATATATGGGTAGATTCGACCATCACTATCTGTCACAGCTGTTTCAATTTGGCTAGCAACTGTAATAGCCTTTGCAAGGGTTAAATCTTGCTCTAGGAGCAGTCTCGCTCTCTAATGCTTTGTGAGTTTGTTTTTTCCCCCATTTGGTCTCTTAGCATTTCATCTGTTAGATTCCCAAACTCACATGTAACAACCAGCTCTCTCAAAGCTGCTACAAAATGTTCTGTGGATTCTCCATTACGCAGTCCACATCGGCGGAATTTACATCTTTCAGCAACCACATTTACTCTTGGCACAAAAAAGTTCTTTATAGCAGTAAGAGCAGTTTCATAAGTATCATCAGGTAATGGTAATGTATAGAATATACGCTGTCCCTCTGCCCCCAGGCAGTGAATAAGTAAAGCACTCTTTCTAGCAGCAGAAACCTCCCCTTGGTCAGCAGCAATAATGTAATTATCAAACATACAGATCCAAGCAGTATAATGTAAGGTAGGCTCACCAGGGTTTGGTAGAAAAGGTGCAGGCTGCTGCAGAGGTAGAAAAGACATCCTTGTCACCATTTGTTGTGTTTGGAGAGTATAACAGTGCTTTATTAGCAGGTTCATGCAGCCATTACATAACAGCAGTAACTATTACTTTCACTTTCAAACTGTACAGAAAGTCCTGTGTATGCACAGTGACACCCGCAGGCCATTTGTATAAACACCACAAGAGTGTGAACAATAATTTATTTCAGCTAAACACTTTTTATATTAAACAGAACCTGAGTTGAAAAGCAGAAGCTTGCAAATCAATATTTGAGTCAAAAAAAATATTCTAAAGAACATAATTTTAACCTGCTAAACTGAAATTATTTCTATATAATACACAAAAGCCATGAATATCTTGTAAATTATAGCTGTATAAATGGTGAGATCTGATGTCATCAGTTATAAGAGGTTAGTTCTGATGTCATTTCTGTCACATGACTCACTGAAACTTGAGTATTATAATAAATAAAGTACCCCCTGTTGCAAAATATGAGGATATTAGAAGTAACCTTGGCATTCAGCCTTGTGTTTTTCTGTGGTCATGAAATGCTTTGGTAACTTATAATATCCTTATAATTTACAAGAGGGGGTACTTTATTCACTGTATAATGATTGGAATAAGCAAATAACATCCACCAAATAGAGTTTAAAAATTTGACAATAGAGATATCATTGTAAAGTTTGTCCTAAAATCAATCCTAACTGAAGAACAAATGCAGTATTTATTTAACAAAATTACCTGCCAAACAAAAGTAGTGTACAGGCTAATGGAATCCCTTGAGTGTGCAAAATCCATTTAAATTAAACAAGCTTTCTGGGAAGTAAGTGGCAAATTGCATTTTAAGCAAAATTTTACAGCTATCAAAACGACAGACATTTCGCATAAATATAAAGAAATCATGAGATAGATGCTCATATGAGTGTGTGTCTATATAGTTATATTGGTGAAATAGCAATGCTCTTTACATATTAATGATTGCTGATAGTTGTAACTACTAGGATACATTTATCAAGCTTGTAGATTTAACAACATATTTCCCATGCTGGAACATTTAATTTCTACCAATATGAGATATGTGTTGTCTGTCCCTTTCTATTCTCTGCCCTGGTGGCTCTGACATTTGAAATAATGTAACATAAACCAAGGGATTAAGGCTAAGGCCAGACGGGGAGATTCGAGGGCGACTTCTCGCCGCGACGAATCACCCCCGAATCTCCCCGAATAGCTAGTTAGCGCTGCGCACCCGCCAGGTGTAAAATCGCCTGCGCTTGTTCACACGCAGCGGCGCGATTTTAAAAGTCGCTCAAAATTGCCTCGCCAGGCAGCGAGAAGTCGAGAAGTCGCTAGGCGACAGATCTCCCCCGAATCTCCCCGTCTGGCCTTGCCCTTACACGCCTATCCTGCTGGAGGAGACTGTCTTTTGCAGCATTATTTAAAAAGTAACAACTAGGAGTTAAGCAAATACCGCTTTCAGTAGAAATTACATTTACATATAACTTTTAAAGCACTAAGAATTTTTAAACAATTCATACTGGAAAGTTGTGTATAATTGTGTTTTCTCTTAGACAAAATATTATTTTTTGGTTGACGTCCTTTAAATCAAATTCATTCTAGTGTTTCCATGTTTCAGTCTGGAACCCAAAACTTTGAGTTTATTTTTTTTATATATTGAATATGATTGTTATGATAATAGAGGATATAATAATACTGATAATATTGCTACTACTACTAATTATAATATAATAATAATAATAATAATAAAAGACACACAAAGCTCCCACTTTTTGTTAGACCTTTAAATAAATACATGTCTAAAGCTTATAAGTTTGTGATAATGGATCTTTTGTAATACAGGAATACACACTTATACACTGCACTTGCCTCGATTTGCTAGGATTCAGATGAAAATAAATACACATATAGTGATGGGTGAATCTCCCGAGATTCGCTTTGCCGAAAAATTCGCGAATTTCCCGAGAAATTTGTGAATTGGCGAAAAATTTGCGAAATGAGTCGCGGCACGCTTTTGACGCGCGTTGCGTAAAATCGTTTTCGGCGCGTCGCGTCAAAAACAACGCGCGACTCGTTTTTCCGGCTAGTTTTCGCCAAGCGAAATTTCGCTGGCGATTCGCGAATTTATTCGCCAGCACGATTCGCGGGAATTCGCTGCGAATTCGCCCCTGGCGAATAAATTCGCCCATCACTATACACATACACATTTATTTATTAATTATCCTCCAAGAAAAGAATGGGCAAACATAAACAGGAAGTAAAAGAAATCTAAGCCAAGATGATTAAATACGGTGTAATACAGCTGTCATAACAAATGGTAGTGTGTATTAATATCTTTATAGATTCCTTGTGAAAGGCCTGTACAAGAAAAAGAAAAACTACTAGTGACTGCATCTGTATCCATGTTTTTAGTGCAATTGTTCATGCCAGTGAAGTAAACACATACTGTGTCCTTTTGAGTTTTGATAAAGTCTGCTATTTTTATTTATTTATAATCTAATAATAATAACAGTTTTTATGCAAAATGGAATAGAAAAATTATAAAGAGTTGCTGGTTTGTTTCTTTTACTACATACATAAAAGCCAATTGGTATAGGCCAGGATGGACATTGCTTAACTACCTCTTCCAACTTGTCTGTCATGAATACAATATTTGAAGACAGCCATACCAAGATGAAACAGTGGCATGCAAAAAGCTTAGTAGATGTAGTTGAAATACAACTGAGCTCCCAACTAAAACCATCAGATGGGAACAGAATATCTAAGAGAGAGCCTACATCACACAAAAAAGCACCATATAAAACTGGAAAACTGTGTGAAAACACAGGAAAAAATGGGGTACAATGCTGCTAAAGCAGAACAAACCCCTAACCAGTCCTTGAAATACCAGGTGTAATAAGAGCACACATACCTATTGTGTCTGCACAAAGAACTCAGGCTCACAATCCAAGACCTCAGATGACATCAATACAAGAAGTCAGAAGGAACACCAGCACCCAACCAGATAATATGAGATAGAAAGTAGGAATACTCCAGTCAGAGCCCTGGTGGCAGGCTACTTGTTTGGAGCAGAGTCAGGGGCACAACTACAGAGGAAGCAGACCCTGCCCAGAAGGTATAGTGACCCCCTGAGGCCCAAATAAAAAGCAATTTCACTATATGTTGGTAAAACAGCACAACCTAAGGATATTTTGGGGCCCTAAAATAAATTTGCTGTGGGGCCCAATGACACCTAGTTACAACAATGAGCAGTCTCATTGTAAGGAAGGGGTGCCATACTGCTTCAGCAGTGCAATCCTCCAGCCAACCCTGCAAGTACCCTGTGTAATAAAAGGCAAATATAATCTTGTCCGCAAGAATACTGCAGTCAGGTGGAACACTGCTTGTTAAGAGCAGACTCATTAGAAAGGAAGAAGGTGCCATACTGCTTCAGAAGTGCAAACCTTTAGCCAGTCCTGGAAGTGCCTTGTAACAAGAGCTAATATAACTTCTGTGTCTGCACATAGGATGGAGGTTCACCCATACAAAACTTAAAATATTAAACAGCAAAAGCAAAGGGGGTGGAATGGAACATTGCACCTTACCAGATAGTGACTAGTTAGCTGGATGGAAACTGCAGCCAAAGCCCTGAGGAACATTCAGCTGAGGAACATAATTAGCTAATTAGCATGCAGACTTTCCAGTGCACTGCGCATTTTAAACACATAGTGGATACTGAAGAATCATACTCACCAGCTGATACTGGAGAATCATACTCACCAACTACAGGCTGTTATAACTAGCCCATATACATACCCATGGCTCTTTTGCTGAAGTTTTGTAAAGCCTCATGTAACTAAGAAAAAGGGAGTCCAAGAAGCTCACAGGTAACAATGTGGGAAGCCCACACCTGTGTCAAAAAGCACTAAATTGAATCTTGTGCTTTTTTTTTAGAATTACTTCTTTTAGATATGTAATAGGTCTTACCTCCATGTCTGGGAGTGGCAATACTGTCCATGTGTACTGACATGGAGGGATGCATAAAAAATCTAATTCATCCCAAACATCATAAAGAACATCTACCTTTGAGTGACAATAGTAGAGTTTTCATTCAAAGTTCCAAATCTTGAGAACTGTTCACCTATGTGATTCACAGACAGAGCCCAAGGTGATATTTGCTTATTCATATAGATACACGGCCGAGTCTGCATAGGAATCGCACACATCTTTAACAAATTCCAGAAGAACAAATACCTTCTTCCAAAGTCAGTGAAACCAATGATTGGATAAAAAGTGCAACACAATAGCCCCCTCATTCTGGGAAATGCTTCCACAGGAAGTCTGTCAAATAACAGCTAAGAGCAAGACAGATATGAAGTAGCTTCATTTGTACAAGTTATTCGCAAACCATTGAGTAAAATTGAACAAAGCTAAGTTCTCATTTTACATTCTGACTCTCTGAGACTTTCAATCACACACTTTGAAAATGTACTGTATATGCTTGTTATTATTGTGAATGTTACTGTATTTCGCATTTTCATCTTTCTTATTTTAACAGGCTGAAAGGGGAAGATGTAGTGTGTTTTACTTGCAGCCACTAGAGGGCGTCAGTTAATATTAAGGGGCAGATTTACTCAGTTTCCAATGGTAAATTCAGATTCCAAATTTTTTATTTTTTTTGTGGTCAAAATACATAATTTTGAATTTAAAACCACCAATTCGAATTTGTAGCTGAGGTTTATCACATATTGACCATGGAAACAGTTCTAATTCAATACTTTTTCTCCTAAAATATGCAGAGTTCAAGTAGAAGTCAATGGTAGAGGTCAGTTGAACCATTCCAGACATTCAAGTTTTTTGTTCAAAGGAAGATCTGTATATCTGGTGATCAGTGTTTATTGAAAAATAAACAGAGCTCTCCTAAGCAGCCATTGTCTGAATAACATACTGCCCCAAATGTTAGAAAAAGCAGTGCATGTCATTATCACTTATTATGAGTGACATGTGCTTACAAAAATAATTATACTCATAAAACTGTAAACTTGATTTATGTTGTTTCATGAAATATTCTTAAGCACATATTTTAATACAAACTAGTTGATACAAGTCATAAAAGAAATTATGCATCATTCACATCAGTTCCTGCCCCATTCATCTAAGGATGAATGAAGTTCCTATGAAATCTCATAAACCAAAGAGTACATATCTGAAAACTATTTAACCCTCTTCAGAAGTGGATGTTATGTAATCCCTGTAACATTTGTGTTTTCTTCTTCCCCCTCTTTCGTTTTCACATGTTTTATAAATATGATAGACCTGATTGCTTCTAATAATAGTTCATAGGTAATTGAGTCACAAGTGATTTACTTGCATGGAGTTTAATCATATCAGTAGCCTTTCTCCATGCACACACCCCTACACCATTCTTCCTCAAACCATTCTACGCAGTAATATGGTCACTCAGATCCAACACAGATGTCTTTAATTATTTATATTATTTCCCATCTATTAGAATTGCTATCAGAATTATTTTTCCTCTAAAGCATGAAAATATGCAGGGCACCAGGAGTTCCCAGACATACACACACTGGGAGATGCCTTTCTTTGGTTAAATTGTTTTTAATCATTTGCAGATCCTCTCAAAATTGCAATATGACTGCAAACCAGTAAAGCTGAAGTATTTTTGTACTATATGTAGCTTGAACATGAACTTTGCTTTATAAAATTATATTTTCAATTATGAACCTTTGACACTTTTAGGTCCCAAAGTAGACAACTCTATATAAAATAAATATATATTAGCTGTATACATGGGATTAATACTGTATATAATATTTGTAGTTTACTTCAAGCAAGCCATGAACATTTGGTATAACAAATTAATATTTGATTAAGTGAAAGGGATGTATTTCTGAAAATGGAGAATGTTAAATTCTTGCTTTTAACTCCGCTTGCCCTTATGATCACATATTTATTTAGGCAAACATATATTTCCATGTACGTATAACTTTGCATTCCGGCTTATTGCATTACTCAAATGTTACTCAAATGTTGTTCAAATGACAGAATTAAAATGAATACAAAATCTAGACGCAGTGTTATTCTGGAGAATAATTGTTTATTCCACAATATTGTCCACAATTTGAGTTTGATAAATTAAGTTTGCAGAATAATTCTTCTCATTCTTCTTCTATTGATCATTAAATGACATCCCATTCAAACACTATCATTGAGCAAAGCTTGAATAAACAAAGGGAATCTTAAGGTCTACTTGTTTGGGTGAAGCCATGAAATAAGCAGATCTTTCCCCAAAATGGAGTTGGGGTGAAACAATCTGATCACAATAAAAGGGGTACAGACTATCAGGTGAGGACTACTGTATATCAACGAGCCTTTGTGGTCCTCACTCCCCTTTCAAACCTGCCCAATCACATTGGAGGGCCACATACTGTACATGGGCCAATAAGATGATTTAATATGTGTTAATTTAGGAAAACATTTAAGATGTACATGTAGGAAAGTGACACATTAGAATGTGTTTGGCATATGACAGATGCAAAGAATATTTTTAAATGTTCCAGAAATTAAATTGAAATGTACCGGTTTTTTTTTTCAGTACAATATATGTAAAATTCATGAATGATACATGTGGGCTTTGAAATATGTCTTTAGATGTATTTGTGGTTTTGAAACATGTATAAAAAGAATAAAACATATATTAATTATAGATACAAAACATGAATTCTTATAAATCAAAAGAATCAACAATCTACAGAAGCATTTATCAAGGCTTTACATTTTGTTATCTATAGCACTTGGGTTGTACCGCAAGCCTGCTACAGAGAGAGAACCTGAAGAGAAGCTCACCCTGCTATCCCACTTTTGGATTAGTACCTGTAAAAGAGATGCTATCAATTTAGCCAGAAATGGAGCTGGCTGAAGCTGTCTTGCTGTTTGGAAGGACAGTGTCACGAACGGCACCCAAAACCAGAACAATAGCTAAGCACCTTGGTCTCGGCTCGGCTTCACCAGTTAAGTGACCGCCTTTGGCCTTGGGAGGAGCCCTCAGCTACTCAGATGCCACCTGGACTTATCGAGTGGTGCAAAGCTAAGAGTTCTGGCAAGCACAGGGGCACAATCGTCTCACCAAAGATACTGGGTTGAGAATACCGCCAAAATGGAACAGGCGGGCCGGACCAGCCCAAGCGGAATAGAATAGTCAGACAGGCCAGGATCAGGATTAGAGAATGTAGAATAGTCAGGGGACAGGCAGAAGGTCAGGATACGTGATAACAGAGTAATCGGACAAGCCAAAGGTCAGGATTGGAGAATAGCAGGATAGTCAGGC
>CM044434.1:90548982-90561396 GCA_024363595.1 Xenopus borealis | reverse complement strand
TTTACAACCCAGTTTAACTATGTACGTAACTATGAGGAACAAGAGGAATAAACTGAAACTCTGGAATTTGAGAGTATGTCCTTTAAATCATGGGCCAATGTTTTCTAATGATTATGCTATGATCTGACTCATTACCTTACAATTAGTGACAAATGCAACTCTGAGAGAAGACTGTTTCAAACAACTCACCTTTACCTGATCCCCCTGAATTTTCCATCTATGTTTAACCCTCTGAAAAGCATTTACCTTACCTCTGTAATATCAAAGGAGACCATGTTATGATCACTATTCCCTAAATGCTCACCTAATCAAATGCTAGAGATTAGTTCAGTATTATGTTATTGCCAGATCCAAAAAAGAGTCTTTGGAAGTAGATTCTTGAACAATCTGAAATAAAAATATTTTTTTTATCAATAATTTGCATATTTACAAACCTGCTAGATTTTACTGACTTGACCGCAGGGCCGAGCCAAGGGGTAGGCAGACTAGGCACATGCCTAGGTAGCTAAGCTGCCCGCCAGCAGCAATGTGCACATGCGCCAGGGGCGATCCTGGCCCCTCCGCTGTCTGAGGCAGCTTGGTGTTGCTGCCGTTCCCCCTCCCTGGTGCGCTCACCTTTTTGGTCTAGAGGGGGTCCACGAGGGTGACGGAGAGGGCCAGACCGGTAGCACAGAGAGCATAATTGTGCTCTCTACCCTTGACGAGCTGAATTTGAAAACCGGAAATTCGGCTCTTAAAGTACCAGGAGCAAAATTTTTATCAAAACGCCTCATTGTCGGAGCGCACCTGGCATCTGCGCCAGTGTCTCATGCTTGCGTGCACTCAGCCAGCACCATGCCCAGCCAGGCTGCCTAGGGTGCCTGGCTAGCCTGGCCCAGCTCTGCTTGACCTCCATAATTCTCTGTTCAATATCTGTTTAAATGATGTCACTCTCTCTTTGTCCCTCCTGAAAATTGTGTAACCTTTCAAGAACCAAACATGTAGATGCTTCCGTTTCTCCCTGTAATGCTTAGAAAACAAATAAATAAATGTGGATTTTTAATGATTATAACAATAGGCCATACAGTAGCTGGATTTATAACTGAAATGTTTCAGGGCCACTTACTGTCAATTGATTATTTTTTTTAGGTTATCTTCTATTCATCTTCTATTTTGATTTTAAAACTGCTCTTTTTTGTAGGGTACACTCCTAGAAAACCATGCAACAGTTGAAAAATGAAATCTGGAAGCTGCTGAAGAACAGAGTAAATAATGCAAATCCACAAAAAAAAACACTGACTGAAATTTTGATTGGCAACACCTTACTTATATGTAAGAGGAATAATCCCTTTAAGTTTTTTCTTAACTAACTAAAACACTGCTCATTTTTTTTGTTGTTAAATTTATGTATTATTAGTAATTTACTTTGTGCAACTCACCATACACCATTTGTCTAAATTAGGCATATTGTTATTATCAGCTGAATTAAAATACACTAATAAATGGATTTAAAATATCTTCTGTTTAATAAAATAGGATTTGCCATAAATAATTTCTTGGAGGCATTATATTCCATGTTTCCAACATTTTTTTAATTATAGCTAGATGTACCAATTACTGTCTGATCAAGGTTGATCATCTGACAGTATCAGCAAGATTTAAGTGATACCTATATACGTACAGTTCTATATATATATATATATATATATATATATAAAACTTGATTTTCTTAATCTGAATTGCTTTTCAGGGTTCATGGATCAGGGTTCATTATTTTTATCAAGTGCAATCTGCACATTCTAATGATATTCAGTAAAGCACTTTAATAACCTCAGCCGTGACTAGAATATAAATGTGAAATTATGCCAACAAATCACACAGATAAGCAAAAGTTAATTACTCAATAAGTCACTGATCCTTATAAAATTGCTAAAACGAATAATTATGAAAATATAAGTAAACAGACATTTGTTACAAAGAAAATAAAAAGTTTTAGGTTTGTAAATGCATGATTATTGCAATGGAATTACTTTATGGGATGCTTTTGGAATAAATTATACCTCAATCAAAGCTACAGTACAACTTAGAAAACATAAACAATCAAGCTGGATTAAGTGTGTGTTTTGCATTATAGCAAGAGATAATGCTCAAATACATAACACCGTTAATAGAACAAATTGGGTGGTTGCTTGTTTCTGAATGAATTCCCATTCCAGTCACTCAGCAGATCTTGAGGGATTACTTTATTTTTTATTTTATACTAAGGTCAGCTGAAGTTTTATAGTGCAAATATTTCATAATTGGCTTTATGCTGGAACTGACAAGGTTGCTCATATTTATAAAGTGCAGGCTACACTATTTCGATAATAGTATATACCTTTAAAAATTTAGAGCTATGGTTCATTGTGTTAAAAAAATGTACCTTAGCCCTTGCCACCACTGCTCATGCAGGATATGAAAAATCATTACATCACTTACCAGCTGTACTCACAGAGTTCAGTGTATGAAAACATACTGAATTAATTTGTCACCTTTAAAAATGTGGAAGATTTACTGACAATTAACAAACATTATTAAGAGAAACTTGACAAATTTCAAGTTTTACCCAAGCAAAATTTCCCCTCATTTTACTATTATTGCAATGGCATAAAATGTGTAAAATCATTTTTTCCCTGAGCAAGGCTTTTCTAGAGACGGTCATATAAAACATTTTCCAAATATTTTTTATAGAATGCTGTGAAACATGCCATAAGTTTTCATGGTGTGTGCAACCTTAGAGCATGCAAATAATTTTAGTCTAAAAATCACTGAATTAAAACCTAAAAAATGGCTTCATGAAGCTCAGTTCACAAACCATTTACAAAAACACTAGGAAAAAATGTCCCCAAATTTGCATTTATAAAAAAAAGCTATTATAGTCAATGAGTCATTCTATGCTAAACTGTTGCAAAGTCTATTAACTATAGTAGCTACACACTGGTAGTGATCCCCAGAACAGTCATGTTAGTCAATTTCATATTTATTTTAGATGTAGTTTTTAATTTTTCCTAATTAATCAGATTGCTGTGCATGGCATGCTGTATCTTGTTACTGCTTAATAGTCATGAGTAAATACAAAGACAGTTCCTGTAGCTGACAAAAAAAATCTAGCCCCACCTTAGATCTTAGAATTCATTTTGAATTCATTTTGATAGAAAAAGATGTTAGGTCTGGTGAGCCAAGTTAGCCACAAATTTAACTGACTTTATCTGTAAACACTACTTTCTTAATTTCTTTCTTATATTTATTTTTACACTGAACTGTTCCTTTTTTTTTTTTTTAACAGAATTGATTATTAGGTTTATTAGACTCTTCATCTCTTCATAGATTTCTTTGTCCTATTCACTCTATGGCATTACTTTCAAGACCACAAGCATGTTTATCAAGGTAAGATTAGTGCTGTCATCACTGGGTGTCCATATGCCATTAGATTAAAGAGTCTGGGAGTCATGTGTGACTTTGCAATGTGGGAGATTGTTTTCTATACAGAATAGTTTTAGAAAAGAATTTCTTTAAAAAGGTAGGTAGTGCTAGACAAATCTGACCTGTTTAGCTTCGCCAAAAATTTGCGAAATGGAAAAAATTTGCAGAAATGCATTGAGGTCTTTAGGCAACACATTTTTTTGATGTTGGATAAATTGCATGAAAATTTTTGACACAAGACAAACTTTTTCACCCATTAGAATCTATGACTATCATTTTTGGCACTAGTAGGGCAATGAATATATAGTTTCTAATATAGTTAGTTAGCCAAAACTTTTATGTATAAAGTCTGGATGTCTAACATAACAGAACACAACTTCCTGCTTTCCAGCTCTCTAACTCTGAGTAAGTTTGTGACTTAAAGGGGGGCCACATGGGACATAACTGTTCAGAGAGTTTGCAATTGATTCCTAGCATGCAGCTCAAATTCAAAAGCAACAGTTATGACCCATGTGCCCCCCTCAAGTGTCCAATTGATTACTGCGTGGTAACCAGTGGTAATCAGGAAAGCAAGAGGGCTGCAAAGCAGATACGTAGTAGTGCTCTGACTGTTAGGTTCAACATCCAGTCACATTTTTGTATACATATTTTGCACAGCCTGTCTGTTTACCCAGTTTTTATTTTTACACTTAACTGCTCCTTTATCTGCATAGTAATTTTGCCTTTCCGTTGACTCCAATACATTTGACAAAATTTAAATGTTTGTGCGGTTTCATCATAATTAGAAACAATCTTGAAATGACAACAGGCTAAACTGGTCCAAATGGAATCTATGCAAAAGAAGTGCAAACATCTGCTAGTGTCGAGGCGCACGCCGGAATCACAGAGGACGCTTGGTTTCAAATCTTCATACTGGCTTTATTGTGCACATTAAAGTTACAGACAGTGGGAAAGGTGAGAGTTCCTACGCGTTTCGTGCCCTAAGTCTCCTGGCACTTCATCAGGGTCATGTGATAGTGACGTATTAGTGTTGGTTAAATAGAGCAATGTGATATCAATTAATTAATTAATTGACTGCATTAAAAAACGTGAATGTACATAATAATAGTAAAACTTAAAATACTGTGAGGTGTTCCATTAGGAATAAATTATTCTTATAATTTATTAGTTACCGGCACACCACGAGAGCTGCAGCTGGAATCTCGAGGGAACAACACACATACCCTGGGTGAGCTCCGCTACAACGCATTTGAATATATAAAAAAGAAGTGCAAACTCCACCAAAATTGGAACATAAATGGGGTTATTTACTGATATCTAGTGATGGGCGAAACGGCCGCGTTTCGCTTCGCCGAAAAATTCGCGAATTTCCCGAGAAATTCACGAATTTTTCGCCGATTCGCGAAACGAGTCGCGCGTCGTTTTTGACGTGCGTCGCGTCGATTCAAACGCGTCGCATCGTTTTTGGCGTGTCGCGTCAAAAACGACGCGCGACTCGTTTTTGCGCGGCGAATTTTTGTTGGCGAATTTTTTTGCCCGTTTCGCGAATTTATTCACTACTGATATCCAAGCATTTCCCGCTATTTTCTTAAAATCACTTCGACCAAACTCAAAACGCAAAAAATCTGGTGCAGAAAAAGAATGAAATCGTAAAAAAATCTGAATAGTACAATTATTTGTATTTGATGCGCGCAAAATCAAATTATCACTAATTATTCGGATTATTGTACATAACCCAGTGAAGAATCTTTCAACTGTAAAAGGGACATCTGCATTGACTTCTACATGAACTCACCAGGTTTGAAATGGACGACTATTTTATTCAGACTTTTAGCAGCACCTGGGTTTTATAAATCATGAAAAATTCAAGTTTTTTTAATTTCCAAAAAAATCCTGCTTTCCCCTTTAAAATGGTGAACAGAAAAAAGTCAGACTTTAATAAATAACCCCCAAGTGAAAATCCACATAATATGGTTTGAATCTTTTAAAAAATACCATTTAATAGTACAGGTATAACTCTTTCATCAATGCAGTTTTTAAACTCAGCAACCCTAACTGCACACTGGCCTTAGAGAAACACACAAGAGTCAGGTATCAAATTTGAAGGAACAGTAACACTAAAAATGATTAATTTCAAAATGCATTATGTACCCCTCTAACATTACATATACCCTGCACAATATTTTTACATAAAAGCACTTGAAATAAGAAATGCCATTTAAAAAAGTTATCTTCCTGTTCTCAAAAAAGGCAATATGGTGGCTTCAGCTGTGCCAGACCCTACATGTGCCTGCTCCGATTTATCTTCCATCACCTCTTCAAATCAGTAGCCAGTTGCTGCAGCTTTATTAAGGATATTCTAGTCCCATGTCTTTTAATGTGACATGATTTATTGCTGCAATCATAGCTCCCAACATTTTGGAAATAGAAAGAGGGACAAAGAGATTTGCCGTGTGGAGTTCTCCAAAAAAATTTTGACCACTCCTGTTTCATGGCCACACCACCTAATGATCATGTCCATTTTACAATTTTTCAGGTTATGAAAGTTTGAACATATGTCTGTAGTTTTTATGTGTTATTACAATGAATTGCCCTGATGCAAATCACAATTTGACCAAGAGACCTGCTTATCTTAAATTGTTACTAAACTAAGTATCTATACTTTGCTCTCTGCCTAAAGCCAATTATGTTAGAAATGTTGTATCTTTTCCTGGCTGTTCAGTGCAGGAGATCAAAGAGAATGTCGGGACATTTCAGTAATAAACCCAGAACTGTGGTTTGAGCTGTCAAAATCTGGGCTGTCCCAAGAAAAACAGGACAGTTGGAAGGTATGCTGTAAGTGCTATGAGTAGAGAAGGCAGCACCCTGGTCAGCCATAAATCCAAAGTGCCAGTCCACGCATTTCTTTACTTGCTCCAGGCACTTAGCTCCCACCACAGCAATAAGGAAGTAACAATGCCAATGTGCACCTTCCCCATGGAAAATAATTAGCAGGAACGTTAAAGAATAAATGGAGAGTTTACAAGGGGTGAAATAATCCTTTGTAAATCTGCAGCAACTGACTTCCAGTTTTAGGAGGCGACGCTAGGAGCTGCCATGCAGTGCGCATGTAGGTGTCTGACACAATTGAATTCACCCTATTGCTTTTTTTGAGAACAGGAAGATAACTTTTTTAATGGTAGTTTTTCATAAGGCACTTTCAATAAAAGCCATTGTGCAGAGTAGCTGCATTGTTAAAGAGGTATAGAACAGATTTTGAAAGAAATAATTTTTAGCGTTATTGTTCCTTTAAAAAAACCAAAACATGTACAGTAAATGAATATGTCTTGTAGTTAAGTGTTTATATAAAGAAATGTTCTACAGATTTCTATAACAAAACATGAACTCACATAAAATATTTTGTGACAAGACGGAATAGGAGAGTTATTAAGTTAATAACTTACCCTGCAAGGCTATGTCAAATTTAAGTAAAGTGCAGGAGAAGTTTAGCTGATCTGGTCAATTTTACTATAAACAAAAGAGGGTATTGAGCAATGCACATTCCATTGGTGTCCTGTCTTATTAGTACTTTATTATACTGTTTTTCAGGGCCTGAACTAGGGGTAGGCAGAAGAAGCATCTACCTAGGGTGCAGCAACAGGGGGTGCCAGCCATGTACCTTTAAAAGCATCTTTTGCCTACCTCTAGTCCCTGTTGACTGCCCTGTGTTGTGCTCTCCTCCCTACCTCTCTGTGCCTCTCACCATCTTCCCCTCCTCTCTGTCAGTCTCCCTTCCCATCAGCCTCCCATCAGCTGCTCTCCCCTACCTCTCTCCCATCAGCCACTCTCCCCTTGTTTCCCTGACTTTCCCTCTGTCACTGTGCATGCATGCACACACAGGTTGCTCAGGGAGCCTGGTCGACTCAGCCCGGCACTTTTGTCTTTGTTAGTACTCTGAATCTGTTGTCTTTGGAAATATAAATTTCTATGCACTATAGTTTAGAAATATTTTTAGTTACTGTCATTTTGCAAAAAATACATAGAGTCTTTTCCATCAATGTACAATAATTCATAAAATGCAATGTGTATTAACATCTCCAAATAAGATAATGACATAATATTTTTTAATTGTTTCAAGGAAACCATTATTTCCTTTATGATTGTATTATCTATTTATTTGATGTTTTTATATTCAAATCTTCCATTACGTCTCATAAAGTCGCTTTCTGAAACCCATTTTCATGAGTTAGCAAAGAGAAAAAAAGGTAGCTTCTAAACAGAATCATTTTGCATTTTATTTGACAAGTTTTCAAAAAACTAAATATGAGACTGCCTGACAAGTGAAATGCAAGTAATTAATTATAACATTGAGGAGGGCACCTGAGGGATATTCATAATCAAGAAAGCATAGATATATGACTTTAGGACTTTATTTTTAGATATAGTATGTTAAGAAACCTATATTCTCATTTGTGTAACTATTTTTCCTCCACTCATCAGCATTGGAATAATGAGAAGAGAGTAACAACAGCTGAATGATTTAACAAGAGATACACAAATGAGCTGAGAGATTGTAGTGTAGTTTTGAGCAATGAAACATTTTATTTTGACCTGAGGGCAGAAAAATAAAGATTAATCTTTGGTAATGCTTGTAGGTATGCACTGAAGTGAGGTGTTAGTTAAATAAAGAATGTTTTGCCTTAAGAAATCCCTCATTGTTTTTCTTATCTAATCTGTTAGTTTCAAGACCTAATGTAGTATACAATAAAAGATTTAAGAAAAATAGCAGAGAGAAAACATTGCAACTCAAAAACAAGTCCCAGGGAAAATACTTGGATACTTTTGACCTAGATTCACAATATTTTTTTGTTGTTACCCAGACTGTTACAAAACAATAAAGCATAACTAAAAAGCACTGGAATTGGCTGCTGATACTAGGCATTATGTAAATTGTATTAGGTGAAGCACCTTTTAGATATTCTATCAAGTAAAAGGCATGCAAGAATTATAGAAAATATCTCTCTAAAAACACTATGTAAATATTATGACTACATAAAAGAATATAGCAAGCAATTATACATTATGGGCACATTTACTAAGGGTCAAAGTGAATTTTTGAATAAAATTCGAATTTCGAAGTAATTTTGGGCTACTTCGACTATCGAAGTACTGTCTCTTTAAAAAACTTCAAAATCGACACTTCGCCACCTTAAAGCTGCTGAATTGCAATTGTAGCCTATGGGGGACCTCCTGGAACCTTTCTGGAAATCGAAGTATTTAAAAAAAATCTTTTGAATCAAACGATGCATTTGAGTGATTCAAATGATTTTAATTCGATCGGAAATGGACCTTTTTTTTAAGTAAATCTGCCCCTAAATAAACAAAGAAATGTTTCAGCTTTTGCACTTGTATTTAGTATAAATACATATTTAATACACAAATAACATGGAGAGGTCAAGGAGCACGTGCAACCTCCAAACTTATAAACAATGGATTATATATGTTACAGAATGTGTACTAAAGTTCAAGTGAAAGCACAGATGCAAGTACAAAACCCAGACTTTTGTTAACCACAGTAGACAGATACTAGGTTACTAAGTACAGAATGTGTACTAAAGTTCAAGTGAAAGCACAGATGCAAGTACAAAACCCAGACTTTTGTTAACCACAGTAGACAGATACTAGGTTACTAAGTATTCTAGGTTACATATTATAGATACTAAACAGTGTGCCTGGCAGTAAACATTTCAGCTTTCTACAGGTTACCTTCACTGTTATTGTAATGTAATTATAACCAAACAGCATAGACAATGCTAACCACTAGCCCCTCTAATTCTATATCTAGGCTAAAACAAAACAAATCTATTACTAGTACTGCCTTATGGACTAAGGAAAAGGAAAATATCAAGGTCAGATGGGGGGGGGCAACTGAAGAATGTGTAAGCCTTCAGGTTCTAAAACAACACAAGTGTTCACAAGTATTCATAAACCTGCAAAGTTTCTTGATTGAGATACTTTGGCTTCCTGCTGAGTGTGGTTCTTTCCCAAGCAGTTTAAAAAAAAAAAAGAAAAAAACACCAAAACAATCTGTTGAGCTTTTTCATGTTCCTTGGGGATAAAAAACAGGAAGCCAGGGTATTTGAATAAAAAAAAAAACACGTGAGAGGTTATACATATTCCCAGTTCTCAATCGTTTCAACAGTATTTGGCCATATATTTATATACTTCTTATTCAGCATATTTACATTATTGTGAGTCAACCCAGCACTGAAATATTCAATATAGGCAAATGCAGGTATGCATTCACACAGGTTACATTTAGCACTGGAAATATAAATGCAAGCAACTGGGCTATGATTGTGAAGTTGGTGCCTGGAACCACTAAAATAATCAAATTCAAGCATCCACTTTTTTTCAGGATACTTCTCAATAATTAATCTTATGCTCCCTATTGTGATTTCCTAGAGTAGATGCCTTCCAGGTCAATACCTCAGCAGAAAAATCTGTTGTTATTGATAAAAAAAAACTTGGTGTTCTACATGTTCCACCAACTAGGCTCTTTGTTTTCCTGGAATCTGAAAACTCCTGTTCAGTAATAAAGGAAACCAATCCCACATGTGCAAGATTTCCTCTTGGATGGGGATGTATATGAGCTTTGGCCTTGGGTATTGCTTTTTAGAAATACTTTATTAACCATATAATTTCCATTGTACGTAGAAATGTTTGAGTTTGTATACCACAGATTACAGGCCTGATATTTTGTGAGGCAGGAAAACTTTCATTTGGGATGAAACCATTTGAAGAACCTGAGACTTACAGCTATGACTTTGCTTATTTTATAACCTACCCATGCTCCATCCCTGCTCTTTTAACATTTAGGGGTTATTTACTAAAACTCTAAATTCACTAATTATTTTATTAAACAAATTCGACCAAACTCCCATCCACAAGTTTACCTTATCTATCAATAAAAAAGTAAACAATTAGGTGTGGGAAATACTTGATAAAATCATGAAAAACATACACATTTTTCAGATTTGATCCCCAAAAACTCTGAATTTATCATCATCCGAAACCCAGCGCAGATCTTGATATCTTCCAACTGTAAAAGGGACAGCTGCCATTGACTTCTACATACAGGAAACTTGGCAGGTTTGAGATGGAGTATTTTCATATTTAGACTTGAGAGTAAAATAAATCTCGAAAAAGTGTGGGTATTAGTAGTAAAAAACCCTTTATGGTGTGGCAATTGTTCACTAGCTACTATTAAAGAAAAGTATCAATTAACACAGACTGTATTTTGCTTAAAATGCTGTGTAGAATATGAATGATGTCAACTATAAAAATGTAAATGAAGATACACAAAAGTCCTATAGATAGGCAGCGCTAAAGTTGAACATTAGCAGAGAGCTTGACAGCTATAGAGTTGCAGTGACATAAATTATGTTCAGAGGCCTTGTGAAAATATCTTTCACAGGGCCACTGAATTTTTTTTCTTCTAAACTTAACAGTTATTTTCAAGCTCACCAGTACCTTGGAACAAAATCATGATGCAATGCATTGAGTAGAGACCAAGACCAGTGTTGTGTTAGATATGTATAACAAGATGAACAAAAGGAATTCTGGGAATGAATTCCAAATGAGCTCCAAGATAAATAGGGTTATCCTATAGGTTAAAGCTCAACCACTGGGTTTTCAAGCAAAAGCCAGGATAATAGCTGATCAGATTCCCAACTACAGACCAGTTTCACCTTTCTTGAGGCTCATCAGTGTAGTGCAGGTTGTCTGACTAGCTTAGGTAGAGCCAACGTGTGGTTTTCCAAACAAGTGACAAAGGTTGAGGAGACTGCCTCATACAAACTTAGATAAACAATGGGAATTCTGGGAATGAATTCCAAATGAGCTCCAAGAAAATCCCATTTGCATGGGTTTTCAAGCAAAAGCCAGTATAATAGCTGATCAGATTCTCAACTACAGACCGGTTTTGCCTTTCTTGAGGCTTATCAGTGTAGTGCAGGTTGTCTGATCAGCTTAGGTAGAGCCACCATGTGGTTTTCCAAACAAGTGAATTAACAAGATGAAGGATAGGCAGGAAGAATACACAGTCTTAAGAATTTAGTGAGATACTACTTGTATTGGCAATAGGTCACTGCAATTCAATTTAGTTCAGCTCTACCAACTGAGCATAGCCATCATTCTGCAAAGAAGACATGTGCTGTAAATTGCATATGCAGATTTTATTTAACTTTTTAACAAGTTGCATTATAAAATATGTATTGTACTGATTTTCATGTAAATCCCCATTCCATTAAATGCTGCTTTCTTGTTATATCAAAGAAAACTTTAAGAAGATTAAACATTTCTAAATCATGTTAGTTCATTTAAGGTCAAGGACAAAACTAGTGTAGTCTTCAATATACAAGCTAGAAAGATTATGTTTCATTTTGGCAGAATAATCAGTAAATTATGTTTGCAGTTAATTTTCTGTTAAGTACTGTTTTCAAATACAGTATTATATTTTTATGGTACTTGAGGAAATGCACAGTACCTTTCGTTTGCTTATATTCTTGCTTAAAGGAAAAACTCTTCTGTTTTCATTCTTGATTTGGAGTTTACAGATATATAAATAAAAAATACAACATTCTAATAAATAAAAATATTTTCATCAAAGTGAAATGCGACAGATTCGCTTGTTACTACTGCTTTTTACTATTTTGTAAATGCTGTAATGGGAAATGCCATTGAAACTATTTACTGTACAAGGAAAACTTGCCGTATTTGTGGGTTTTTTTAAGCATGTTTAAGCATTTAAATCAGCACACATATAGTTTATGTTCTGTTTTTTTAAATGAATGATATTGTAAGTTATGGACAAGTGAAAAAATCTTCTAAAGAGAAATTGTTGACCCATAGTGTAAATGCAGCAAAGGGCTGAGGAAATGCATGCCTCAGTTGTATAATCTAAACAGTACTTTTTAGGACACGGTTACATAG
>CM044434.1:90534028-90546122 GCA_024363595.1 Xenopus borealis | reverse complement strand
AACCACAATCTGCTTTGGCCTGACTCTGCTCTCCTCCCCACCACTACTAGAGAAACTGGTAGTCCTTAAGTTGTGTAAAAACATCACCCAGCTATTTGATATTATAATTTGCCCTAACTTGGGTTTCTGCCACTGTCAAGAGTTGTTGAAGCTGTGGTGAGGAGGGAGAAAATCTCTGGGATTTATCACTGAGCCTACTACTGTAATTTATGCTGTGCCTTTACACAATTTAATTACACGAGTTAATTTTTAAGGAGTATTGTGTATTCCTGTAAATAAAATACAAGTTCCTCCATACTTCCCATTACCTGGGTCTCTAATAGAGTTAATTGGTGAACACCTCATTACACTACTGCAGGGACATTTTAAAATGTTTTCCGCACATGCCACTCTTTTGTATTTCCTAAAGGAAAAATTGAAGAACAGCCTACATTCATGATATGTGATTTTAAAATGGTTTTGTCTGTGAGTACAGTCTACTGTCACAATTGGGATCACAATCGTGTGGGTACTTACCTTTGCTCCTTTAACATCTCTTTTTCACTCTTTTGCACATATTCACTTTATTGGATAGTATAAGTATATATGCGAATTAGTCCACTGGCACTTAATAAGTTCAAGGTGGGGATAATGGCACTGATATTGTTTGAATGTGATCACATGAAGGAATAATCCTGAAAAGAACGCTACACTTATTTTCTTGTTTTTTTCTCCTTTTTCCTTTTTTTTGATGAGTAACCTGCAACACTTTTTGAACTTTTACTTTTATTGGAGGTTGGAGAGAACCTTGGATGCTACTGGATTGGAGAGCCCATTTGATTTGGGATTTTATATACATTTTTGATGGGTACACTTTTGTAATAATTTAAGATAATCAAAGAAACAAATGTAACTATTTAAGGGAAGCAGGATTTGCAGCTTAAGGGGCAATTCACCCCCTGTAATAACACATAAATCCACAGTGTTCAAACTTTCACACTGAGCTGTCAAAATGTGGCATATCATAAATGGTCACCTCATACAGAAATAACACCAGTTATATTCACCAACATAAGGTAGTTGGAATTAAATTTTAGAAGCTGGAATAAACCATCATGATTTCTTCCAAATGTACTAATAAGGACTGAAGGGTTAAGGACTCTGAAAACTTGGAATTGGTGGGAGGGACAACTTATGTGGTGTTATAAATATGTTCATTTCACAACTGTTCACACTTGAAAAAGGGCTGTGAGCCCGAAACATGCCGTGTGGTAACAATAAAGATTTGCCAAATGGCAGTTAATCTGCTGTTGTGAGTGATTCCCATATTACATATATGATTGAATTTGCATGTGATGTTGGAGATGGAGCATCCAAGGAACCACTGCAAGAATTAGCACCTATTGAGTCACTGGCCAATGTAAACTCTACATATAGAAGCTTGAATAAAGATGATTACAGGGTACAGTGTATGATAAATTGACACTTTAATGCTTGTAAATATGTAAATATTTTTAAAGCTAAAATACTGCTTGGGTCCCAATCATTCAGGAGCCCATGTTTGTAACACAATAGGAATACAACAGTCAAATGCATTCCGATGACCTCACACAGGTATCAGGTTTGATAAATGTTTTAATGAAATTTTAGGCATCATGAGTGGTGAATTTTTTTTTATGCATTCACTGTAAAAATCTGACCATTAAAAAATACAGAGACAAAACCACCATAGACCCCAATGTACTGTATTTGTGAGAAAAAAAGTAGCCTTGAAAAAACATCCATTGACTTCAACAGGTTTCATAAATTTTACTGCTGGTTTTTGGTTGAAGTGAAACAAATACACTCATCACTAATCATGAGTGCTTATGATTTGAATCTGCATTGATCCCAAACGATGCCAAGCAGTTCAAATTGTATCTATTACCAATTTTCTGACTGATATTCTGGAATCTTTTCTTAGCAGACAGGAACATATTTAAAAAGATTTAAACATTTGAAAGGCAGATCAATGTGTCAATTTTTAGGATCTGTTTGGCACCATCCTATTTAATATGGCATTAGAGCTCAGCAGCGGTGCTATTAACTAACACCCCTTTGTACTATTAATCCCCAAGCTGGTACTGTCTTATTTTTCTTATGAAGCAGTAGTACTAATCTGGCCCTAACAGTTTACTGAATATTCATTGATTGCATTTCTTCATAAATAATTATGTCTGTTGTAATGTGAATTGTCACTTTCAGATCTTTTTCAATGGGAATGGATAAATTATATTTATTGCTTTCTTTTAATTTTGTATATATATGCTCACATAACTGTTTTTGTAATGTTTTTGGATATATTTAGACAAATTAATATTACAAAGCATGTTTCCACAAACACATTTTTATATCATCATCACATGTGCATGTTTTCTGACAAAATGATACAAGGAAAGTAATTGTGTATATAATAAAATAACATGGTCTCTTTTAAATTAACATTATTTCATTTGCTCCAAGTTTAAGATAATGTATTTGCTTTCCACAGTTGGGGGTCTTAAATAATTTATTATATGATTATCATTGCAGCCATTAAAAAGTTTTGAAAGAAATATGTCAGCAGAAACCTGTTTAACGTCAATCATGATTTAAGAGTCTCTAACTACATGGCTCTAAAGCTGAACATAAACAATAACATATGTTCTGGCAATTGAGTTGTTTTCAGCTAGATGGCTCACAGTGGCTATAACTATACAGGTTTCTAATAAACTAATGAATTTTGCTCTCTTACGAAGGTTTGCTTTAGATAAAAATTACACTTTTAATCTTAAGAAGGTTAAGAGACTTCTACTTAAATTGAACAAGACAAATACTAATTTAATTGCAAGGCTAACACTGTACTGCAACGTCTGAACAAGCTTGTCCATACTGTTTCATCATGCTTGAGATCAAAATTGAAACAATAATCAATTGTAAAAGTGAGAGGTGAATTGCTTGTCACATACTACAGCTGTTCAGGGCATCACTCCAGTTATTGGCAAGTGTGTGACATTTAGATGAGATACAGTAGGTAATTACAGCTTAAGAATCATTGGATTTTGGATTTGTCTATATGTCTTCTATTGGTCTGTTTTGAAATTGTGTGAAGGGCTCTGGTAGATCATATATATATATTTATATATATATATATATCTATATATATATATATATATAGATAATGCAGAGAGAAGTCAGCACTCTCGAAAATCAAGATTAGCTTGCCTGGGTGCAGCATCATATATTTGTATCACAGTCCAACAGAAAAGATCTGCACTCTTCTTATCTTATCGTCTTTTTATTTTGAGAATTTTTGAAGGGCAAATTTTTCCCTGCAAAAAATCCCCGACGGAAATTTGGCAACATTAATTTGACACTGGCGCCATTTTGACGTAGGCGACAACTTAACGTACGGCCATTGCATTGTTCAATAGGGACATGGTAAATTGTTGCCGGTGTCAAAATTGTCGCCACCGTCGAAGTATATTTGATGTCAGCGAATTTTCGCCAATTAATTTTTGCAGCTGTTTTTTAATTTTTGCAGCTGTTTTGTGGTCGGCAAGTAAATTTGTTCATCACTAATGCTAGGCAGTGACATTCAGTGGCTACTAAAGCAAATAAAGTGCAGTCTTGCATAAAATAAGACATTTATATCATATTAATGTGCTGTAGAGAGTGCAGAGTTGTGAAACTAAACTGGTAAAAAGGATAAAAGATTTAAAGATTTAAAAATATACCCCCAAAATGAATACTTAAGCACTAGATAGTTTATATCAAATTACCATAAGGGGCAGGTTTTCTAAGGGTCGAGGTAAAAATTCGAATAAAATTCTAGTTTTAAAAATTTTAATTTTTAAAATTAAAATTTCAAAGTAATTTTGGGATACTTCGACTATCGAATAACCCAAAATTCAGTTTTTTGAAGTACTGTCTCTTTAAAATCCTTAGAATTCTACTATTCATCACCTTAAAGCTGCCAAATTGCCATTGTAGTCATTGTAACCTATGGGGTACCTCCTAGAACTTGTGCGATCGTTCGATCCGAACAATTTCAATTTGATCGAATACGACCGTTTCGATGGTCGAATCTCAAAGTTTTTTCACTTCGAAATTCGACCATTAGTAAAGCTACCCCTTAGTGTCATATTAAATAATCTCAATAAACTGGTATATCTATTTACGTAAATATTACCTTTTAAAACTCTTGCCTTGAACCACCATTTTTTGATGGTCTGTGTGCTGCCTCAGACATCACCTCACCAGAAATGCTAAAACTCTAACTGTAACAGGAAGAGGTGTGGAAGCAAAAGACAGAACTCTGTCTTTTAATTGGCTCATATGGCCTAACATGTATGGTTTTTTGGTTTGTTTGTGTGCACCATGAATCCTACTATCCCAGGGGAACAGAAACAGCAAAACAATTAAGTATTTTAATGGAATGACAATATAATATAAAGTACTGTTGCACTGCTAAAACTGGCATGTTTGCTTCAGAAAGACTACTGAAGAATCCCATTGTATACTATATTGTCTGCTGTTTAACCTTTTCTGCTTTTTCAGCTTTAAATGGCTGCCCCCACAGCTAGACCGCACCAGTTCAGCACAACAGTTAATTTCTGTGCCCTGGAATTCATTTGGACTGGTTGTATTTGATGGACTTTGTTTATTTTCTATTCTTTTTTAACCACTTGTTTAATTTTTTCTGCCCCTTTCTTTTTAATTGCATCAAGTCTCACACCTAGCTACCGTTAACTAACTGACATTTCATTAGCACACACACAGACTTGCAGAGTTCTAAGCACCACTTTCCTTTCTGTGCCCACAAACAAACACAGCCCAAAGCTGAATTCTGTTTAGGCAAGTGACAAAAAAGAGAACATTGATATTGCTATGTTATTAGGGTATTACTCCAACAAACCCTGTGCAACATACTCGTAGCCAGTGCTCTCATCTTGAAAAAAACTTTATTGTATAATAGAACTCTTAATTGAGTATGCAATTTAAAATTCCCCTTTCATAAAGCAGTAATGGAGCTGCCATCATGGTTGGAAACCCATAAAACAAATGCTAGGTGAAAATTTAAGAATCCATACATGTTTTGCCAACAATCCATCTTTATTACATACATATAAAAAAATTAGAAATTCGACCAAGGGAATAGTGGGGAAGTAAAATCCTTCGAATTCGAAGGATTTTATCGCAATTCGATCGATCGAACAATCGAATATAAAAAATTCAATCGAATATTCGAACGTTTTTAATCGTTCGATCAAATTTTTTTATATTCGATCAAAGATACTGATACCCCAATTTGGTAGCTTTGATCTGACGAAGTAGGTGGTCGAATAAAAATTTAAAGGGGACGTATTCGACCATCGAATATTAGAATATTCTAATAAAATTTTATTTGAATCATTCAAATTTCAATATTCGATGGCCGAATTTGCCTATTCGAAGATTCGAATTTAATACAAATTCGATCGAACATAGTATTGTTTTTCTGGGGAATTTAAGTGCCCTTATTTATATTTTCTAAAAATGCATTTCATTAAATTATCTTGTCTTTTCTATACCCTTGGAAACCTAACTAACCTAACCCACTATTTAATATTTGAGATTATTTTAAATTATTAATTAATTAATTAATTAATTAATTTATGTATTTATTTATTAAATTAATTAATCAAGCAGGGACTGTATTAAAACAATTCAAAACATTTCTTCTGATATTATAATACATAAGTTTAAAGCCATTAAGCTATAATTTTATTCTTTTTCTTCCTAAAAAAAAATGCTACATTTATTTCTTTTTATCAAAAAGGGAATTTGCATACATTTAGAGGCTAATGCTGTACTGGTAATAACATAATAGAATGTACGAACACTTAAAAATGTTTTCTCCACTTTTGTAATAATGTGTTTGATATTGTATGATGTATTGGATGTAAGAATGTCTTTGAGTTTAGTAGTTCTTACATCTTTTCATGGATTATAAAAGATAAAACACATTAATAAAGCTATAGATTTGCACTATATGTCAGTTAAGGAAATCAGTCTTTCAGAGTATCTTTACAAATAATTTATTCTTCTTTTAAAATTTTCTTAAACTACAGGTTTAGGATGCCTTATCTGGAAACCCATTATACAGAAAGCTCTAAATTACAGGAAGGCCACCCCATAGTCAATTTTAAGAAAATAAAAAAAAAATTAAATTTAATTTTCTCTGTAATAATAAAAAAAATACCTTGTTCTTGATGGCAACAAAGCTGCCTGAATCCATATTGGTGGAAAAAAGCATCCTATTGGGTTTATTTAGGGGCAAATTTACTATTATTCCCCAAAATTGCCGCAATCCTATTTGAAATTTGATAAGCATTCGACTATCGAATGATTATCGAATTGTTTAGGCCATTATTTTGCTCGATGTTCGATTTCTCGATGAATTCGTACAATCGGATACCGATCATTCGATTTCACAAAAAAAATCGTAAAATTTCCTTCGAGTCTCCAAAAAATTTGTATGATTCGAACACTTTGATCGTATGAATGGTATTCGAGCAGGACTTAGTCTCAGAAGCCTATGGGGGGAGGGGGGTTCCCATAGGCTTCTATTGCAATTCGGTAGGTTCAATCTGGCGAAGTAGGCAGTTGAACAATTTAAAAATGTTGAATCCTTCGATCATCGAATGACCGAATTATCAAATATCTGATCCTTCGATCTATTCGATCTATTCGATAATTCAGTATTCGATGATTGAAGAGGCCAAATTAGAATATCTGATTTTATGAAAAATGTGATCATTTCATGTGAATTTCGTAAATCGGCCCCTTAATGTTTAAATGATATTAATACAATTAAGGTAAAGATTCCTTCCCCGGAAATCCCCTGGTCCCAAGCAATCTGTGTTCTAGATACCATACAACAAAACTTTGCCTGTCTATACATCTTATCTATAATTAAAAAAATGCACACCTCACTTACTTTGATCTTTGCCTTATTTGTCCTCATATCATCTCACAACATTGCCAACATTACCAGCTATTAGCAAAATATAGGTTGCTGGGATCAATAACAACTGCAGAATATAATTTTTTGGGGTCAGGAACAACAACAGGAAGTGGGTCACCAGGATCAAGAACTTCAACATAAAGAGGGTCACCGGGATCAGGATCAGCTCTTTGGAATCAGGGACAACAGCAGAAAGTAAGTCACTGGAATCAGGAACATCAGCACACAGAGGATCAGGAACATCAGCAGGGAATGGGCTGCCAAGATTAAGATTATCAACCAAGAATGGATTGATAGAGTCATGCACATCAGCCCAGGATGGGACATTGGCAGATGATTGATCATCAGAGTCAGAAAAATTTACTGAAGGCATGCCCAGCTCATCAACAACAAGAGCACTTTGGTCAACACCAGAAATACAGCCAAGATCAACAGCTGGAAGACCACTAAAGACAGCAGCAACAGCTGGAGGATTGCTCAATGCATTAGCAACAGAAGGAGGACTGCCCAAGATAGGAATAACATGCTGAGGACTGCCTACCACTGGCACAGAGGCTGGAATATTCAGGACTGCTTGCATGGATCTGTAACAGACAGGACTTCAGGCACAGAGGCTGGAACAGGCAGGACTGCTGGCACAGAGACTAGAACAGGCAGGACTGCCTGCATGGAGGCTAAAACAGGCAGCAATGCTGGCACAGAGCCTGGAACTGGAAAGATTGCTGGCACGGAAGATGAAACAGGTAGAACTGCTGGCACAGAGGCTGGAGCAGTCAGGACTACTGACACAGAGGCTGAGACAGACACAGGAGCTGGAGGCAGGACTTCTGGCACAGGACCTGATGACTGGTTGGCTGACTCAGAGGCTGGTGAGTTTTTGGTTGGTGACTTCTCAGCTAGCACAGAAGCTGATGAATAACCAGCTGGCACAGGAATTGGTGACTGGCTGACTACCACAGGAGCTGGTGACTGGTTGGCTGGCAAAGGAGCTAGTGACTGGACGGCTGGGACAGAAGCTGGTAAAAAAGAGCTGTAAGCAGGCCTGCGGGTACAGGAGCTTTAAAGTTTAACTATAGTGAAAATTAACATTTAATATGAGCTTCCTCATACTAAAGTAATAAACTTTCTGAATGCAATCAATTAAAAATTCTGTATTGTTTCTAAAATAATCAAGTTTATATTCACTATCCCTGTATCAGCATAATTATTCATGCAGCAGTTAGGTGTCAGATGAATGATCCAATATATCTCATCCCTTTCCTAGCAGATGTATTAGAGCTCACTCAACTAAATGATTCCAGTACAAACCAAATCAAACAAAATAGCTGTCTTTTGCACAAATCCTGCATGTAGAGAGGCATGATGTCTGGTGATTTTAATAGAGTGAGCACTAATACTGTACATCTTCTAGGTAAGAGGAGCCCTCCTATAAGATACATTGGATCATTCATCTTCCACCCAACTCCTGGCAGAATGAGGAGAAACAGATGGTGAGAGAGGAATAGTGAAGGCAAATTTGATTGTTTCAGAAACTGTAGAGAAGGGTTTGTATTTCAGTATGCTGAAGCATATATCAAATTTAAATTTTCACAATGGTTCCTCTTTAAGAAGGCCTTCGAGCACAGGAAGGCACAGACAGGCACAAGGAAGTAACTGAATCTGATTTCATCAGAATCCATATCTTCCCACTTCCTGTTATCCAAAAGGTCTTCCAAAACTCTATCTTCAAACTGGATAATCAGCTACCTCCAACTTAAACTGGTTGGGAACGGCCCCTTAAATATTGTTATTAGGTAGGGCCATAGAAGAGTGACTTGTAGGTAGAAGCCAATGAGCTCCCAGGCAATATAACCCAGTTAGTGTGAAGCAAATTGATTTACTAATAAAAAAGAACATATACCATGCCACATACAATAAAAAGGCAAGCATTCATACAAGGCTAGTAGTAGGCTGCAACCAACAAGTCCATAAGGCAGGCAGGAGGTTTTGGCGATGGCAATCAAGAGTGAGTCTAAATTAATGTCAAATTGGGGGCTACTACCTCAGGGGCCCCAAATACCCCCAGGGCCCCTACCTCAATCCTGTAGTCCTACTCTTAGGGCCACACCTCTCCCTTCCCTTGCCTGTACCTCTTTGTGGCCACAATCAGAGATAGGTAAGGGAGGGTGTCAGAGAGGCAATTAGGTGTGTAGCAGGAGTGAGTTATCGTCAGCAGGTCCCAAAATGTTCTCCTGGGTCCTGCAAGCCCAGTCTAAGCCTGATCCAAATTGCAGGCCTAGGGTCAAACTAGGAGTTTAGACGGTAAATAATAGGGTCAAGGCAAGGACCCAGGAAACCAGGAACACTGGAAGGAGTTTTGTTGTAAAACCGGATTTAATGATCCAGCATTGAGCAGGATTTGAAGGCAGACTTATATAGCCCTGTGATTGGACAATTGATGAATATGCCTTCTCTGTGTTAGCTATTAAGTTAGCATTCATAGGCCTTGTGTCTTTATAGGGTCATGGAACTCAGTACCTTATAATATGCTTATATTTTACAACAAGGTGTATATCATTCCATATATAGAAATGTAGTTATAGCAGTGTGTTTCTTAAAAAAAAACACTGCCCTGGTGCTTCCAAAAATAATGACTTATCCATAGAGAAACAGGGCACACAAGGGGATTAAAATATATAAACATAAGGTTGTTATTTATTAAAACTCATTTTATTCATATTTTATAGAATTTTTTGAGTTTCTATTAAACAAAAACTCGAAAAATTTGAGTGTTAAATCAAATTGTACGACTTCATCAAATTGCCACTCTGGAAACTCGAATTGAACAAGTTTTTGCGTGAAAACCAATATCAAACACCCCAAAACTCCTAAAATTCTTGAAGGTTTAAAACATCATCAAAAGGTTAAAGGGAAAATTGTATAGACTTTTAGTAGAGGCTTCGGCTTCAAGACCAGAATCGCAACGCCAAGAATGGGCTTCAGAACTGGGTATAGAAATAACAGATGTTATGTGGAAAGAATCCATTCAATCAGTATACAAGACATCTAAAGCTGCCAGAACAAGAGAAGCTATGTACAAACTACTTACACGATGGCATTACACTCCATCAAAGCTAAAAAAAATGTACCCACAAAGTACAGGGATATGCTGGAGGTGTAATCTATATGAAGGAAATCACACTCATGTGTGGATATTATGCCCGGCTTTACAGACATACTGGGAAAGGGTTTTGGAGATAATAAATAAGGTGACAGGTCAGAAACTACGTACCGATAAACCTGAAACAATTATATTAAATAGACACTATGATACTGGGAATATAATAAAAGATCCTTTAACTTTACATCTTCTCCAAACTGCTAAGGCATTAATACCTTTGAAATGGAAGTCAACAGAAGCTCCTTCGTGGCTGGAATGGCTTTCTAGAGTTGAGGAAGTAAGACTAATGGAAGAAATTACATGTTTAATACACAACCAGAATTCCAAATACTGGAAAATATGGCTCCCATGGGTAGAATTCATGAAATCCATATAATAACACACTTGAGAAGTATTGTTGGAAACTATATTTAATAAACAAATTCACAGAGAATAAAATAAAATGCCATTATATATTTGGAATGTCTGAAATATATTTTCCGCTTTATGGTCCTTTTGTTATTTGCTATTTTCAGAAATGTTGGTGAAACAGGGATAAGATTGTGCATGTGACCATATGATTTGTTATGTGAAAAAGCTTGTTGTTGCTTGTAACTTTCATACAAGATGTGAGAATGTTATGGAAACTTGTTAACCCCCTACCCCTCTTTTCTTTCTGTAACCCTCCTACCTATTTTTTTTTCTTCTAAAATTTCAAAAATAAAGAATTGATAAAAAAAAAATGAAAAAAAAAAAGGTTAAAGGGACAGCTGCCATTGACTTTTTCATGAATTCGACAGGTTTTAGAAGGAGTATTTTTGAATTCACTTTTAGCAGCTTTGGGACATAATAAATCTCTTTTTCTAAAAAAAATAAAAAACTTGATTAGAAAATTGAGTTTTAATACATAACCCCCTAAAAGTTTGTCTATAGATAAATATAATTATACTGTATATGTGTATATATATTATACTGTATGTGTGTATATATATATATATAAGAAAAATAGCAAGGTCTTGACAAAGGTCTCAAGGCAGACGGAAACTTTGGAATAAAGAATAAACTTTATCTATTTTTCACCATATTTTTAGTCCTGTGAGTGCCTTGCTTTACATGATATTCTCTCTCTCTCTCTCTCTCTCTCTCTATATATATATATATATATATATATACATATATATATATATATATATTTATAGTATATATTTTGCCTATTACAAATTAGTTTGCCTATTACAAATTAGAAACTAAAAATAGAGGATGGGGTCAAGTTTATATGTTAATTTAGATGAACATTAAAGGATTAAAGGTATTTCATTCTCAACATTAAAGGATTAAAGGTATTTCATTCTCAATGACTGTCTTGAAATATATTTAGAGACTGGAAAATCCAGCCACCAAATGATAACATTCTTTATATAGTGATACACAGCAATTATATGTATTCCATATCACATCAATAACAGCTTTTCATTCTGTTATTCAAGCTACATGACAATTGGCAGATTTACTAAGGGTCGAATTCGAGGGTTAAAAAACCCTCAAATTCGACCATGGGAATTGTATGGGAATTAAAATCCTTCAAATTCGAATATCGAATTCGAAGGATTTTATCGAAAAGAAAATCGATAAAATCATTCCAATCGAAAGATTCAAACGATTTTAACCATTCATTCTAATTTTTTTATTCGATCAAAAATAAAGACAAATTCTGTAGGTTAAACTGGAAAACTAGGCAGTCGAATAAAAATTTAAAGGGGAAATTATTCGAATCATTCGATTTGATCGACTTTTCAAAATTCACTGGTCAAAGTGGTCTTCAAAAACATTTGAAAATTATAATTCAAATCTTTTTGAAAATTCGGCCTACCTGGTACCCTGGGCAAATACCCCTAACATTCTACTTACCCCTCCTTGCAGGTCCTGTCCAGCAGAGTTCACAGCAGCCA
>CM044434.1:90457069-90499886 GCA_024363595.1 Xenopus borealis | reverse complement strand
ATTTCATCCAAAGTGACAGACGATCAAGGAAAAATATATGCAATAAAAGGAGTGGACTGGTATGGGCAAAGAAGTAAAAAAACCAGATTCAATTCAGTGAGAACATGTTATCTCACAGTTTATCATGTGAAAAGTCATGGACAAGATTCAATTTGAGGAGAAAAATTCTGCTCTGCAATACTGCAATAGAGTTTTCATGATAAACAGTGAGATATATTTTTCTGAATTGAACAGCATCTAAAATTGAATCTTATTCGTGACGATAAACTTTTTTCTCATTGAATATGACACATTTAGATGTCATATTATTATTTTTTTAACTACAGTTGAGTTTTGCATTGTAATAGTAGCTAATTTGAAAATAAACTTCCATTCAAGAAAGAAAACAACCTAACAAACACCTTAACCAGGACTTATTTTTTGAATGTGAGATTTAATGCAGCACATGACCCTGGAAAAAGTTGGCAGATTTACTTACAACCCATATTCTTCAACTTTGTAATGGAATAATTTGGAAGAAGTATGGAGAAATTCTACCAGAAGCCTTTCACCAATTTCATTAAAAAAACATTGGTTGCAATTTAATTTTAAGCATAATAATTATTCAAAGCCAAATCTACACTGGAACTGTTCAAAACAAAACAAATGTAGCTGATGACACAGGACAGTTCAAAAGTTTTGCACATTTCCTGATTGGCTACCTTTTATCTACTATGCAGAGGAACTACTGTAATTCACCTTTAAATAAGCATGTACAGTATTATGAATGTTCAAATAGCTCCCCTCAATTTGAATTTTTTGTACTTGATAAAGTAATCTTGATTGTGCTATATTTATTTTTTTACCTGCTGTGTTGTATTTCATTAAATATGCTTTGCAGGACCTTTAGGTTATCTGTAGACTTAATTATGTGTATGTGTATTTGAAAGTGGCTAATGCCTTCTGTCCAAATATGTTTTGATTTCATTCTATAGCACTTTGTGTAAATTTCTGCTGTATGAATTGTATGTTAATCATGTACAGACATTTGCAACAATATGTTTCATATGCTACGGTACATTAGTTTCATGGCCACTCTGCCGGGGAATATTAACTAATCAGCTATTATTAATGGCAGACTTCTTATTTTGTGTGAACTAAAAGCATGAACTGTGCCCATTGTTGATAATTTACAAGCTGCTGCTTTTCCAATTAAGACCTAGGTGTAAGAATTAGGAAACTCTTATCTGATAAATGCATAGCTTTCAATTACTTTTGTTTTGTGTTCTTCAAATAAAGTAGCTTGACCAACTGAAGAAAGCTGGACCAAAAAATAAAACAATAAAGGACTATAAGAAAATGCAATATCAAAATGTGCAAAGTTGGTAGACATATAATTAAACCCAAATCTATTCTAGTATCTTCTAGAGGTATCTAGTATCTTCTAGAGGTAATGAAATTATCTGCAATGTTATTCAAAGTTTATGGGGCAGATTTACAAAATTCACGTGAATAATTTGAAGTTCGATCGAATATGATCGAATTCGATCATACGATATTATCAGATATTCAAATATGCAAATTTGGCCACTTCGATCATCGAATATGCAAAATTCTATCGTATTGAATAGACTGAATGATCGAATATTCGATCATTCGACCATTCGATGATCAAAGTACTTCAACTTTAAAATTTTATTTGACTGCCTACTTCACCAGATTGAACCTACCTAATAGCAATAGAAGCCTATGGGAATCCCCCCAATAGGCTTTTTTTTCTATTACCTGCTTGAATAGCATTTGTACGATCGAACGCCTCAATCGTTCGAATCGTACAATTTTTTCGAACGATCGAAGGAAATTTCATGATTTTTTCGTGAAATCGAACGATCACTGTTCGATCGTACAAATTTTTTGTGAAATCGAATAGCACTGAAAAAATTGCCTAAAACTATTCGATTTCCATTTGATTGTCGAATTTCTGCCGAATTTGAGGGCTAAAAGCCCTCGAATTTGTCAAAAATGATAAATTTGACCCTAAATGTCATGATTTTCTGGTGTAGTTTTTATTTCTAAATTACACTGTTTATACTGCAAATAATTTACTCTACCATGTAAAATGTAACACAACCCAAGAAGTGCATTTTTTTTTTTTGTAATTTTAATATTGACGTGTAGGCAGCCATCTCACGTCATTTTGCCTGGTCATGTACATTTCCTACATATTATTTCTGGCAATGATTTCATTTTGTTTTTATCTAGATTTTTCTTAAATAATGCATTACTGCTTATCTACAATGAAGAAGGTGAATTATGAAATCCATAAAGAAGATAATGATTTATCCCAGAAGGTTAATATGTTCTCCATCTAACATCATAATGGATTAATTTAGTACTAGTAAGCAATTCTGAATTAAATTATACGCTCTGCACAGCATATTATTTCAAAGACATGAAAATAAAAACTGATAAAAAAAAACCTTTTTCACAGTTTTGTCCACTGGAAAATTATAGCCTAAATGGTTTAATTTGATTGTTTGTTTTTAATTTTCTTTCTTACATAATTTTAAATGGTATTAGTATCCATTTTTTATACTGAATAGAAGTGATAATAATTGTGGGAATGGACATCATAGGATTCCTATTTATTTGTTTCCTTTTTCAAATGAATGATATCAGCATACAGTATAGGATTTAAATATTATCACTAACTTGAATATTGCTGTAAAAGTAGAAACACACTGCAGCTTCATCTTTATAAGCATCATATAACATGACACGAACAACAACCTCTTAATTTATTAGTACAATGAATAAGATATACCAGTGTTTTTCAAGAATTCTGCAGTCATTGTATTCTCATTCCACGTTTCATTTTTAATGGTGATTAGCTAATCTTTCACACTTTTCTTTGCAGAAAAGATTGCAAAATCACAGGGGAAAATTAAAGAACGATAACAAATTTACATTATGAGCTATGGTTTTCAGTGCAAACTACATTGGAGTCAATGGGTGTTTTTTATATGCTTATTTTATTGTATAAAATGCATGGTGTCTGTGGGTTTTTTTTTTAATACAGTTTTCTGCAGGGCAATGATAAATAAAAGGCACAAGTTGTAATGGTAGTAGTAATAAATTAAAATTTTGATACACACAGATTATTAGATATATTATTAATATCATCAGACAGTAACTATTATCAGTGATGGGCGAATCTACCCCGTTTCGCTTTGCCAAAAAAATTTCAAAATTCGCGAATTGGTGAAAAAATTCGCAAAACGAGTCGCGGCATGTTTTTTGACGTGCGTAGCGTTGTTTTCGTCGCGTCGCGATGCACGCCTCGTTTTTTTCAGCGAATTTATTCACCAGCGGTGCATCATGGGAATTTGCCGCGAATTCTTCCCTGGAGAATAAATTCGCCCATCACTAACTATTATAAAGAAATTTTTATGAAATTGCCCTGTGTGCAATAGCTTGAAAAAATATAACAGATTAGGGAAAATTTCCCATACTGGGTGCTAGAAAAAAACAATTGACACATAAGGTTGATGGAAAGTATGAGTGGTTACCCTTTTATAGTATGTTCATTTTTGAGGATCCATGCTGCATCAAATAGATTTCTTAACAAAAGAGTGTTTAGGAAGCAGTTAAAAGTTTGGATAGAAAATTATTTTAAAATGTTGCAAGTGAATTGCATAAACTGTCATAAACTCATGAGAAGTAGTACAATCTGGAATGGGATGGGTTATTAGAAGAAGAGAAGGTAAGCAGCTCATGTTAGAGGAAATTAGAGATACATTAAGAAGCAAAGGTAAAATCAGAGCTACAGTATGATACAGTACATTGAGCTGTTTCTTTATAAATTCTCAGTGAATATAATAGAATGGTTTTGCATAGGGAACATTTGGGGGGAAGCTGGCAAAAAATAAGTAAAATGTTTTATATTATAGACCTGTTGTAGCTTATAATGAACTTGGGCACTAGTGATGGGCAAAATTTTTTGACTGGCAATAGACTCAAATGTGCTGAAAAAAGTAGAAAGGCCTGGAAAAAGTTGCCATGAAAAAACACCAATTGAATTCAATGTGTTTGTTATTGCCATAGTTATTAATACACTAAAATAAGTCTGCCTCATGTATCCCAGTGTCAAAAATAAAGCTAGTTAAATGCACTATGTTGTACAACAGTGGTTCCAAAACTGTGGGAAGCAAGAAGTAATGGAGAGCTCTAGCAAGAGGTCACCTGCAAATGTGAAAGTCAATAGACAGTGAAGTGGAATGCTTGTAACGGGAAATTGCAGTAATGTAGATGGCAAACAAAAGAATAAATCACAAGTATTTAGTTGGTTCTAAGTATATTGGAAATAAAAAAAATTGAATGTTGCACAGATGATAGTGGTAGCATTTGGCAAAAGTTTAGACAACAATCAGAAAAATAAGATTTATACCAGAAAAGAGCAGAATCACTACATGCATCCCCTATTGTGGTGGTTCAGAAAAGGATGGATCTGTTTGTCTGTGGACTACCATACAATGAACTGGACAACCATACCTGACCAATACACTTTGCTCAGAATTGTAGGATTCCAGGATTCCTTGGAAGCTGTAAGTGGCAGTGAGTTGTTTACTGTGATAGATATCAGATCTGGATACTGTCGCATACCTATGTCCCCTGAGGATCAAGAGAAAACTGCCTTCATTTATCCTCTGGGATTTTAACAATTTACACAAATGCCTCAAGGTATTTGCTGAGCCCCTGCCACATTCCAGAGATGGAAAGAATGACTTGTATACCTTAATGATATCATTGTGTTTGGAAGTACTCTAGAAGAACACCACCACCACTCATTCGTGTGATTGAAAGACTTCAAGAAGAAGGTCTAAAGCTGTTTATTGGCAAATTCAACCACACCTCAGTACAGCAGTAAATTGACCACAACCCAACAACCTCATAGATCTTAGGATCTTCCAATGGTTTTATAGGCATTACAGAAGGTTTGTGGAGGGATATTCCAAGGTGGCAAAACCCTTACATGCCTTACTGACCCTTAACTCAAATGAAGAGAAGGTTGGCAAAAATTCCACTGATACCTGTGCTCAAGCCTTTGCTTTTATGAATGAGGGCCTCACGGAAGCTTCCGTGTTGGTTCATGCAGATCCTACTAAGTCCTATATCCTTCATGTGGATGCCAGCTATGATGGCTTGGGGAAGTATTTCATCAAGAATTGACTGGAAGACTGTGTCCAGTGGCACACTGTAAATCAGCCAAAGTTTGACTCCAATTGAGGAAAACTATCCAGTGCACTAGAACAAGAGTTTCTGGCACTTAAATGGGCCATTATTGTCAAACTTCATGGATACCTTTATGGGGTACCATTTGAAGTTAGAACTGATAACCTTCTAACACATGTTCACACCACAGATGGTTAGCAGCCGTATCCAACTATTAGTTCACACTAAAGTATAAGTGTATAAGAATGTAGGAGCCCATGCTGTATCTAAAAGACTGGGCCTATGTGCTACTTCTGATAATGAAGAGTGGAAAGAAATTCCAAGATCAGAGGTAAATGCCTTTTGTCTAGCTGCTTTAAAAGGAAGGAAACCCGGCTTCTCAGACTTAAGATTAATGAATTAACTGGGTGCCAGACTGGAATGTATTTCAGAAACTTTCAGCTGCTTTCATTTCTTTCTCCTCGAATTGAATCTCGTCCATGAGTTTTCACATGACTGGTAGGATGTGAGTTCTTCCTGCATTCATCATCAAGATCAGGAACTGGCAGTTGTTGCCAAATGTATTTCTAGAGCAACAAAAACAAAAGAAACTTTGCTAATTTTTCACAGAAAGCACTGTCCCAACTCTTTAAAAGACAGGTACATTCAATTACCTCTTTTCATGCAGCCACCCTACACTCAGACTGCTTACTCTGCATCAGTAATTCTAATGAACAGAATGTTGTATGTTACTTAAGAATGCAAATCTCCTTTCCCATCAACTCATGTTTTAAAGGCACATCTAGCTACAACAAAGTTGAAACTTTTTACAAAAAATAAATTTATATAAATATACATTTTGCTTTCTATCTTTCTATAAAAGGAGCTTACTATTTTATTTTTCACAATAAAACAAAGGCAAAACAACAGCATATAAGAAAACACATGCTGCAGCTTTTACCAATTGCTAATTAAGTGCAGTCCATGTATCCTGCACACGCCCTGTGTTAAGGTTCTGCTCACTAATAATGAATGGAAACAGAAACACTTGGGGGCAGATTTACTAAATTCACATAAATTCACGAGTGATTCGAATATTCGATCGAATTTTCAAAAAGATTTGAATTCGAATTTCGAAATTGCAAATTTGACCATCAAATAGCCAAATTCGAATAATTTGAATATTCAAATTTTATTTTATTCGAATATTCGAAAATTCGATGGTCGAATACTTCCCCTTTAAATTTAAATTCGACCACCTACTTCGCCAGATTTAACCTACCAAAATGGGGATCATTCCCTAAAATCGAATATTAAAAATTCGATCGATCGCTTAAAAATCGTTGGAATTCGAATATTCGAACAAACAATCGAATTTTCTATATTCAATCGTTCGATCTTTGAAATTGCGGTAAAATCCTTCAAATTCGATAGTCGAATTCGTAGTATTTTACCTCCCCACTATTCCCTGGTCGAATTTCAAATTTTTTTATCATTCGAAATTTGACCAATAGCAAATCTGCCCCTTGGTAAGTAATATTTGGTGATATTTGTAAAATGAGAAGAGCATACTGTAGTTTATTACTTTGTCTGCAGAGGAAAAAGGTGGGCAGAAAAAGAGGTTTGCTGGCAAGCAATATTGAAGATGAAAAACATTTATACCACACACATACAGGGAGACAAAATAAATCACTGTACGCATAAACCATAAGATAATTTTTTCTAACTGAATTGAATCTGGCCATTTGTCTCTACATTTCTTGTATCACTGTGAAGAATAATATACTATATACCAGATATAAAACAACATTGATGCCT
Source organism: Xenopus borealis (assembly GCA_024363595.1). Classification (NCBI taxonomy): domain Eukaryota; kingdom Metazoa; phylum Chordata; class Amphibia; order Anura; family Pipidae; genus Xenopus; species Xenopus borealis. The sequence continues at coordinate 90,492,878 of CM044434.1, read as the reverse complement.
TAGGCTAACACTTGCAAACCTCAGAATATGTACACACACACAAACAATTAGATTTTATAATATGACATAATATATATGAAAAGTGTCATCCTGTGAGAATTTGAAGTTATAAAAGGAAAATACAATACTTTTCCATTTACTGTAACCTACAAACCACTCTACAGCAATGGACACTTAGATGGCACAATACATTGGTAAATGTATATGTTAGATTGGATTTACAGCTTGATAGACAAAGCTATAAATCTTGCAGAAATAGAAATTTTTGTGATGGCTTGTTAGCTCAGTAGCATGGTTAGAGTACAACATTTTTAAGATCAGAAATTATTAAAATTCACAGCTTTATAGCACACTTTCAAGAGAAAGAGATCAAGTAAAGGCATGTACATTCTTACCTCCAGATTAGGATAGAATGATATTATAGAATTCACTTCTGCAACACTTTTTATCATTTATATGTGGAGCACATACTGTGTATATATTTACTGACAGCAAGGCATCTTATTTCTGTTCCCCAGAAGCTGATGTAATCTTTTCCTTTTGCTTCCATTAACTTGAAGTTGATATATCTGCCACATCAGCTTCTGGTTCTGAGTAACATGTTGCTGTTTATTTAAACAAGGTACAGTACTTCTGTTTAGAATTAAATATGCATACAGAAAACATCATATTTAAAGATCATGCCTTCCTGTGAATCTTAAAAATTTAGCAAACTGGTGTTTTTCCTTTTCTTTTTTTTAAACTGTATTTTTATTTTTATATACTGTATACATAGCAATGCAAGTGGCTCATTTCCATTCCAACACAATTCAGATTGCTTTACATGGATTGTAGTATATACACGTATCAGTATATCAGTATATCAGTATATACACGTAGCAGTTTATACAATATTTCCTTTGGGCAAGAACCTTCCTCCTAGGTTATGCTCCACCTATCATATGCATGTTTCTATGTGCTCATAGGTAGAGTTCCCATATGTTGAGGGTCTTGTTACTCCGGGTAGTAACTGTTCTACATAAATTTTCCTAGTCCTAGAGGGAATGTCCCATTATACAGGAAAGGCTTGAGGGGGGTAGGTCTCCCATTGGGACAGAGACTACTTTTGCATTAGGGCCATATGCTTAAGGTAAGTTGAATTTTCCTTGGGGCTATATGTGTCATTGTCTCATGTTTGTCCATAGAAATGTATTTGGATGTACAGGGGCCAAAGCCAGTTTTTCTATTTCCATCCACATAGGGGAAAATTTACTGTGGGGCAGATTTGTCGAATTTTAGAATATGCAAATTAGGTCAATTTGACCATCAAATTTGTAAATTTGATCAAATCGAATAGATCAAATAGATCGAATAAAAATCTATACAACTATTTAACTTGTCGAATTTCTAATTACTTCCCCTTTAAATTTTACTTCGATGGCTACTTCGCCAGGTTTAACCTGGTGAAGTGGTTTTGGTGAATTAAGATCGAATAGTAAAAATTTGATCAAAGATTTAAAATCGTTCAAATCGATCAATTTGAACGATTTAATCAATCGATAGAATTTTTACTATTCGATCGTTCGTTCGACCAATCGAATTGCCGTAAAATCCTTCAAATTCGATATTCGAATTTGAAGGATTTTACTTCCCTTCCATTCACATGGTCAAATTTAAAAAAAAATTGAAATTCGACCAATTATAAATTTGCCCCTAAGGGCATCAGAATAGTTAAGGAATAAAAAGCCTTCAAATTTGAATTCGAAGGATTAATACCGCAATTCGATTGGTCGAACGATAGATATAAAAATTCGATCAATAAAATCATTCGAATATAACGATTCGATTTTAACCATTCGATCCAATTTTTTTATTCAATCAAAATTTAAAAGGGGAAGTACTTCGACTGTCGAATAGTCGAATATTTGAATAGATTTTTATTTGAATCATTCGATTCCATCAAATTTTCAAAATTCACTAGTCCAAGTGGTCCTCAAAAACATTAGAAAATTCAAATACGAAACTTTTTGAAAAATCGATCGAACTTCGAATCCTTCATGTGAATTTAGTAAATCTGGCCCTTAGTGTATGCTAGTTTAGAGGACCATTGTATTGTCTGGGTTGCTTGGCAGTATGTATAAAAATCCAGGATATCCAGCCTGTAATATTTGTCTAAGGATTCGTTGCTCTTCCCCCACCCCATATATATATATATATAGCAAAGATTTTGGAAACTGTGTAGTGCTGGTCTCGGAATGGCTTCCAAGATGGTCTCAAAGTAATAAAGCAGCCTCGGGAGGGTGGTCATTTTTAATGTGGCAAGTAGTGATGGGCGAATCTCACCCGTTTCGCTTCGCCAAAAAATGTGTGAATTTCCAGTGAAATTCGCGAATTGGCGAAAAAATTCGCGAAACGCCTCTTTTTTTTTTGGTGAATTTCCGCTGGCAAATTTTTGCTGGTGTTTCGCGAATTTATTCGCCAGCGGCAAATCACGGGAATTCGCCGCGAATTCGCTCCTGACGAATACATTCGCCCATCACTAGTGGCAAGTTTGCCAAATCAAGATAGGTTTAACTTTCAACTTTCCCCATTTGTCGAGGTATTTTGTCAATGATCTCCATAATGGTAGATAGTTTGCCTTATATAAGATGTCATATCTTGTAGTGAGGCGTATACCCAGATCTTGTACCATTGTTAATTGATAAAGCCCCGCTGATTTCACCTGTGCTAGGTTGAGAATATAAGCCCTTAATTTCCTTTAAGAAGGGTCCTTAAAAGTCCATTACCTCCAGGGTAGAGATCATAAATCCCCATTTTAATCAAATGCTTTTTCTGCATCAAGACTCAGGACCAAGGCATTTGTTGATTCTTTATAATTGTTTATTAATGACCTGGATGTGGGCATTGAAAGTACGGTTTCTATTTTTGCAGATGATACTAAATTGTGCAGAGCTACTGCATAGGTTCCATGCAGGATGCTGCCACTTTGCAGAGTGATTTGTCTAAGTTGGGAAACTGGCCAGCAATCTGGAAAATGAGGTTCAATGTTGATAAATGCAAAGTTATGCACTTTGGCAAAAATAATATAAATGCAAGTTATACACTAAATGGCAGTGTGTTGGGAGTTTCCGAGAAGGATCTTGGGGTTTTTATAGATAACAAGTTTTCTAATTCTGGGCAGTGTCATTCTGTAGCTACTAAAGCAAATAAAGTTCTGTCTTGCATAAAAAAGGGCATAAACTCAAGGGATGAAAACATAATTATACCTCTTTATAGATCCTTAGTAAGGCCTCATCTGGAGTATGCAGTGCAGTTTTGGACTCCAGTCCTTAGGAGGGATGTAAATGAGCTGGAGAGAGTGCAGAGATGTGCAACTAAACTGGTTAGAGTGATGGAAGACTTAAATTATGAGGGGAGTCTGTCCAGGTTGGGGTTGTTTTCTCTGGAAAAAAGGCGCTTGCGAGGAGACATGATTACACTTTACAAATATATTCGAGGACATTATAGACAAATATCAGGGGACCTTTTTACCCATAAAGAGTATCACCGCACCAGAGGCCACCCCTTCAGACTAGAAGAAAAGGACTTTCATTTGAAGCAGCGTAGGTGGTTCTTCACAGTCAGGACGGTGAGGTTGTGGAATGCACTGCCGGGTGATGTTGTGATGGCTCATTCTGTTGATGCTTTTAAGAGGGGTTTGGATGATTTTTTGGACAGATGTAATATCAAAGGCTATTTTGATACTAAACTCTACATTTAGTATAGCTATGGACATATATGGTTTGTGTTTGAAAGAGTGGAGATGTGTGTGTGTATGTATGCTGGGTTTTTAATTTGGAGGGGTTGACTTGATTTGACAAAGCCCACCTGATCTTTGTGAATAAGCCTAAGAAGTATCTCATTTAACCTGTTTGCCAACAATTTGTGAAGATCTTCAGGTCTGAATTGAGTAGCAAGATCTTCCTATAATTTGCACACTTGGGGGCAAATTCACTAAACTGCAAAGCGTCTAATGCTAGCTCTTATTCGCCAGCATGACGTCATTTCGCAACTTCACCAATTTACTTACAATGTTGAAACTACGCTAATTTACTAAGATGACCATTTTACCGAACGTTGCTTCTTGTGCTAGACTTTACTATGCCAGGTCAGACCTGGTGAAGTTTAATACAATAGATAGGAGTTTAAAAAAAAAACTTTTTTAATACAACAGATAGAAGTTTTAAAAAACTTTTTTTTAGGGTGAGAGTCTGAAAAATAGCGAAATTTTTTGGGGGTTACCCTCCTTCCCCCCTACATTTCCTAACATATGGCAACTCAACTATACAGTGGGCACATGTTTAGGGCAATAGGTCAACTTTATTTTATTTATTAAAGGTGAGTAAGTAATGAATAACAGATAACATTCAGCTCTACAGAGCTTATCTGCTATCTGCTGTGTAACTTGAGCCTTTTCTCCTTTGACTAGTTACCCCTATGGCTACACAACACAACTATATTTATATAAACAATAGTAGTGCTTCTGAAGCAAACACTGCAGTTTTACCAGTGCAGGGCAATACTGCATTATATTTTTATTGCTTTAAAGCTATTTTTTTTTTTTATGTTACTGGTCCTTTAAAGTAGCCAGTTTGTTACATTTTTTTTGGCTTGCTAAAGATATCAATTCACCTCTAATGGTAGCTTTGTTTGCTTCCCATAGTATTGAGATATCCTCTACCGTTCCTTTGTGTATCTTGAAAAATTCCTCTATCTTGTCTCCTATGCTTTTCAGGTTTTCCAGGGGCGCGTTGATTCTCCATTGACAGGATTTCTTATTGCTAAACTTTTGGAGTGGTATAATAACTGAAATCGGGGGTGTGGTCCGACCACGTTATCTGTCCTATATCAGCCGTGAGGTTGGGATGGTTTAGTTGGGGTGATATGAAAAAATAATCAATTCTACTATGGGTACTATGGAGGTGGGAATAAAAAGTGAATTGTTTCTGCCTGGCATGCTTTATCATCCATATATTCACCAGAGGTATCTTTCTGATAAATCTTTGGGAGTGGGTTTCAGAGTCTTGTGGCCGGAGGTTCTTTTAGTCTGGAGGACATCTTTCGACTGGTATATTGCTAAGTTAAAATCCCCTACTAGGATTATGGGGTCCCATTTTCTAAGTTTAAAACTTATAAAACTTGTTATAACGCCAATATACTGTCTTTCTGTGAGCTCTGTATTGGAGCTCAATTGAGGTGTGTCCTTCTTATCCTGTTTCAGTCCTGTTCCTTGGCAATCAAAGCAGGTATTAATGGAATTTGAAACTTCTCTTTCACATGACTGGCATCAATGATTGCAATACTTTATACCACAGTACACAATGCATAACTAAAGTTACATAAGTGTCACACCCTGCAATTTCCTGTTATACTGTATAAGACCCTTTATAAATAGTGATGGGCGAAACAGGCGCGTTTCGCTTCGCCGAAAAATTCGCGAATTTCCAGAGAAATTCGCAAATTTTTCGCCAATTCGCGAAACGAGTCGCGCGTTGCGTCGTTTTCGGCGCGCGTCGCGTCAAAAACAACGCGCGACTCGTTTTTGGTGGCGAATTTTTGGCGGCTAATTTTTCCTGCTGTTTCGCGAATTTATTCGCCAGCAGCGAATCGCGGGAATTCGCCGCGAATTCGCCCCTGGCGAATAAATTCGCCCATCACTATTTATAAAGTATAAGACCCATAAAATAACTTGAATATGAATTACAATCTAGTACTTTTCTTAGTATATTTTGTAAAATGTGATCATGATCTGACCCTCTTATCACATTAATTTACAGGGCAAAGCTTTTAAAAAGAATATGCCACAGACACATTGATTTAGGCCTAAAAGAAGACAAAATTCAGAAATGAGGCAAAAGACAAATATAGAGGGTCAAATGTGCTATCACTAAGGCCCAAGAGAAGAGATTACTGACCCTCTCTCACATATAACCCAAAACAGACACTAAGGGGGGAATTTAATTAAAGTCGCAAAGAGAAAAACATTGTGCACCAATAAGAGTTAAAATCTATATCTCACAATGTAATATTGTTCCTTAAATGGTTATTGCATTACGAATTGTTATTGCACATTGGGGATTATAATTGCGCACTCTTACGAAGTTCTTGAATGTGTCGAATCTTTTGGAGCAAACATTGCAACTTTTTCAGTAAGAAGTTTTATTACATTGACAGTGCATTAGTGCAAAGTATAAAATTGGCAAATGGCCTTCCACTGACGGAAGTGGTCGCTAAACAGTTTCCGGGTTTGCAAAAGGTATATTGCATTTGCGCAAAGCAAAATTTGTAAATGAAAGCAATAAATGGAACTACCAACATTCCTCTGTAGGTCAGAGGTAAGCCATAAAGCATTAGGTCTAAGGCACAAAAACCAGAGCAGGCTAGTTACAATGTCAACTTACAACTAAGCTTTAGCAAACTTCTTAATAGAATATCAACAACTGTAACTGCAATGAGCGTATACTGTAATACATCCAGCAGCTTATTACTGGCCATGAAAGGATACCTTAAATGTTGTTAAAACATTTACTCAAATCTGATCTTTCAAAACAGTATAGTAAACTAATTATGTGAAAAAATGCATGCATAAACAGCTTCTGCTTGCAATAAAATAGCAAACCTTGCAATGACCATAAAGGCTGCTGCATTCATCATAGCTAATAGAATCAACCACAGTGCATGGCAGGGAAAATCCTATTATTAAATATAATCCATTAAGAAATGCGTAATTAATGGGTAAAAGTTAATGGAATGTAAAATAGCTAAAACTTTTTTTTTCAATTTTACATTGCTTCCATTACCATTAACTGCAGAACATTGAAGGAAATCAGATACTCTTACAAACATCTTTAAAAACCAAAATTAGTACATTCAGATGTGTTTTGAATTTAATACTTGCATTTTCATTTAAATGTACTCAATGTACAACCCACTGCTTACCATTCAGGCACCAATCAATGTCCACTTCCAAAGATACAAATCTTTGAGTCTCACACAAAGTGCTAAATCCCATGCTATGTAAATTCATTAATAGTTTTTTTTCCATAAAAAAGTGTGCACAGTTTCTCACATAGAACCTGCTCATGGGATGAAAACCTGTACTTTTGTACTATGTAATCACAGTAAGAAGCAGGAAAGTGGTCTTCCAAATTAAAGGATTTAAAAATCAAAAAAAGCTTTATTGTCAAACCTTCTTTAAAAGCATTGAACAGATACCAGTCACAGTCTTCCTCCTTTTATCTCAATTTGTATTGATTTTTCAAGATTTTAAGAAACATTAACATCACATAAATAGTGGTGTCACTCTTTTCAAGTTATTTACAGTTAGTTCGTTGAGACAAGGAATATACTGTAAATGTTACATGTAGCACTGTACAATACAGCACTTAACATTATAGTTTTTGTCAAGGGCAGTTTACCTGGACCCAAGAGTTCATAAGAGTGAAGAGTGGTTATGAAGGGGAAGACATAAGGATTTAGATGCACTGTGTTCTATGTATTTAAGTTTACAGATCCCACCTGGACCAGGTTTTCTGAAAGTGTGGGGTGGTTCCCCGGAGTTTAGCAGTCATGAACTCAACATGTCTCATTTCTTCTAGTTTGAGGCATAGTTCAGCTATCGTAGGTGGATTTGGGTCCTTTAAATCTCGTGTGATAGAAAATCTCACACCTGTTAGGATGTAATTCATTACAATTAGTCTTTATTCTGATGGGGTGTTTTGATAGGCAGGTTTACCTACCAGTGTATACTGGATGTCGAGTGGTAAACCTTCCACTGCTTTCCAGAACTCAGTCAATTTAGGGCCTTGCCACATTATGTGTTCTAAGAAGCCTAGCTCCTCATGACAGTTCCACCAGCACTGTGTGAAGATGGAATATGGCGGGGGTAGAATTTGCTTAGCTGCGCAGGTGTATAGTACCAGAACAGCATAGATTTATAGACTCTTTTTGTTTGTGGTATACACAGGAGACATTCTTCCTTACATTCTCCCAGATCTCCTCCCAGTCCTTGAGTGATAGAGTGCTGGACCTTATTTCTTCCCATGTCAGCATATATCTGTCTTTCAGAAGGGGTCATTTGGAAGGCTAGTCATAATTTGAAACTGCGTGGAAATTAAGACTTTTTGAGGGAAGCCTTGTTGGCAGATTTTCTCAAATTGAGACATGGATAAGGCAAGGGGCATTGCTGGTTTCTTGCCAGTCATTTGGATAAAATGTGTAATTTGGAGATGTTCAAAGGACAGAATGGAGGTGAGGTGGAATTTAGAATTAAGTCCTTGAAAGTCCATTGCTTGCTAGTGATTGGGTTGAAGAAGTCATAGATCCTGAATAGGTTGTTTACTACAGTATGAGATGAATCTTTCAGGTTCCTGGTGAAAAAAAGTGGATTTACCAATAGTAGGTTAGTAGGGAGCTCTATTTGGCCAGATGATATTTGTTTTTGCATAGTTGCCAGATATACAATGTGAGTCACATTGGACCAAGATAGTTAGTGGGTAGCTTGAGGCTTCAGTTATGGGTTCAAAGGTGCATGCTAAGGTATGTAGGAGAGGTCCAAAGTGTTTCTAAAAGAGTCCACTTAGTTGTAGGGCAGAAGGCGGTTTAGCCGGGGATCTGACGTAAGTGTGCAGCATAGCAGTATTTCTGGGGTTGCCAAGAGGCCTTGTGATTTCCTAGCCAATATTACAGTTATTAATCCTGTGACGTGATTTTCCCTATAAGTGGTTTTCAGGTATTTTAGGACTGTTTTGGTGACTTTGATAGGTAGGGTGTTGAAGAGATTGCAACTTGGATAAGATGGTTACTTTATATTATTTGCCCAACCAAGATATGGTATTGGCACTCCATGTGCTCAAGTGGTTTTTAATGTTTTCTATGAGACAGGGGAAATTGTGTTGGTATAGAGTGCCATAGGACTTCGAGAGATTTGATTCCCATGTATTTCAGCGTTTGTTGAAACTTGAATTTAGTGTTTCTTTGGTTTTGGGGTAAGGTTAAGGAGGATGCTCTCTGTTTTATTGACATTCAGTCTGTAGCCAGAGAGCTTACTGTTGTCTGTGAGCAATGCATGAACGTTTGGGAGAAATATTACTGGGTTTGTCAGAGTTAACAGTATATCATCTGCAAAAAGGGATACAACAAAGTCTCCAGTTTTGGGCCCAGCTATGTCCTTGTGTTTGCATATGGCAGAGGCAAAGGTTTTGACACTCAAGGTGTAAAGCAGTGGGAATAAGGGGCATCCCTGCTTGCCTGGTGCCATTTCAGATTTGTATTTGTGATGTAGATGCTTTGGGTAGTTTGAGGGTTGCCATTTCTATATAGGTATTGTATAGTTGCTTGCACCTGTCAATCTGCTCCCTGTTGTCACTGCTTGATGATTAAGCTACATACATTTTTATGTAAGTTAAGAGAATTTCTCTATAAGTCACTGAAGCTTTTATGTAAGTTACACAAGTTACTTAAGGGTACAGTACCTGGCCAGGCCTTCCAGGTCAAAATTTTACTGGGCCCAGGATAAAAGCCCTCTATGTACCCTTGTTTCCCTTGATGGTGGCTCTGATTGCCCCTTACCCCATTTCTATTTAAAGTTTAGCTGATGCAGTCAACTTGAATTCCCTTAGTTTCATATTTTTTGTATTTCTAGTGCATGTAAAACTTATGTATTTAAGTTATTCATTTATAAGTTGCAGTTGTTGCTGCACTGCTAAAGCCTTAATCTTTCTTTTTCTAAAACTGTCTCTGCAACATTTTCTCAAAGGAAATTGTATTTCCTTTCTACATGCAGGCTTTGTATCAAAGTAACAGATATGGGCATAAAAATTCTGTGGAAGGAAACTTGTGGAGAGGCAAAAGCCTGTAAATTGGGCCTTATACAGTAGGTAACTGTCACTTGGCATGCCACTTCACAATGAACAAAACATGTGTAAATATCTATTTTAAGTGAAATTATATGGTGTCAGGGGCAACACCCTAAATCCAGAACCAGTGCTAGGCTCCCTACTCTCTTACTTCTGCCTATAACAGCTGCCTTTCACCTCCAGGTCTTACTAAGAGGGGAGCAAAGCAAAAGGTTCTGGACAAGCATAGGGGTTTGATTGTCTCACCAAGGATTCAGATGGAGGAACACCAATAGCAAAGCAGACCAGCCAACATAGCATGGAACAGGTGGGCCGGGCCAGCACAAGAAGAGTTGAGAATAGTCAGACAGGCAAGGCACCACAGGGTTGAATTTTCCTTTACATAGTATTTATATTTCATGCCATTGTGCGATGGCGTCATTACATCAGCGCAATGCGCCTATGAAACCTGGACATGCACGCCACTTGTGCCATAGAGGAAACTAATAAAATAGGAACAGGACACATATGACAGGCATCCCCGCTGGAGATGCACGGAGCACCCCATATGTGTAAATTTCCCCAAAGCGCAGGTCCCCTTCTGGAAGGTTTACGGACGCCATCTTGTCTTCTTCGTTGTCCCGACTGCGTTTGTGGCGCATGAGCAGTAGGACGCGTTTGCCAGTTGATACTATTGCGCATGCTCCCGATGTTCATGAAGTTTAATCGGAAAACTTTGTGAACTTCGGGCACATGTGCAGTAGTACCAGCCGGCAAATGTGTCCTACTGAGCATGTGCAGCAAACGCTGTTGGGACAAAGAAGAAGACAGTGCAGCAGAAGATTGAGCCTGTAAAACTTCCAGAAGGGGACCTGCACTTTGGACTAATTTACACGTTAGGGGCAATAGCCCGCTTATTTAGGGTAGGAGGGAAGGGAGATACAAATTAGGGGGTTTGGTTCTCCTTTAAGGTGCAGAGTGCAGTACTGATGCATGCAAAGTAGTCCTACTCATACCCGATACCATAAAGAAGACAGTAAGTGAAGGGATCATGTGCAGTCTGTGACATCTTTCCTTAGCATGTGTATAAAATGACTTAACATTTAGGGAATGATTTAGGGGGCATCCACACCTATGTATTTCCCCCTGAGAGATGCAGCTAGCACTGTATCCATTGGTGAAATAAAAGTCTACTCCTTACACTAAGTCTTGCCTGTTTTTTGCAATTTGCAACCGGCCCCTCCTTCATTAAATGAGCCATAATATGTCTAGATTAAAGTTTGCTCTATCTGTAACTAAAGGAACAGTAACACAAAAAAATATTTTTTTTAAAGGAATGACAATATAATGTAGTGTTGTCCTGCACTGTTAAAACTGGTGTGTCTGCTTCAGAAACACCACTGTAGTGTACATAATCAAGCTTCTGTGTATATCCATGGGGGCAGCACAGGATGCACAGTAAATAACAGATAAGCAGGCCTGGATTTGTGGAGAGGCCACCAAGGCCTGGGCCTAGGGCAGCAGGATTTTAGGGGGTGGCATACTGCCCAACCACACCCACATTGGTTCAGAAACACTAGGGAATGCGCAGGAGATACAATAGTTTTTTAAATTTCTCATGTGGCAATTGCCATTGCTCTGGTGCCAATGATTAATATTGCTTGCATATAAAAGGGAGCGGACAGGGCGACAGACAGCAGCAGGACTAGGAGCACCCAGTATGTTAATCCTGCCCTGCATATAATTTCTGAAGAAACCCATTGTATACTACAGAGCTTATCTGTTATCTGCTGTGTATCCTGTGCATTTTCTCCTTTTTCAGCTTGAATGGCTGCACCCATGACTACACAGTAGCTTATTTATATAAACTATAGTTGTGTTTCTGAATCAAACACACCAGTTATACCAGTGCAGCACAACAGTAAATAATATAGTCATTCTTTTAAAACACTTTCATTTTTTGGTATTACTGTTCCTTCAAATCCTAATGCAGTTGTCATTTAAGCAACTGCATACATCATTTATAACATCTGATGGATATATGTCAAATATAACAATAACTATTTTAATTCTATAACTTGATTAGGTTTGCTATATAACTTTAGTTAGACAGTATCTCTAAAGAAAAAATAATAAATAATCTCAGTAGGCTGAAAATATTTTTTATATGTCAGCATAATAATTGACTGGTCTGTGCAAATGTTATTCATAATGTTTGTTTAAGAAATTAGATTCATACACTTTACTGGCACAGTAGTTCTGAAACTAAATGCCAAAGGGCTGGCACAGGATTCAGATTTATTAAAAGGCAGTAATGTGAATTCATAAGTAAATATTTAAAGTTCTACCCATCCATTACTGCTGGAGGAAGAGCAGAAAAACTTTAACTTTAAAATTAATTCTAATGCAGACTACAAACACATTAAAAAAGGTATCAGAAGTTTTCCCCAGAGCTTATTTTATTCCACGTGTTGAAAAAAGCAGGAAAAAGGGAAGAAACTTTTACTGCAAAGTTAGTCAGTAACTAGAACACAGAAAGAATAGTTATATATAATATAATAATAATAATTTATGGGGTGGAGTATTACTACCAATGCTCAAACTAAGAAAAGATTATTTTCAAATATTACTATGAATAGAAAAATATTACTTACCTCTTAATAAAAACCTTCCTGACACATTTGGTGGAGTTCCTGCATTCCTTAAATTTTAGCGAATTAAGCAGAATCATAGAAATAAGATTACTTTTATATTATATTGTTGTGGTTCCCAAGGAAAGTCCTTGACACTGATGTTAGGAACTGTCAAATTCCATATTTCTAGCTGTGATTAGTCTGACATCACACATATTAAGGAAACAGCAAATATGGGTAATGTCTCCCCTGAAGCTTTGACAGGAGCGGGGATACTAAGCTGATAGCAGCAATTAAAGGATTTACCCTTACTTTCCACTACCATTTCTAAACACCGTATCAGTATTCTAAACAATGCAATTAGAGGCTTTCCCATGGTTTCACACAGTACCATAAGCTCTTCCACACAGTACCAGGAATGATATACTTCTTTTTACAAGACTAACTCTCTCCTTTAGCTCCAGTGCACAAACATTATGCATACATAAATAAATCTTTCCAACCTATTGCAACTTAATACAACTCTAATTTGGTTACTGTCTCTTTAAATAGCAACTTACCCTTGCAATCCAGTTGCCCTGAGTCGCTTTTGCACATGGAAAGTACTGGGAACTGGGAATTACAGCACAGTGCCTCCACCAAGGGAACCCTGAGGAACACACCTTAGGGGGATTCCACTAGAAATAATAAAACACACACAGTTTGCAAATGAACAAATTTAAACTTGATATAACTGTAGTAAACTACACTGGGGCCCCGTGGGACACTACCTAAATCACTTTAAGGTCCTTAACTGTTGCGTCCACACAGTCCTTTGTAATATCAAAGTCCCAATCCTCTGGAAGTGGTTAATAACAACACAGCTCAAATGAAATGTCCCTTCCCCAGAGCTCCTGTTCCCCAGGTAGCACCACCTTTCCCAAAAGTACCTCTACCGTAGGAATTTAGCAGCAGCAGCTCCATGTAGCAGGTAATTATAAATGGTCTGTCTTCACTTTGGGGCCCCACGCTTGTATCCTTGCCAGTATCTGTGGTGTTTATACAAATGGCCTGCAGGTGGTACTGTGCATACACAGGACTTTCTGTTCAGCTTGAAAGTGAAAGTAAGAGTAACTGCTGTTATGTACTGGCTGCATGACCTGCTAATAAAGCATTGTTATACTCTCCTCATCCTCAGATACCAAACACAACAGTATCCTTCCTTGGGTGGCTTACACACCGGGTTGCTCTCAGAGGCAATCACACTGGAGATTATAGGCAGCTCTGCAACAGGATAAATCTCAACAGTGGCACCTTTCTTCTTCTGAGTTTCTAGCAGATTGGCAGGGGACAGGCTGGGCTCAATCTGAACCACCACAGATTCCACAGAGTTAACAGCTTCTCTGTACCCAACAGTCTTACAGCTATACGTGCTGGCTTTCTTCAGCTCTCCTGAAGACTCTGTACTTTTTGGCTTCAACATCAGGCACACCTTCTCTCCCAAAAATGCACTGGGGTTCCCAGCCAACGAGATCCCTTTCCAGCCTGTAACTGGGCTGGATGATGTCACAGGAAGAAAAACAGGGGAAAGATTCCTCTTGTGCCCTACATTAACTTAAGAAATATTAAAGGGATACTGTCGAGGGAAAACATATTTTTTCAAAATACATCACATAACAGACTTAATTCATTCTTTACTATTACACATCCCTCCCTTCACCAGCAGTGCATCAGCAGCCTATCGACAGAACAACTAACCAGATTACAGCTACCTGACACCTCTGCTGAATTGTTTGGTTTGCATTGCTAAACCCTGCTTTTTCCTGCTTGGGTGCTATTCTCACATCTACCACAAGCTGTGAGAACTAAACCATAAACATGAATATGGATAAAAATTCTATATTTTATATACTGCACTTATTGCACCAGCCTAACATTTCAATATCTCAATATTTCTCAATATCAGCAATGTGTCTGCTACGCTGACATGCTCAGTGGGCTTTTAGCAGGGATTTTGCAAATTATCAAGCAGAAAATGAGGTTGCCCTGTAATATAAACTGATGCTACAAGGCTGATTATTAAATTCTGATGCTAATTGCACTAGTTTATGAGCTTCCATATAGCAATTATCTGTATTAATTACTAATAAGATTTATATTGTGACATTTATATTCTATGTGTACTGTATATTTTGAGCCAGTCCCTAAGCTCAGAAACTGACACACAGCATGTGCAGTGAATCAGCAGAAAAGATGGGGCGCTACTGGAGCATATTTGGAGACACAGATCTTTACTGCTAAAGGGCTGTGGTTGCCTTGGGCTGGTACAGAAGCCCAAAACATAATGTAGAACATTTGTAGACTACTTCATTAGTTTAGCTTTAGTTCTCCTTTAATACAATGGGAAGGGACGAAGCAATAACTGTTCCATTCTGAAGTGCTGGGTCCTTCTTAAAGCTCAGAATCAGGCACAATCCACACCAATATTACAGCTAAAAGTACATTTGTTGGTTCAAGAATGACATTTTAAATGGTAGAGTGCTTTATGCATTTGCAATGTAAACAGTGTACAGCAGAAATACAAACTACATCATAAAAATCATGAGAGAATATCTTTAAAAGCATACATTTCCCCTTTTGTATCCTATATATTATTATTATTATTATTAATAATAATAAAAATATGTATTTTTAGAGTGCCAACATATTGTGCAGCGCTGTAAAATGAATGTGTTTATAAAAGAAATCATGAGTTGCATATATATAATATGCAGTTACTGTATATACATAACTACCAGTACTGGTACAAAAGGTGAGAAAGGCCCTGTGGCTATAGTTAATGTATATAATATATATACATAATCTACCCCCAATGTAAAATATAGTGCTTTAATACAGGTCATGGAATTCTGAGGTGACTTCTAGTGTATTTTACAAAATGAGGTATATTATTTAGTATAGTACACTTTTAGTATAGTACATTTGTGTCATGCGATATGACAAAACTTGAATACTTTATGAATATATTATTTAACCCATATTTATGCTCACTGCTCACCATTTACCCCCACCCCACTACTGCATACCAGCCCCAGTACTCCTGCTCCGTCTGATTCTGGCATTCTGTTCAATGCCACACTTCCATGCTCCCACCTTCCAGCCACCATTACAGCCAGGATCATTTCTGCAATAAACAAAATAGCAACAGAAAAGTGGACACTAATCAAATAAGTATACAGAAGTTATTCAGGATGGACGGATTGCTTGTTGCGCACATGCTGGGAGTTGCAGCTTTCTACTGGTTCCCTCTCTCTCTCTCTCTAAACCTCCATGACAGGGAATTGATGACTATAAAGAGGAATAGAACTGGAGGGAGGGAGCAGGGTTTTGTAAACCATTTAGGTAGTGGAGAAAGCGCTCAGTAGATTTTGGGTCAGATACAGAGTATACATTGATCTGTACATTACAGGGAATAATACACCCCTGAATAATTTAACCCTACTAAAATTTATAGAGATATTGCAAGCCACCACTTGCTTTTATATGGTCGAAAAACTTCTCCATGACTGCTAATATCTTTATAAACTACAGTAGGGTGGTACAGTATCCACTATATACAGTGCATGATGTTAAAGGGGTTGTTCACCTTTGAGTTAACTTTTAGTTTAATGTAGAGAGTGATATTCTGAGACAATTTGCAAATGGTTATCATGTTCTATTATTTGTGGTTTTTGAGTTATTTGCCTTTTCTTTCAGCAGCTCTCCAGTTTGCAGTGTCAGCAATCTGGTTGCTAGGGTCCAAATTACCCTAGCAACCATGCATTGATTTTAATGAGAATATGGAATATTAATAGGGGACAGTTGGAACAGAAATATTAGTAATAAATAGTAGCGATAACAATAAATATGTAGCTTTAGAGAGGATTTGTTTTTAGAGGGGGTCAGTGACTCCCTTTTGAAAGCTAGAAAGAGTCAAATAGGCAAATAATTAATAAACTATAAAAAATAAATAATGAAGACCAATTGAAAAGTTGCTTAGAATTGGCCATTCTATAACATACTAAAAGTTAACTTGAAGGTGAACCACTCCTTTAAGCATAAGTTTTCTTATTATAAGTAGCTTAAATGCTGCCATTCATTCAACATCAGAATTAACTTTTCACTTCCCTAATTTGCATAAAATATTTGCTTTCTGTTGATTTACCAGGTGCAATCTATACATATGCAGATGTAATATTTTATAAGAGAAGTTTTTGCAGATGGCAAAACAGTTGATTCCTTTAAGGCACTGGACTTATATTCTTCATTCAGTTTCATCTGAAGAAAAGGTCTGAGAGGGAAGTTGCCATTAAGTGAAATTAAAAAAATAGATTTAAATTACTTTTTTTCCAAGCTATAATTACAGAAAGGAAATAGAAACAGTAGCTCAATTTGTAGCAGATTCTATCCATGTCAAAAAGTAAAACCCATCAGCTTGAAACTTCTGCTTCTAATTTATTTTGAATTGCAGATTCACATGTGCTAAAGGAAAACTATACCCCCAAAATTAATACTAAAGCAGCAGATTTATTATTATTTATGATTACCCAATAGCATATCCTGCTAAAAAAGTATATTATAATGGAAAATGGTTTAAATATATGAAGCAGAGTTTTACATATGTGCTGTTTTATGCAATACATTTTTTATAGAGCCCTACATTGTTTGTGGGTATAGTTTTCCTTTAAGCTGAGGCCATTTTCTGTATGTGAATTGAACCCTCTGTCTGTGACTGTGAACACCTTTGTTAATATAACAATGAACAAATGGCAAATACAGTCAGAATTGTGGAAACAATTTCCATTCAATCAAAACATTTGTTTAGACTAGCTTTTCACAGCTGTTCAGAGTTTAACAAGTTAAAATTATATAATTCTTTTACTTAAAAATAATAAAAGGACCCTAAACACAAGGACCCTAACATAAGTCTTTATTTGTGACAAATTGCCTTCCATCCTGTGATTTTAAGCCATCATTTTTCTGTACCTTCCTGCCAATCAGTGCCCATTATCCCTTTATATCTTCACTTCTTTTTTCTGAGTTAAGCATTAATATTCCTGCTCTGTACACAACTCCATTCCTCCTACTGTGACTTTTTCCAGTGTTACTGTTCAATAAAAAAAGCTGAGCAGACATGGGGAGGCAGGGCTACATACTGTATTCAGTAGATTAATAGCAGTATACCAAGCATCACTACCTAGCTACGTATCTGCCTATCTATCTGTCTGTCTGCCTGTCTGCATGTCTATATCAGTGTTGCAGAACTTTTTCTTTTTACAGCTACAAGAATACAGTACGTGAACAAAACTGTTTTAAGCAAAAAATCTAGCATTTAAGACCTAACATTTTTTGTGCTACATTTTTTATAGATCACCCAGACCAGACTTGTGAAATCAATTAAAATATTATGTGCATCACCCATATTATAAATATCCATTTAAAATTGCACACTGCAGCATCCTTGCGTCTTCCCAAAGGGCCTTATTGGGTGCCAGGTACACTGGTGTGCTTGCACCCCCAGCCCTCAATAATTCAGCCACAGTGTCCATTTAGTATTCCAGAAGAAGTGGAGATAAACTACTACCTGAATTGTTGACACACTTGTAGTATTTTGGGATTGGGCAGAATGACCATTGCCCTGGGCCTTCAGTATCTGCAGTCATTGTGCTGCACACTACATTAAAGTACAACCCAGCATGCACCATCAGGGTGGTCACAAATCTAAGGTGAGGCACAACATGACAACAAATTTGTGAAATTATGCTGCAGGACTCGGCAATTTTGTATGAATTAAATGGAATGTTATCATCTCTGGAACACTGTTTGTACAATGTTTGCCGATAGGTACATATCTGGCCTTTGAGGGTTCATGAGTTTTGCATTATACTCAGACATACAAGTTTTAACATCATACAGAGAATATGCCCAGGAAATTGCATTAATCCCAGACATACAAGTAACACTGCAATGCAGATGTTGGATTCAACCATATACATAGTATACTCACATTGGATGCTCCAAAATATGCAACAGACTTCATTGGTTTCTTTCAACCATATGGAATACAGCTAAACTAATGCACCACCCATTATATATCAGTAATTAGTTGAGACGTGTAGCAAGTGTATAAAAATCTAATTAGTGTATATATATATGCTTCGGAGCTAATAAAGATCTAATAATTAATTAGCACTGAAATATGAGAAAAATAAACTAATGTATCACTAGTTATAAGGTGGAAACCACAATAAGCAGCTCAAATCCTTATTTCGCACTGCGAAAAGTTGTGCCTTTGCGCAAACAAATTTTTGTTTGCGTGAATTTAATATAGCTTTTGGGAACCAAGACCATTTGCAAATTTTATCATTTGCGCCAATGCACAGTAAATGTAATAAAACTACTTACTGAAAAATGTATGCCTTCTCCAAAAAATTACAACACCTTCAAGCACTTCTTAAGAGTGCGCAATTAAAATTCGTAATATGCAATTAAATTCTCAATGCAATAACAGTTTAAGGAACAATATTACATTACGAGATTTCTCTTTGCAACTTTGATTACATTGCGCCATAAAGTTTATTTATTTCACTTCTTCTGAGCCAGATATAATATGACATTCATAAATTCAGACCACACAGTCTGCGCTCAGAGCTCATGTGATGTGTGCTGTAGAACATCCTTTGAGACTTGAGAGGAACCTTTCACAGCTAAAATAAATGATAGGCACAATGTATCATATGATACAGCTGAAGTGATGAACAAATTGTTCCATCTGCTTTGCAGAAAAAATTGCAATACTGCAGCAACATTTTCAAGTGCAAAATACATCAGAGTCTATGGGGTTTTCTTTTGCTGAGACTTTTCTGTGGCTTCAAAAAACACTTCAAAATTTGTGTCGGCTTCATTAAAATATTAGCCAAAAGTGAAATGCTTAATCTATAATGATGAGGATTTATAATAATATTGGTTAATATAAGAAATGTAAATCTCAGCTATAACATAGTCCTTCCATATTCTGGCTTTTGTAATCCTCTCATATGTGAATGCCGTACCTTCCACCACTTCAAAAGATTGTGCCCATGGGCTGTGTCCTCTGATCTCATGTCTCCATTTATGTTTGTATCATTGTTTAGAACAGTTTTGATTGATTTTCATTCTGCATTCATCCCAATGAATTGTAAAAGATTGTGGAATATGTTACCAATTTATAAATAAAGTATTTTAACAGTTACTGTATTTTAATATTCTGGAGGAGCACGCAGAGCTTACAATTATATTAGCAAGTTAGGATGTCTTTCTTACATAGCCAACATATATGCACATATTTTAAAAGTGTTTTTTGGTCCTAAATGAATCAGAATTAGCCATCAGCACACATTCCTGCTCACACTGCTATTTGCTTAATAGTAATTTAAACAGGAATTATTCAGGACAACTTCGCCCATGCTCATTAAGAGTCAATCTACTCATCTCAGATAGCTGCATGAGTATTGCAGTAAAGAAAATCAACCCTCTCCTTTAAAAAAATTATTTGAATGGCCTTTATTCCCTAATGAAAGGCACCCTTTAGCTGTTATATTAAACAACCCAAACCACTTACAATTTCTTCCTAAGAATGATAAAGACATTTAATAAAATGCTGTATAAAATAATTCAGGGGGTTTAATTTTATGACTTTACTGGCCCTTTGGAATGGTTAAGAAGTGACCTTAAAATTTGGATGCTTCTCCAAAAAAACATAATTTAGATAATGAATCATTCTCTTAGTAGTAGAGTTCCAGAGTGAATAATGAAGCTACTACTTGTTCATAATTCCCTTTATGCTATTTTGCAATTTTATTTGAATTATTGGTTTATAAAATGGCTGTTTGCTGGTCATAAATAATTCATGAACTCAAAGTATTGATTTTTCTAAAGCACTTAAAGGAAATATTACACTTGTGAATTCTAGTCTTAAGATGATCAATATAATCACATACAATTACAGTTGTTTTAAATTCCTTTTGGATAGAACTTTAATGACTATTCGGCCACAGAGCAAGCAAATTTATGAGTAAGAAACATTGGTGCAATATATTTTATTGCATATTATTGTAAGTATAACCTCAGACAAAACTATTTGGATTTAAACCTACATATTTAGCATTTTACATAAACAATAAAACAATTAAAGAGAATTAAGTTTATCAATTACAGTGTACATATGCAAATCTTAACCCTGTGATCCCCACAAATTATTAATAAAAAACATGATCTAAGCACTAGCATTGCAGAATTTTAAATGATGAGACTGTAGCGCTCCAGTAACAGTATTTTAGGGCCATGGACCTTACAGAGGAAGCTCTGCCTGATGTGGAAAGAACTCTCTGGGATTAGGTGACTCACATAGAGGCCTGTGAAGCTCAATAAACTCACATGGGGTAAGTTCTTGAAGCTTTTCTCTCCTGGATTCATTTGCTTCACCACTTACTAGGATCCCTGCTGGGGCAGCTCTACCTCCTCCATCTTCCACACCAGCTAATGATCCCTCTATCCCCCACCTCCTTGTTATAATTTCAGGCTATACTGGCACTAATATTCCAAAGGTCTCTCTTTCTGCTATTAACTGATGCAAACCCCACATTGTGTTTATACTGTGGTGGCAAACCCCACTTTGCTAATAACTGTTCCTTGAAGAAGGGAAACTCCAGCCCATAGGTTAAGATAGGAGAGTATTTTCTGGACAGCACTGAACATTCTCCCCAAAAGAACCCTCATTGATTTATCCTCCCATTACAGATCTAGCTGACCTCCAAGATTGTCATCATGCAGGCCTTTCTAGATCGGCAGGGAACTTCATGGAACCCTGCATAAGGAAAATGTATCTTTCCTCATTAATTGTCCCTATTCTCCTGTGGTCTTGGTATTCTTCAATTGACTGATCAACCAACCAGATTTCTTGTTGGAGTCCTTTCTGCTAAAAGAACTGTTTGCCTGCTAACCCTATTCATCGGGTGCCTATCTTCGCTACAGAACTTCAGTCTTTGCCAGCTGCCTACAAGGAGTTCTCTGATGTTTTCTACAAAAGTCAGCTGAATTTCTTCCTCCTCACCACCCATATGACTGCTCCATCAATCTTCTCTCTGGAACCATGCACCCCAGAGGTCCTTTTTCCCCGGCTGAGACTTCCACTATGAAAAAAAATACAATGCCCAGTGGGGATTCAACAGCATTCTACATCTCCTGCAGGGACTGGATTCTTTGTGGAGAAGAAGGATAATGGGTTATGTTGGTGTATCGATCACGGAGGCCTTAATAAAATCATAGTTAAGAACCATTACCCCATGCCTCTCATCTCTGACCTTTTTAAGAGGGGTGAATTTCTTCACTTTGCGCCCAAAGTTCACAAAGTGGGCCTACGGGGGTTGGTGGGGGGAGGGGGTTTGTATGGAGGGGGTTAAATTCCCCTTTAATGACTGACCTCTGGGAAGACAATTAACTAAAAGAAAAGGCAGTAAGAGAGAGAAAAAAAGAAAAGGAAACAGCAATTAGCAAAAGGAGGAGGGGATGCAGAGTTATATGACCTACTGTGCACTAATTTCACCTCTCTCTCTCGTATACAACAAAAATAGTTAATTAGCGATGGGCAAATTTATTAGCCTGGCTCGAATACGTAGTGAATTCCCATGATTCACCGGAGTCCACTTTTTTGATACTGGTGCCCTTTTTTTGGGACGCCAGCGCGAATGTGCGCCGGGTCCAAAAGCGGAAGCCCGAATCCAAAACAAGACAATAGCGGCGTTTTGCTAATTTTTCGTGAGGCAAAAGCTAAACACCCCAGATTCGCCCATCATTATAGTTAATTTGTTGATTTTTAGATTATGCTAACTTAAAGGGATCCCATCATGGGAAAAAAGTTTTTTTTTCAAAATGCATCAGTTAATAGTGCTGCTCCAGAAGAATTCTGCATTGGAATCCATTTCTCAAAAGAGCAAACAGATTTTTTTATATTTCATTTTGAAATCTTACATGGGGCTAGACATATTGTCAGTTTCCCAGCTACCCCAAATCATGTGACTTGTGCTCTGATAAACTTCAATCACTCTTTACTGCTGTACTGCAAGTTGGAGTGATATCACCCCCTCCCTTTCCCCCACCCAGCAGCCTAACAACAGGACAATAGGAAGGTAAACAGATAATAGCTCCCTAACAGAAGATAACAGCTGCCTGGTAGATATAAGAACAGTACTCAATAGTAAAACCCATTTCCCACTGCGTACTATTCAGTTACGTTGGGAAGGAAAAACAATAGCCTGCCAGAAAGCAGTTCCCTCCTAAAGTGCTGGCACAAGTCACATGACCGGGGCAGCTGGGAAATTGACAATATGTCTAGCCCCATGTCAGATTTCAAAAATTAAATATGAAAAATCTGTTTGCTCTTTTGAGAAATGGATTTCAGTGCAGAAGTATGCTGGAGAAGCACTATTAACTGATGCGTTTAAAATAAATATGTTTTCCCATGACAGTTTCCCTTTAAGCTAATTCTGTCCTTGTGCTATAAGTCAAATTGTGCTTATTATTTGATTTATACATATCCTTAAATAGAGGGCAGTGTTGATCTTGAAAGAACTTTTTTTAAACATAATGTACTTGCCCAGGGCTGGGCTGTTCTCTATCAGCTCTTGTTTATTAAAAGAAATACAAACTGCTAAAACATACTACAGCATACAAATACATATTTGAAGAACAGCCAGCACTAACTGGATACGGTTACTCTTCCAAATATATGTTAGTGGAATAAGAAAAGTGGAAATTAGTCAAAACCAAAAGGCATTTACCTGTCTTATGATTTAGGGACCTATCGAATGATCGGTATCCGATCGTATGAATTCATCGAGAAATTTAGCCTAAAACAATTCAATAAGAATTCGATGGTCGAATGCTTATCGAATTTCGAATTTGGTCGAGCTAATTTTGGGGAATAGTAGTAAATTTGCCCCTAAGTGTAGAGTGAAGATGAATTCAAATTGGGGTTCTAGAGTCTCCTCTGCTTTAATATTTTTACATTGGTCAGTACCACCAGTCCGATATCTGATTAAAAGAACTGCAGGACCCTGTGGACCAGAATGGATAAAACATCTGGTGGTTGATGTTACCAAAAATGTATGTTTGCCAATCACAATTTTAAGTTGCTTTCAAATTTCTACCAAACATTTCAGAATCCATTATACGTTTAACACTGATTTGCAAATGAACCTTTTCAGTTGCCTGTTTCATAGAGAACTTTGTTTCTGTCCTTAGTCATGTGATATGCTTTTAGGGTATAAATAAAGTCTTGTATATAAAACCATGTGTATATTTATATTTGTATGGCAGAGCTGATTCAAAAGAAGTACATCGTTACAAGACAACATTTTACTATATAAGTTTCAGTCATGTCTACAATGTGCAAATTATCTCAATTGTCTGGTTGTACCTGACCCAGACAGGTGTCCAGCAAGTAAAATTTCATAATGCTATAGATGGGATACCACAAAATATGATTTAATGTGCCACTGAGGTTACTGTACTTTACATCAGATACACTATATATAAAATATGAAAATAACTTGCTAAGAATAAATTATGCTCCCAAACAACCTAAAGCCATGTGTTTTGTGTAATGTTGATGACATGTTTTCATTGCTTTGATTCCCAGCTACAGCTTCCCAATATTTCTTTCATATTTCTATAAGTGAAAGGGAATTACTGTCACATTCGGTATCCCAAACCCAGAACAAACTCTAAGGTTCTGGTCATGGTTCATGTTTCTGCCTATACACTTCGAAAGGAGCCCTTCACTACTCAGATGAAGCCAGGTCTTACATGAGAGTACCAATGCAAAAGTTCTGAGCAGGCAAGGGAACCTGAATGTGTGACTTGGGGGAAAATAGCTAAGTGTAGTCAAAGAAATAGGCCGGGGGCAAAACCAATCAGTCAGTGCAGTACTGAGTCAGAATCTGGAAGAATTGTCAGTAACAGGCAAAGGTTGTTCCAGGCAGCAAAACAGAGGGGATCAATGGCACTCAGAGGTCAAGGAAAAGAGAATCATAATAGAAGTGTAGGTCTTTCTAGAATAGGCCTACACTGGGAACTGGAAAAAGGGAGCAGCACCTTTAAATATTTTAATTTCGTGCCAAGTGCGATGATGTCAAACACAGCAGGTCGGACACATACACTTGATGTGCACTGAAACTACGTGAAGGAAGCAGGAGTCATTGCCTTCCATTAGTCCACCAGGAATTGTTACATTTACTAATGATAAATTGTATTATTTGGGGGTGCTCATGTGACAAGCTAAGGATTAGCTATCCTTATACAGCATATATAGACAGTCTGTTTATGTGATTATATTAAATAAACAAGGCTTAATCAGGCTGCTGTAAAGAAATGAATGCTTCTATTGGTAATCTTGGTGCAGGTCTAGAATCATAATTCAGTTAAACTATAAAAGTTATAAAATGTACATGAATTAAATATAATATGGAATAATTTACATTGAGGAACTGATCACGTTTGATACATTGTAAGGTGTGTGTTATTTAACACAATGGTCTTATAGTCTATGGAAACGTTTGAATGTTATATTTTTTCTAGAATATAATCCTTGATGATAATAACAATATAAACAAGTTCAAGAAAGAGAAAAAAATAAAGACATAAGCACAGTGTCTTCTGCATCTTTGTTTTTGTTGAATATGTATGTGCCTTTGGGCAGGAACTATACCAAACAATCTGTCAAGACTGTCTTCAGCAAAACACACTTATTTATCTTTAAAATGTTTTTTTTTCTCTACATATGGCAAAGTTGTATATTCTAATTCTCATCTGTGGGTTGTATTTATTTAAATATTTTCTTTTTTACACAAATAAGCCAGACACTGTATATCTTTTTTGTAGCCAAAACATTCAAGTTCTATTAAAAATAGTACAAGAATTTAGGCATATTTAAAAAGTTACATATTTCAGAATACTAGGCTGATATATTTCCAGAACCATCTCCTATTCTCTATCTACTATACCTATGATGTGTGCTGTAATGTGAGCTGTTAATTCATTCTTGCTTATTTCATTTTAAAGAACAAGGCAAACTCCAAAAACAGCAATTCCCATTGGAGTACATCACAGTCTCACAGAATCTTCATAAAAATATTTTACTTCTGTGTGTATATCTGTTGAATAAAATGAAAAGCATCTGTCGCTGAAGGTAGCATCTTTTTACCTGAGACGATACCAAATGGCCTCCCAGACTCATATCCATATACTGTACACTGATATTACCATGGTGCTTTCCCATACTCAGTATCTGAGTTGTTATGTGTACATACATCACAGTGTGCAATACAACATTAAAGCATACACATTTTTAAACAGTGTTATAGCTATGCAACTAGGCAGAATGGGTACTCAGTCCCCCTTACATCCAAAATCTCTCCCTGCCCTGTCACCTGAGATAAAACTTATTGTGGCTTCAACTGGCCCCAAGGGAGTGAGAGCATGGGCACCCCCACAACCCTTTTAGTTACAGCAGTGAAATACATTATTTAAAACATATACTTACTGATAACCAATGACAATAAATATTTTCATGCTAATGGGAACATTAAGGAGGTACTCAGGTCAGGGATTTTTATTTGTGTGCCGATGTAAATGTCCAAGTCTATTTCTGAGACTGTAGTCCTCTGGGAAAGTCATGTCATGTTATTGAGAGAAATATCCGAGTGTAATACAATACACAAACCTTGGCTTAAAGGCCAACTAAAGTCTAAAATACAATAATGTTAGAAATACTGTATTTTGTATACTAAATATACACACTGACTACACCAGAAGTCCAGTTAAACATATTTTCTATCTGCAGCTGTCAGAGCAAGTAAAATGAAGGGGGAATATTCTTGCATGCAGTCAGGTTTATTATAAAAATAGTAGACTTTTTTTAGTGTATATTGGAGATAGATTTCTTTTTCATTAGAAAGTAAAAATGGGATTTTATTTTTTTGCCTTTACATCCCCTTTAAAAGGGATGGTCAACCCTTCTGAGACTGGTAAAACTCTGCATATATGATGAAACAATATGTATTTTTGGGTTTGCCTTGTCCTTTAAGGTTTATAGATTTTTATAACTGCGTAAGTTTATTCAGTTCAAAACAGTTTATTTGTGTATTAAATTGGATTTCCAGTATAAAACTTTATAAGCATTCTGATATATAGGTACTATGGATGAGCACATTTTTTTGCATCATATAGATTTTGGCAAAATTAGAGTTTTCACAAGTGGCAATATTTATGTGAATCTGCCCTGGAATATAACTACGTGCTCTGTTTCAGGAAACAAAATCTGTTTTCAAATGTAAAGACAAAAAAAAAGAAAAAAATTTGTGAAAGAAAAAAAATGCCCATTGAGTTCAATTAGTTTGGAGTGCAAAAAAACTCAACCAACTTTTGCCAAGTGGCAAAATGTGGTGAAAAAATACCAATTGACTGCAAAGCCTTTACCAAATTTATAGGAGTTTACCTAAACAGTGTAGTTTAGCTCATCACTAATAGTTACACAAGAGCTTTACCTATCCAACTATGTTACATATCAACATGATAGTCACTGCAGGTTTTTTGTTTGATATCCCACAAGAAAACCATTGTTGTGGTTTTATAGCAAACAAATCAATCAACCCATAATCTATGTTTCATTGTAAAATTTTAAAATATTGTTCACCTTCAAACTATTTTTCAGTTCAGTTCAGTTGTTTTAAGATAGTTCACCCGAAATAAATACCTTTTCCAATTACTTTCTATTTTCTATTTGGGACCGTTTTTATAATATTGAAGAGTAATGTTTCATTTTTCACCATCTAAAGCAGTTCTGGGATGGGGGTTGCTGAGTTTTTAACTGTTATAAATTGATACATTTAGTTGATACATTTGTTATATTTGTTCCTGCTGAGCCCCTGAGTTTCATTAAAGGCAGCTGTTAGAATTGATACAATAATTGCTAATACTGAAAAAATATTCACCTGACAAAAGTGTTAGGAAGATGAACAACCCCTTTAATTAGGCATTATCACTTTTTATCTTCAGTTTCATTTAACCTTACTAGGAACATCTAATGAACCCATACCCTAACTATGATGACACAAAATAAACTGTAATTCTGCTAAACCAGGGGTCCCCAACCTTTTTCGCTCATGAGCCACATTTAAATTTAAAAAAGAGTTGGAGAGCAACACAAGCATGAAAAAGTCCATGGGGATGTCAATTAAGAGTTATGATTGGCTTTTTGGTAGCCCTTATATGGACTGGCAGCCTACAGCAGAGAATGTTTGGCAGGACATCTGTTTTTTTATGCAACCAAAACTTGCCTCTAAGCCATTAATTAAAAAAATAAGCAATTGCTTTGAGGCCACTGGGAGCAACATCCAAGGGGTTGGAGAGCAACATGTTGCTCGCGAGCTACTGGTTGGGGATCACTGTGCTAAACTATAACATACAGAAATACGCATGAATGGAGGGCACTCCTAATGACACAAATTATTCACAATTAAATGTTATGCAATAAACATAAGGAGGTGCAACAACCCAGGGGTGTACCTACTACAAACCCCCAACTATATTACCAAAACATGTGGGTATGCACACTCTAATGATTATGACACCAGACCATGGGGTGTATATATATAAAAAAATCTTTACTTGATATATTCAAAATACAATACAGCATCATCACATTAACAGTGTATATTATACAAAGTATACAGCCATTTAAGTAAAGGTATACATACCCCCAATTAGGACAAATGAAAAACAGGAAAAATGTCAACCTACAAGCAGTGGATGCACAAGCCACTAGTGAATACCAACTCTTTTTTAAATTTATATGTGGCTCACGAGCAAAAAACGTTGGGGACCCCTGCACTAGAGTGTGTATACCCACATGTTTTGCTAAACTATAACATACAAGGGTAAAAAGGTTGGAGGAACTATACATTGCCAAAGAACCTAGAAGATCGTTCGCATTATTATTTTTTTTGTATGTATTTTACTGGAGTTTTGGGTTCCTTGTAATTGCATAAATTACTAAATGCTACTATACAATATTCCTCCCAAGTAAAAAAGGAAAACTTGCATCTTCTAGTTTAGACAGACATTTGTTATTCTTCTATTTATTATTGGTCTTTGGACCTAGCAATACTGAACCTGTTCATCCTGCTTTAAATAGTTTCCAATGACACTGATGTCTTGTCTTTGCTTATGGTTTCTTGTTCATGCCATATATGTGCCATTTCCAGCCTCTCTGTTTCAAAAAAACTGTTTGATAAGAATGTATTTAGGAGAATCCCAATATAGGAATAGGGCAGGTACAGTAACATTATTACAAATACTATATATTGCAGAGTAAGGATAACCTGTATTTCCATGTTGTAAGAAAAAGCTAATTTTCAGTTATGTTGCAAGTACATTTCTACTGTATATTCTTTTTTACAAAAACATTATGCAGATCATAGTTTGTTGACCTGAAATATAAATAGTAAATAATTAAAAAGACAAGTCAGATTATGCTAGACAGCACCGTAGAAATAACATGTGTTGTGCTTAATTGAGTTCTGTTATGTAGATGCAAGGAATACTACCTGGCACCATCACTGAACAGATGTACAAATAATAGACAACCAAAATATGTTATTAAAAAAACATTTTGTTGTGTTTAGACAATATGCAATACATAAGAAGTGGGCAAAAACAGCAACAGAAGACAAAAGATAGAAAGTGAAGATTTGAATTGTATGTGGCTGTTTCTGTTAATGCCTTTAAGAGTGGCTTGGATGATTTTTTGGGTAGACATAATATCAAAGGCTATTGTGATACTAAACTCTACAGTTAGTATAGCTATGGGCATATATGGTTTGTGTGAAAGAGTGGAGGGGTTTGTGTGTGTGTGTGTGTGTGTGTATATATATATATATATATATATATATATATGCTGGGTTTTAATTTGGAGGGGTTGAACTTGAGGGACTTTGTCTTTTTTCAACCTGATTTAACCATGTAACTATGTATTTTTCTGTGCAGTGTGGAACCAAATTCAAATAGGAGCAAATTATATTTTTATGTTATGATGCATTTTATTTGTGGCCAGTAATTGAAGCACATTTCTATAGGAACTGGAAAGAGGGCATGAGCTTGTCTTGAATTTGGACTATTATAATAATGCAAATTTCAGCTCAGGACCAGGAATGGGGCTGAACTGTTTGCACAATTTTAGAGGCTAATTTATCAAAATCAGAATTTTTCTGAGTATTTAAAAAAAGAAAAAGTCAGACCAAACTAGGATCCACGATTGGACCTTATTTATTATTAAAAAAAATCGAGTGAAAATTTGTGTGATGTTTTCAGACTTTTCCCACAGAAACTTCCAAATAGGATAGGGACGTCTCCCATTAACTTATATACTGTACAACCTCGGCAGTTCTGGGATGCCAGATTTTTATAATAAATTCAAGTTTTTTTTTCAGCTAAAAATTCAAATTTTATAGTAATAGTTTTTGTGATTCAGACTTTAATAAATAGCCCCCTTACTGTTTGTAATTCCTCTGTTATATATTCTAATAAAAACTAATACATTTTCAGAGAATTAATAACATAATTACTGTGAAAGAGGCATTCTATACAGATATGGGATCTGTTATCCAGAATGCTTGGGACCAGGGGTGTTACTGATAATGGGTCTTTCCATAATTTGGATCTCTTCTACTAAAAAAAAACTTAAACATTAAATAAACCCATTAGGATTCCCCTCCAGTAAGGATCTTAGTTTGGATCAAGTTAAATCCCTTACCTGTATATACATCTTTCTAAAGGGTAAAAATGTTATCCCCAACCAAAGGTGCATGCTAAGAATTTTTTTTTTAGAAAAAATACCGTTATCCCCAACTGGAATGCAGGCTCTATAAGCCCACACCTTTAGTTGGGAATAACATTTTTACCCAAAAGGTGCCCTTTAAGCATGAAAACATGAACATCAATTTAGTCAATTTTTTAAAAACAATTATGCATTTATTTTACAGTATTTTGTTTTGCCAGAACTCATTTACCACCTCACCATGAGCAGACAATTATTTACATAAACTGAGATTATAATCTTTGTATAAACAAACCCTAAGCCATAGCCTTTGCTAGGATTTTAAAATAAGGATCAGCTCTGTAGTCCTTATCAGTGGACTTGCAGATACATTTACATACTGCATGCAAATGTCTCCACCCATGATGCCTTATGGGAGAATTAAAACTCTCATTTGAGGCAAGTAAATATCTTCTGATTTCAGAAAGCTTCACTTTGCATATTTTTTTGTTTTAACTCTGCCCCTTGATATATTACAGTACAACATATATACATAAATAATTGAATTTGTCCAAGATGTGTCAGTTGACTTTCTCAAGAACTTATCCAAGATGTGTCAGTTGATTTATTCAAGAACTTATCCAAGATGTGTCAGTTGATTTATTCAAGAACTTATCCAAGATGTGTCAGTTGACTTCTCATTGCCCCTTGCTATATTACAACTATTCTTACATACAAGGAGACATAGTCAATTTTTTTTGTGAAAATTGTATAATTTTTGTAGAGAAAAAAAGCACCTTAACCATTTGAAGATGTTTTTAACCATCACAGATTTTGGTATTTCTCGGGTGTTTGAAGCTCATAAACATGATTAATTAGAATTTTTTGAGTGGTAATTTGAGAGTCATACGATTTGAATTAATGCTTGAATTTTTTTTATTTTTTGTTTGTAAACAAAAATGTAAATTTTCTTCAATCTAATTTTTTCAACCTGAAATATTAGTAAGTAAGCCAAATTCCTGTATGGGAGTTAGGTTGAGTTAGTACTCTTAAATGGTGTGCATGTCAAATATGCGCAAATGACCCTATCTATCTCTTTATTGTTGCCAGTGGTATAATACTTTGCTGTCTTTCTATGATGGGTCAGCTCTATAGCGGGATCTTAATATTTGATTCCAGCTGTATTAGCAGCTAAATGACAGATGAGATTGAATATGAACAAATATAAAGCCACGAAGATATGATTTAAAAGTGTGTAAATGGGTTAACACAATCCCTTGATGACTAAAGACCTCGATATAATTGTGAGGGGAAAACGTTTTAATAAGCAGAAATGACAAATCCTTAACTACAATAGTAAAAATTAATCCAAAAAAATTAATCCATCAAAAATCACTCAGCTATTAGCATAGGTAGTCTAGTAATCTGGTACTTATGTCCAGGCTGGAAGAAGAGCTATTCACCGTGTTTTGTTTTTTGTTTTAACTTTGCTTTTATGTACTTAAAGATTAAAATAAAGGTTTCAAATATCTATAAGTATGAGGGAGGGACTCAAACAGTGGAAAGGAGTTAAAGAAAAATACACGTCAAAGTCCTCATTAAAATGTGAATGAGGGTTTAAAAAACAGAAACTACAATTACTATAATGAATTTTGGGGCTGCCAAAACAATGTAATGTAAAAGAAATACATTTTTTTTAATGTTCTTCTGGAATACTAATTATAATATAACAGACATTTTATTTGACTTTTACCAAAAAGGAAAAAGTGAAACGAACCATGAGTAATTTGGCAGTCCATAGATTTCATGACTCATGCTCAATGGTTGTTCAGTAAATTTATAATGTTACCTTTAAATCAATAGAATAATGTGAAGACAATGTGCAGTCACTCGAGTACTGCTAGGCTTAAAAAACCAGGACACGTCATAGGTTCATTAAACACCTAATATTGATTTTCTTTTTAATCTTCTGGAATTTGTAGGCATTTACACAGAAATTTCTGACAACTGACAGTAAAGCACTGCTACCTGGGTAACGTAGGGGCTGATTTATCCAATTCAAATTCAAATATTTTCATGATTCTGTTAAAACTCACGCATTTTATTTGAGATTCCAAACTGAAATAATCAGTATTTATTAAGAATAAATTAAGCAATATATTTGGATTGGTAAAATTGTGAGTTTTAAAAAAAATTTTTAATTCTAAAATGTACACATTTTAATTTTGATAAATAGGCCTCTTAGGTAATACACACATGTCTCATTCATCCTGTTGGTGTTTGTCCTAGGTCGTTTGAGAAGCTATAAATATCCCTGATTTGTAGATTTCATATTTTGCAATGTGGCATACTAAAATATTTTCCAACTGCTAGCATGGAACATTGTGTTGTACATTTTGTTGTACATTAAATTAGTTCATAAATGCAGAATCCATGTAGAATCCTTTCGTGGTTATCATGGGGCTTACTTACAACAAGAGAAGTGATATCTAACACAAGTACAGTAACTCAAAACAATTGAACTTGCTGAGTAATTTTAATGAAGACGTTTCACTGCTCCTGTTCAACTGTCTGGTGTAGGGGAGTTCTCAGCATATAGATTCTTCCAACAATCCAATCACAATGGCACATTGTAACTCTTCAGAGAGGTGACATCTGAAATTCACAGTTGTGTTGTTTCTGTGTAGTTACTGTGATAGGATTACCAATGTGTCATGCAACTCCTAGAAACAGGTGTTACTTGTAAGAATTGCATGAATGGATGTGTGAATAGTTCTGAAACCACCGGGGTACAGATGCTAGAACAGCATTGTATGTTGCAGACAGGTGGTGCTAAAAGCCCCCACCTCTGTTCAGGGATGGTTTCTCCACCTTAACAAGAATCACCTCTTTTACACCTCCTTCAAACCAGCGGTCTTCTTTATCCAAGATTTGGACATCGCTATCTTCAAATGAGTGTCCCTTGTCTTTTAGGTTTAGAAAGACAGCCGAGTCTTGTCCTGTAGAGTTCACTTAGTGAGCAGTTGTTTTCCTTTAGGATTAGGATTTGGATCCTGTACCGTTGTAATTGGGTTGTTGGAAGAGTCTATATGCACAGATCTCCCCTATACCAGTCAGTTGAACTGAAGATAATCATAATCATAATCTTCATACTCATAACAAGAGAAGTTGAAAATGATGCATACTTCTACTAATGTTTATTTGTTTGCAATTACTTTACATGAGTTTGGCTTGACATATCTTTATTGCTTTAAAGAAAAACTATAATTATAATTTACCCCAGAACAATCTAAGTATCTATAAAAATTATATTGCATAAAATAGCTCATATATAAAGCCCTGCTTCATTTAAATAAACCATTTTCATAATAAAATACTTTTAGTAGTATGTGCTATTGGATAATCATAAATAGAAAATTGCAATTTAAAAAAAATAAGGGCTGCCCCTTGGGATCCTAGGATTCACATTGCACACAAACAAACCATATATTTTAGGTCACATGATCCAATTCACAATTTTATGTCAGCACAGAATTCCTGAATTCTTTTGGTGCACATTCAATAGTGGCAACCCCACACTGTAGAATATCAAACGTAGAGAGGAACAGCACCTTGATGATTAATAAAAAGGCCTTTATTAATACAGGGCACAGACCAGTTTACAGCAACGTTTCAAGCCGTTCCCTATCTTTTTATCAAGCTAACACACCTGGTCACAAAGACTTCCTTTTAAATATAATAAAACAGTGCCATCTATTGTGTTAGTGGTAACAATATAACAATCAGTAATCACATACATAGTATTTGTATCCATTTTGGAAATTAATGTTACCACTTAAAAGAAGAGCTAATCAGCCTTTCCACAATTCAGTTCAGAATTCAGTTACCTGTAAAAATACAAAATATACAATCAAGATTAGTGATGGGCGAATTTATTCGCCAGGGACGAATTCGAGGTGAATTCCCGTGATTCGCAAAAATTCGCAAAAATTCTCCGAAAACGACGCGACGCAACGGAAACGACGTGATGCGCGTCAAAAAACGACGCGCGACTCACTGGAAATTCGCGAATTTTTCGGCGAAGCGAAACGGGTGAGATTCGCCCATCACTAATCAAGATAAAAACCACAGTAAATATAATTTTAATATTTAAAGATTGAATTTCCAGGTGGCAGATCCAAAAGGCTTCCTTTTTCAATAGACTCTTTGATCTATCACCCCCTCCCCCTCCGTCATAATTGGGGGACATGATCCTCCCCCTGGAACTCAAGTTGTTGTATCCCATCTGAATGAAATGGCCAGCAACTGCCTGATCATGATCCAATTAACAGATGTAGTTCTGTCTTTTGCTTCTACACTTCTACCTGTTACATTTAGGGGCACATTTACTAGGGGTCGAAGTGAATTTTTGAATACAATTAAAATTTAAATAAATTCTAATTTCAAAGTAATTTTGGGCTACTTCGACTATCGAATAGCGCCAAATTCAATTCGAATTGAAAAAATTTGAATTTCGAAGTACTGTCTATTAAATTCGACTATTAAATTCGACTAAATGATTTGATTCCTTGCACAAAAAGACTGCATGTCAGACTATACAGTTATTAAGTGAACCACTATAATATAGACAATTATTATTATGTATTGCTATTTTTTTATCTTTCTTGCTATTTTTCCAGAAAAAAAAAATACTGTTTTTTGACATACAGTATACTGTGTTTAAAGAACAATCATTATATAAAGGCATAGAGAATAAATGTGGTTAACAAGCATTCTTACAGTATATCCATGTATTCACTGATTTTTAAAATGTATATTAATTACAGAAATAAAAATAGAAATGATGAAAGTCTATCTACTTCCTGATGTTCTGTAGGGCTCTTAAAAGAAAGGGAAATCTTCATCATTAAGATGCTGTTACAGTTTCTTGAGAGATAATTTAACTCAGGGAACTTGAAGATTATACAACAGTGCAAATAACAGGAGATTGTCAATTTGTGCTTGCATTTTGAAGCACACTTCAAAGACAAAAAGCACTGCATTATTTATTCATTTCTGTGTGTAACACTTTTAAATTTACATAATTTTTTAGGCCCTTTGAAACATGAAAATAGCATCTGATGACCAAGAAGAACCATGCTGACTCTTCCATTTTGCTATTAAGTTTCAACCTTGTATTGGTGTAATCTTTGTCATTATTTACAAATTTTTTTTGCCAAAGTTACAAATATAAATGTAATGGAAGACTAAGGGGCTGATTTACTAAGGGTCGAAGTGAATATTCAAATGCAAAAAGTTCGATTTTCAAACTAAATTTTTTAAAAACCTTAGACCATTGAATAGGTTACTTCAACCATTAGACCATTCATCCATTCAATTTGAATGGTCTAATAGTAAAATCCTTCGACTTCGAAATTCAAAGTACTGTCTCTTTAAAAAAAAAAAAAAAAAAA
>CM044434.1:90437066-90456958 GCA_024363595.1 Xenopus borealis | reverse complement strand
AACGTTTTTTATTCGATCGCAGGAATGCTTAATTCGGTGAAAAATCCTTCGACTTCAATACTCAAAGTCGAACGATTTTAATTAGATGGTTGAATTTGGAAGTATTTTCCACTTCGATATTCGACCTTTAGTAAATCAGCCCCTAAGTAAAAATTAGGGCGATCCAGCACTCAGGGTCAAAAAAAAATAATTTTATTAATCAATTTTATTAAGATAAAAAGGTACATACTGTACATCTTCTAGGAGATGTATGTACATTTTTTACTTTGATTGATAAAATTCTATTTTTTTACTTATTTTCGGCCCTGTGGATTCCTCTGAGTGCCAGATAGCCCTGGTTTTTCTGTTATAAAATTCGGTTTTCCACTCCCCGTGGTTGAGGGTCTGTGGCTGGTGCACCTGGACCACATGATCAACTTGGTGAGCTATTCACATTTGTGATTTATATTATAATTCTGGAGCACCTTCTTGAGAGATAATTTCTTTTTTTGCAAAAACTAAATAAAAAGTGACACCTGTTCAGAGCTATTGTCTCAAACAAGGTATTGTAGTTGCCTATCCACTGACATATCTACATGTACTGTCTGTACAAATATAAATGTAACAATAAACATACAATGCTTTTACATTATCTAACTTATGCCTCATGTTCCTGTATGAGGGGGCTGCCATATTTGTTCAGCAGTAGTCTGTTAGCATTAGAAACAGCTGACAGCTTGAGAAGAGACAGGCAGGTTAGCAAAACGGTCAGGTTTAAGAACTTAAGTAACAATTACTTTTAAATCAGATCAACATGACCTATACATAACACTTAGGGGTAGATTTCTCAAAGGTTGAATTTCAAAGTACCGGGAGTGTTTTTTAACTGCCATTACATCAAAATTTGAATTTAATCAAAATTTATTTTAAAAATGCAAAATTTCAAATTAAGGGGAATAGTCTGTATTCAGATTTTTCAAATAAAAATTTTAGCACATTTGATGGAATTTGAATCGAACGATTTGCCCCCAAAAAATGACTCCAAATAGGGTCTAGGAGCAATTCTTAGGTTTTAGATGGCCAATGGTCAAAATTTAATTTTTAAAGAGACAGTACATGATAAATTTCAAAATTTTTATTTTTTGCAAATTGAAATCAAATTTGGACTATTCCCTAGTCAAAGAACACAAAACTAGCTTGGAATTTAGATTTTTTTTACTTAGAATTTTCAATAAACCTGCCCCTTAATGGACATTATTATTTTTAAGAATAGTTTTGTTAGTGCCATTATTACTTTAAAGGAACAGTAACATCAAAAAATAAAAGTGTTTTAAAGTAATGACAATATAATGTAGTGTTGCCCTGCTTCGGTAAAACTGCTTAAGAAACACTACTATTTTATATAAATAAGCTGCTGTGTAGCAATGGGGGCAGCCATTCAAAGGAGAAAAAGCTCAAGTTACACAGCAAATAAGCTCTGTCTGTCTAATGGTGTTATCTGTTATTCATTAGTTAACCTGTGCCATATAGCCGTTTTTCAATTTCCACCATTGCTTTACAGCAGCTTGTTTATATGAACTAAAGTAGTGTTTCTGAAGCAAACAGATCAGTTTTACCAGTGCAGGGCAACACTACATGACATTTTCATTACTTTAAAACCCTTACATTTTTTGGTGTTACTGTTCCTTTAAGCAAAGTTGTCATTAATTAGATCTCATCTTTACAATATGATACATGTAGAGGCTTATGAAGTTTGTGAACTACAGAGATTTGTTTAAATTTACAAAACCAATCAAATGAAAGTGTTTTTAAAAACTGGAATGCAGCAAATTCATATTCATGTAATAATTTTTTGGGAAACAGAAGAAAAGGGGGATACAGGGGTCAACAGTAACAAATATACAACAACAAAAGTTTAAAACTCCAACATCTCTAATATTTTGCCTAGGACAAGTAGAATTTACTTCTACAGGAACTGAGCAATATTTTTTATTTGATTTCCTCTTTTTTCCACTTTATAAATATAAAATATACAAATAAAATAAATTTGAGTTTTTGAAACTCTCAGAGGCCCATTTACCAAAATCCGAATTTATCTCAACATTTTCTGCAAAAAACTCTAATCAAATGCCTGTGTGGGTTAGCTTATATAGGAGAAACTATTCAGCCAATTAGAGACAGAGTGAGCCAGCATAAATCCACGATCAGGAAAGAGGTGGTGAAATTACCGGTACCTGCACATTTCATATTGACCAGGCATAACGCTGCATCCCTCCGGTTTCTTGTGTTGGAGTCTGTTGCCCCCCCCCCCACTGTTATATTATAAGACACACTATATAATTTTTTGATTAAATGGAGATAGATCTCAGGGGGAACTGACTGATGGAAGGTATGGCACTTTATGATTGGGTTAGTCTAATATTCTAATTACACAAGGTTTCTTTAATTAATTGGGTGTATCTAGGACTAATGTTGTGTTAAATAGGATATGATGTTACTGAGATGTATGATGTTTGACAAAGGGGCGGGAGCTCCAAATCTGCATGATGGTAAAAAATTTAGCTTTTTAACCATATATTGGTCTGGACTTTTTTGTTTGATGTATATATATATATATATATATATATATATATATATATATATATATATATATATATATATATATATATATATATATAAAAATGTATAGCTTTTAACATAAATGTATTACCCTCATAGATGCAAAGAATTTCTTTCTTTCCAGTTCTGTCTCTTGTTGCTACAACAATGAGGTTTTGTGCACACTTAAACCGTGCAGAGACATTTTAAAACTGCAGAAAGTTAAGGCTGCATAAAAAAAAAAAAAAAGATCTCTATTTTCTTGTTCATAGTCATCATTATTTTTGGGAAGCTTTAATTTACCTTGAAAAGTTAAATTGCATCAGGTTTAATTTTGTAATTCACTAGATTGATACATAATTACACATCGGAAGACTGACATACTTATCTCTTTGTTCAGCAATAGATGCATATCATTACTTTCTGTGATTTTAATGTAGCTTTCTCAGGTCAGAATAAGAGTATAGTATATATCTTTCAAGATTCCAGAATTAGAGAGATTAAAACTTAAAAGAAAGACATATTCTTTGTTCTTATTTATTAAACTAGCTAAAACTAATGAGTACAAACTTTTTTCATTGAAGACATACTACCAATTTTTTTTATCAGACCTATAATTCTGTGCCATATTTATACACTATCTCTGAAGGACAGAAGCAAACATTTTCAACAACTCTCCTACTTTTCAATATATTTCACTAGTTAATCTGTAAAATAATATATAAATATGCAGCCTGAAAAAAAAATATGTCTGAAAAAAATTAAAAATTTACCACATGGTCACTTTGGGGTGTGGCCATTGAGAACACTGTTTTCTTGCCAGTGCAATGCAGTCAACATCATCATCGGTATCAGTTCAGACACAGAACAGTGATTCCAGCAGCCACTAATGATGAAAATACCTTGTTACATTCTGTCGACTCTTCTTGCATGTAACAGGGACTCCTACTATCCCTGAGTGTGCACACTTCTATGTATCTCTTGGTATCGGACTTTTGGTATTTTGCTGACTCTGCTTGATTTCTACCTGCCCTGACCTTTTGTATGCACCAAGAGCTAGACAATAAGCATATTAACCCATTTTGTGCCTCTGTGGGGTTTTTTCTGCCATTGTTTGTTCTGTCTCCCTTGCACATAGAATAATAAACATTTTAGAGGTGTTTTAATCAAATGGAAAACTTTCAACTATGGATCAATACTCTTCTAAAAGTGCAGCAGAATTTTAATGACACTTGAAAAAGGGCCCTTGTTGCCTGAAACATGTCTTGTGGATGCACAATAAACACTAATTAACCTTACATTAGAATTTTAAGATTTGCTGAGATGAGCTCTAATTTCTGCCGTTAACCACAAGGCACAGCTAACACATAGTATGATAGAAAACAAATCTGCATAAAGATTATTTGTAGTTTCTCCTCAAGAGAGGAAGGTAAACCACATGAAGTCCTTAATCCTTCAATGAGGTGAGGATTATACTTAGCCACAGTGTATATAGACTTGTAGTATAGTATGGCTACCTGATATGCTTAACCTGTGCTAAAAAATCTGTATACTTTATGTTTTCATTACGTTTTAGCACTTATCAAACAGAAAAACACATTATCAGAGTAAAATAGATGAAACACTATGAAACACTAGATGAAACACTATGTTAAACTGTTTTAATGAACTCTTCATGAAATAAGTCATTATACACATTATGAGACTGGATTTTTTGAATAAGCTCAAAATCTAACATCTTTCCCAATGACTCTAACAACGTTCTCAATGACTCTTTAGACTTGTAGTTTCCAGTGAAAATGGTTAAAAGAAATCTGTATGTAGCTTTAAACCAACTATTTCTGTTAGTCTAATAAACTTCAAAACTTATGGGCAGATTCATCAAAATGTCAGATTACAGCTCACCACAGAAAACTGTACCATATGCTATTCATTTATTTATCAATGGGTGAAAGTTACAGTTCACCATTTCATAAATATGTGTACCACCTATTTTGCGGTATTTAGACAAATACCCACTACCAGGATAGAGCATTTGATACATGTGACTTACACAACAGGGTCAGGGCCTTCGCCATGTGGAAGTGCAACTACCACCCTCAGGCTACTGTGCATACAAAACATACAGAAATTATTGGGTGCCAGGAGGTTCTTATGATGCAAACAAGAATCTGTTTATTAATCTGAAGATAATGTCCCAAGGTTTACTCACATACTGTAAGAGGAAACTAGTGCAGTCCCATCACATGCAGTTTCTCACATGCTGACACTCCGTTAGGACAGGTTTGGAAGGCATATAGTCATAACCCCGCTCGCACAGAACTTCCATGGTAAGACTATATGTAGACTATACAGGCACACCTATTCCGGTAGTGGTCTCTGGATCAAATCCTCGGGGAAATCCTCTATCCTGATTCCCTCTCCACTAGGATCCCTATGCTACAGGCAATATGGCCTGGGAGATACCTCCAAACTGTCACTCCTGCGTTGGAGCTCAGAACTGCTCACCCTGACTGACTTACACTTCTAGAGTGTATCAGTACTGGGAGCTAACCTGCTACTTTCTATTCCTCATTCATGAGGTTGCCTGGTACCTGACTTGGATACATGCTTTCTGGGCCTTTTTGCACCCAGGATCCCCTATGCACACCCTGCTTGATCACCATCCAGAGACCAAAGAGGAAGAGGCCACTTCTTACACACTCTATATTGCATTGTGGCAGGAAGTGGTCATTACACTTCTGACCAATAGCTTCTGGTTACACAGGCTTTTGCCTAGTAACTGAAAAAGGGGTAGGGATTTAAAGCCATAGGGGCAGTTTAACCCCTATGGGTCCCTACATATGCTTCTAAAAATTCCATAGGAATGAATAGAAAGTGGGTGCTTTTTTTCTGAGGTGAACTCTAATCTCACATTTTGATAAATCTACCCCTAAATTTTAACTTTAGAGCTAATTTGTTTTTATTTAAACCACAACAGAATTGTATTTATTTTGTGTAAAAGCTACATAAATCTCTAACTGAAAACTTCTCAATCCAAAAGCTGGTAAGGTCATGTAGTAGTCAGAGTGCTGTCCTTTGCAGTTGTAAAAATGTTCTATCTTTTGAGCTTCTAGAGGTTTTCCCATTGGTAATTGTATGAAAATTCTTAATAAACTGAGTATTGTGAAGTTCCTATCATTCCAGGGTTTCAGACAGGTCCAACTATATCTGGAAGCTGCTTAATGTTATTGCAATTGTTCAGTATTTTGTGCATACCAAAACAGAATAGTTGCTACTTATATATATTGATGACTTCTCAGTCTCTGGATTGTTTTAACAGGTTTTGCTCTGATTTCTAGCACTGTCAAATGCTTCAAGTGCTCTTTAAATTGAATGAAAAGATTATTGTTTTTTTTTTACTATATTATTTGCAAGTTAATTTAAATACCATTACTTCAAAATGTGCAGTTAAGCTCTATGGTATCATCTTCCAGCAAGTATAATGCTATTATGTTTAAAATATAGAACAAATATAATTACCTCATTTTATACACAATATTAAATTGTATAATATTAGTTGATAACATATTTCAGTGTGTTGTGTCTATCTATATACTGTATAAGAAGAATTTTAAGCATTAAGCTATTACTGTATACATTAATATATAGAACACCTGCAAAGACAATAAAATTTGATAAATGACAGTTGCATTTGACTAATGTTACAGTATATCTGTAAATAATATAAGTACTTGATACAATAATGGCATAATGCTACTGTTTAAAATTTATGGTGGTGATATAAGTTTAGGTTTTGTATTATATGAATTGTGATGTGATGATGCAAAAAAGTGGGTGAAAATGAAAGGAAAGGTTGACAAGAAATTTACCTTCATTGAAACCAATATTGTCAATATAGAATTGCACCTATTTTTTAAGTAAACTGTATTTCCTAGTCAATGCTACTGTGCTTGTTAAATTTTTTAATCCTAGTACACGTATAAGATCTATTCTCATTGTTTAGGAAGCAATGCCTTCTGCAATAGTGTCCATTTAGTGTGGAGGTATCTCCTGAAAAAGCCTAGAATCCTATTCTCTCCTAAAGTCCCAATTTGCAACACTTGCTACCCAATTTACTATCTTTAGGACTTTTCTTCACAAGTTTTCTTCACAAGTTTTTTTCTAAAAATGTGTGTTTTTATTTCTCTAAAACTCAAAATTTTAGATTTATTACAGGAACTACACTACAGGAACATACAGTATATTATTATTATATTTATAGCATATTATTTTTGTACTGAACAATTCCTTTAATGTCAAGTTTTGTACTTTCAATTTCTACAATAATTCTTCTAAGGTCCTATAATATTCCTTTAAAATCAGATCATTCACATGATTAGCCTGTCTGTCAAAGTGCCCTGTACACTAGCAGAAACATTTAGCTGCCAACTCAGTTTGAAGGGGTCACCTTAACAGGGTGGGACCCTTTCCTGTTATGTGAGTACTTTTCAGATATGATTGTGTACCTCATTCCTGTTTGGTTTGAC
Source organism: Xenopus borealis (assembly GCA_024363595.1). Classification (NCBI taxonomy): domain Eukaryota; kingdom Metazoa; phylum Chordata; class Amphibia; order Anura; family Pipidae; genus Xenopus; species Xenopus borealis. The sequence goes on along the minus strand of CM044434.1, from coordinate 90,449,852 downwards.
CCTGACCTGTGACCTCAACTACACTTCTGCTCCTGATTTAGTACAGAATTGTCAGTTTGGTATTGACCTGTTCTTCGTCCTTTCTTTGTACTACGTGCAGTTCCTTTGCCTGCCCAGAACTCTCCCTGGTCCTCTCATGATAACACCCAGCAGCATCAAAGTAGCAGAGGTCTTCTCTCGAAGCAAAAGGTGGATGTTGTAGGCAGAAGACCTTGCGGATTGTTCTGGGTTTGGAATACCTATCATAACAATTAGGTCCCCTGCTAAATAGAAATTTATCTTTACTTAATGATGGGGGAATTTATTCGCCAGCCACAAATTTGCTGTGAATTTCCGCATTTTGCTGGCAGCGAAAATTTGACGCGAGACCATTGACTTTATTGCAAACAGACGCACATGAAATTGACGGCAGTGTCCATTTAGATGCCGGCAACGATTTGTCCCTAAAAAAGAGAAAGTCCCTATTTGCAAATTTTTCACAGGAGATTCACACATTTTTTGGCAAAATGTATTTTAATACATATATTCTAATTACCAAATCTACTCAATCTTCTGCACTTTAGTTTCTACTCTTGCTTCACTCATAGTGACCGTAGCTTTCAAATCATAGCTGGCCGGCCACCTCAATCAGCGCTCCTCCAAATTCCAAAAAACAGGAAAGTAACAAGGTTAGCCTTAGTGAGAAACAAACACATAAATTAACCCCAAAGCTGTATCCCTGTCCAGAACACAGAGGGTGGGCAGAGATCATTTTGAAGAAGAGCAGCCACTGGCAGTCTAAGATATGTGCAGGCTGCAGTCCGTGTGAGTGAAGACAGGGAAGGAACTGAAGTGCATAAGACCATGTTTTGTATGAAAACTTTAAAGATATGGTAATTAACATATATATATTGACAATATTTTTTTTCAGCAGGGGGCCTAATATTGGGATTTAAATTTTTGTGTTTTACATCCCCTTTAAGTTACGGAAATTATATTGTAACTGTTTAGTCAAATAGCTAACATTTTTAAAAGATACATTTTTATTGAAAAAGTAATCCTTTCAATGAGAAAAAGAAGTACAAATATGAGACAATCTTCTATAAAAAAAAAAAACCCACCAGCTTGAGATACTTGGTTAGGAAGTATGGCACCACCATCTTTATTTATGTTTCTGTCCTTGCACATGTTTGGACTTATGCTTGTGCACCGTATTGCACTGTGCATATACCAACCCAAAGACGAAAGATGGTGGTGGTGCATTTAATAAACAGAAAAGACCAATACCTAGCTTAATAACCTAAAGAAAATTTTAAACTTTTTTATAAATTAAAATGCTGCTGGTGATGCCTCGACACTCAATACTGAGTGTTTTTTCAGCAGGTAGCTTACAGCCTGGAAGCATCTAATTATCTTGTGCTTTAAGAACAATGGAGTAGTGATGGGCGAATCTCCCGCGATTCGCTTCGCCTAAAGATACGCGAATTTCTAGAGAAATTCGTGAATTGGCGAAAAATTCGCGAAACGAGTCGCGGGACACTTTTGACGCGCGTCGCGTCAACTTTGTCGTGCGTTGTGTCAACTTTGCCACGCGGCGCGTCATTTTCAGCGTGTCGCGTCGTTTCCGACACGCATCGCTCCATTTTCGGCGCGCGTCGCGTAATTTTCTCTTGGCGAAATTTCGCTGGTGATTCGAATTTATTCGCCAGCGGCGAATCGCGGGAATTCGCCGCAAATTCGCCCATCACTACAATGGAGTGGAACCCTCTGGTTCACCCATGTTGTCATGTGTAGCACTATTGGAAACATAATGAAGCATGGCTTCCTGCTTGGTGCAAGAGGAAACACGATGTACAATATTTCTCCAAATGTATTAAATTGTTGCCACATTCCCCTTTTAAGAAAAAAAGTATTGAATACTCACCAAGGGATGCAAAACACATTGTTGTAAGCCTATGGATAATACGAGAGAACTCTATATTTGCCTTAAGATTTCATGAATTCCTTTTTAAAAGTCCATTTAGACCAGCTCTGTTTTAACATCATGGCTATTGTTTGAGATTAATGTACAATTCCAAGCATAAAAAATAGCTATTTACTGTAAAGTCAGACATTGCCTGGAAAGAAGGTATAAACACATTCAAAGTATGAATTATTTGTAATGAGGTTGAAATAACCAAAGCACTTACAATTAAACCACAAGAATATCTTTACTGTTTAAAGACTAAATATTTCTTGTGTCAGCTGAGATGCTTAAAATTAATTGATAAACCCTATATAATCCATTTGTGCTGCTAAAAAACATTTCCCATATTTGTGAATTATGGAGAAGCAATAATGGGACAACTTACTTTTCAATAATATTCTTTGAATGTCTTTTTTGCTCTCATGACATTTCTCCTAACCTCTGTAAAGAGCACATTTTTAAGAGATATTTACTTAGTATGCCCCCTTGTTGCAAACACCAAAGCACTAATTAGCATGAGGGAGTAGGAAAGGTTCAGACGCCTGGATCACCTTGGCACAGGGTCAGGCCCTGGGAAAGTGCCCGGTGGGTCCCGGCCTTGGTGGGCCCCTGAGGCCCTTGCTTAATTAACTTGATATGGTTAGTAAAATAATTTATAATCTGTATCATGTGAACACTGTCTGTAGGCTTCCATTCCGCCCATAGTTGTTCTCTGCTGCCAGTACTGCCTACCACATGACCCTGTCATGCGACTGCACGTAATGTAAATCCTAAATTACAGGCCCGGAGGCACCCCGCATGCAGAAACACCGCAGCCAACATCCCCAGGCCACACCTCATGAGTTATGCACATTCTATTGGGTGGGGTGGGCCTTTGACTGATTCTGAGGCTACGGTGGAGGCCATGGAGAGCATTTTGGACTGGTGCCTGTTGGTACCAAACACAAAGCAGGTAGGTACCGGGGAAGAAGCACAGAGGGGGCCCTGTGACTGGTGCCCCTGACCCACTACCTAGATAACAAGCCGGGCAGTCCAAATGTTCTGTGCTGGAGAATGACTCAGAGACATTGCCCTGTGCCAAACAAGTGTGATCCTCACAATAACCATTCCACCTACTGTGCCTGTCCCTAGTGATTATTTCTTCTCATTTCATTTGTACAGGTACTTGGTTGAGAAGAATTGGCGTGGCTAGGCAGTAACCAAAATATGTGTAAGCACATAAACTACAACACATAGGTATCTCATCTGTATTGTTCATAAACTTCTGTAGGTCTGACTCTTTACCCAGGATATTGCAATGGTGTCTAAAGCCATTAAAGCAAAGAATTTGCAAGGATATTTGCAGAAGGTCCTCACTGCATGCCCTACCTAGAAGCAGAACATTAAAAACATTATTAATGTATTTTAAGTTATTGTTTAGGTTAAAAGTAATAATGAATAGTAATAAAATAATAAAGAAATCAATTCATACAGTTTTATTTTTGTTGAAGGGGTAATGCAACTATATGGTAGATTTAGAGTATCTACAGCGGAGTGCTCTGTAATACTGCAAGGGCATTTTATTCCAGTTTCAACATAAATATTGAAAACATTTTTGCTGTGTATAAAAAAACTGACAATGGGATACTTTATTTTCATCTGCACTCACAATATGAAATGCCATGCTTTAACAGCCTGTGGGATAAACTTTATTCTCCAAATAAAGATTATCTGGCTTGGATCTTAGTCACTCAATCTATTGCTAATACTTTTGCTTTTTTTGTAAGCAATAGGAATATATATATATATATATATATATAAAATCACATATGGTAGGGGTTCTAATCGGAAGAAACTAACATGGAAGTCATGTTAAGGCTGTAACACTAGTTCACAATGAAATTAATGGGGGCTAACATCACAGCAATCTTTAGAGAGAAAGCCTTTTTTCAGGTACTGTCTTGCTGCCTGTATGTGGTCTTCCACTTAAAATGCAGAGAGCTGGAACACAATAAAGCCAAAGCAGCAGGCATCCCGAACACTGATTGCTTTATTTTAGCTGCAGGCAGGGTTATGAAATGCCTAGGAAAAGTATATCTCACAATAAAAAGAAGAAATTGTTTGATTTTGCAAGAATGAGGCTACTGTTACACAATCTCAAAAAGAAATAATCTAACAAATGATGCTAGAAAATATTAGCTTTTATTGTTAGGTGTCTTTTTCTAATCATTGGCATTAAATGTACTGCACTTACTGTAATTTTTCTCCTTTTTAAATCCAAAACTACACTCACTGTCAACTCATTCTCTTTATTATGTTGAGCATTAGAGGGAGACTTGAACAGAACAAGTCTGAAACCTCAGCTGTAGCACCATTACCCAACATGATATCCATGCCCAAATGCAGAATTTGTTCCTCCTAAATTATAAATAACATTTCTGCAGCTTGATGATGGTTAGTAAGTTTAAAAAATTAAAAAGAAGTGCAAAGTGGCCTCTGTGCAGAAAACATCTTTTTGAAAATTATCACCTCCATCAATATTTTTTCTTATTCCTTCTTGGTTATGTGAGCAAATTAAAAACAAAAATATTAAACTTGTTTGCGCAGTTTTTAAAAACTGTGTGCTCAGGTCAGAAGTTTTCACATAAAAGTATTTGTGCTCTGGCCTCAAAATGTATGTGTAATCACATGAGCAACACCTTAATAGGAACATTGACCTCCAGACATATGTAACTAATCAATAATAACAAGTGTCTTTCAGAATGTCAGATGGCCACTGCATTCAAAACAACAGCACCCAGGTCTGCCCGTATGCATAACATTGCAATAAATTCTGTCAACTTCCATTGCAAGTATTCTGCTGATTGTTCTATGTTTTGGAATTCCTGATCACATTAATAATATATAATATGAAATGTATTTTAAAAGCCCACATATAAATTAAACTCAAATACAAATACAATTGTTCCTCTACATTACCCATATATATAGATATGCTTATTTTGGCTGCTATAGTTCATATAAACAAGCTGCTGAGTAGCAATGGCAGAAATAGAAAAAAAAGCTATATGGCATAGGATAAATAATGGATAACAGATAACATTATGTTCTACAGAGCTTATCTGCTGTGTAACTTGAGCCTGTTCTCCTTTGAATAGCTGCCCCCATGGCTACACAGCAAATTATTTATATAAACAAAAGTAGGGTTTCTGAAGCAAACACAGCAGTTTTACCAGTGCAGGGCAACAATGCATTATATTTGTATTACTTTAAAACAATATTACTTTTTTATGTTACTGGCCCTTTAATATACAGTATGTTTGGATACCCTTGCCAAATTATGTTTAGTTCATTTTGTAAGGTAGTAAACATCTTCTGCAGGAATCAGTACATTATAAAACAACATATTTGCAGACATTAATGAGCTGTTACATTTCATTCATGCAATGAATAAAAAAGGAACCAATGAAATAGTATTTCTAGCATGTACGAAAGTTAGGTTAGTATTTAGTATTGACATTTTCAAGTATTTTTTGTATTTCATTTGGTTAAAGACTGAATGGTCTAAAGATGATTTAGCAGTTGGGTGTAACAGAATTATGCTGCAGGGAGATCTTTTAGATTTCAACCTAAACAAACAGATCAATCTTCTTAAACAGCAAGAGATGAGTTTGTATCCAGGCTCTAATCATTGTTGTATCTCCTGATTATAATGTTTTCCAGCATCTAACAAAAGTGCTATTGTCTTTGAAAATTCAGGGAAAATTACTTGCAAGTGCTCAGCATCAACAGACACATGACTCCAGCCTGGTTCGTCCCTACAGTCATCTGCAATCCTTGGTTTTCTACTGTTGGCATTTCAAATATTTAGCAATTCTTTAGAATTGCAAAATATTTGAAAATATTTGAAATTCATATTATGTGAGTTATTTAAATGAAATTAATACAATATAAATGACTGACAGTTGTCCATACAGTATCTGTTAATTCATAACTAGTGATGGGCGAATTTATTCGCCAGGGGCGAATTCGCTGTGAATTCCCGCGATTCGCCGGTGGCGAATATATTCGCGAAACGGCAGCAAAAATTTGCCGCCGAAAAATTCGCCAACAAAAACGAGTCGCGCGTCGTTTTTGACGTGACGCGCCAAAAACAACGTGACGCGTGCCGAAAACGACGCGACGCACGATTTTTCTGGAAATTCGCTAATTTTTCTGGCGAAGCAAAACGCGGGAGTTTTGCCCATCACTATTCATAACTCTAACTAAATAACACTTAGGTAACTTTCTTTATATGACCCTAAAATGTTTTTACTATACGCTGCTGAGTCCTTTTGCAAGTAAAATACTTCCTAGTGAACAGTTTCCAAAAAGCATTTAAAAATGTAAACTTTGACCAATTACATTTTAATTTCTCCTGACAGGTTGCCTGTTAAACTCATTGTAACACTAATGAACTTAACCTAATTGCTGCATTAACAAGACAGAGATAAAATGTAGTCACTTAATATGTTAGCTGCAGTGGATACTTTGAAAGAAAAGGCAATGCCGTATATTATTACAAGAGGTGCAAAATGCAAAAAATCAAGCACAATCAACCATGTTTCCTGCACAAATTGCTTTTGTTCCCGTGTTCCACCAATGGCTACAGTACTGCCTGAGTTTTGAATAGACTTGAGGTGACATGGAAGTTAGAGAGACCCCAACCAAACCCTGTACTTACTGCCTGCCCTACAGGTAGTACTGTCTTGCACCCACTGGTGTTAAATTTTGTGGGTGCCCCTTAGTACTCTTGCATTTGTGCCCAGGGTTGAAGTAAATGACCCCTTCCATGTTTATATTCAGTAAATCCTATACTTCTCTAAAAATTTTATATCCTCGCCACAATATATCAAGGATATAGAGGAAAAAGGATAAATATAATGTGATCTATGTTATAAACAAAATGTTAGCAAAACAATGTGTGATATAATATGATAACCTTATCAAACAAGCATATACTTGTCAATTCATATTTGAAAACAGAACTATGTATTGACAAGTATATGTTTGTTTGATAAGATTATCATTTTACCATGAAACCCCCCATTTGTTATGTCTTCTGTGTTCTCTTAACTGACAGCAATGAGCAAAAGAAAATACTGGTCGTAACTGTAATGCAGACATGAGTTTGAAGCCCTGGATCATTGCTGATATTGAGCAGCAAAAACTTTATGCTGGCTCAATAAGTTTAGTATGTAAAATATCGCATAAACCATATTAATTTTCAGGGTTTAGTTCTCCTTTGATAAAATGTTTGGCTCTTAAATGTTATGCACTTGACATCTAATTAAAACTTGTATATATGCTTCCATTGGCTAGGTTAGTACTGTAGATGTTTGGAGGAGATACAGAAACATTCTACTGTGATTACTTCTGGAAAAGATTAATGAAGTTTGTTTTGTCCAATGTTATTGCAACCATTTTTGGTATGCCTAATTATACTGTGTCCTTCACAGAGCTGCTTTGTTATCTCTTTCGCAATGATTTATTTCAGTATCTTCCAAGGAGCAGACACTGAATTTGTTAACCTAAGATTTTGCTTCTTTGTCTTATATTTTACCTTCAGTCACTGCTAAAACTTTGTCAGCTGACAACATTACACCAGTAGGCTGAGCAGTATCTTGAATACCATTAAACACATTAAAAATCAACGAAGGATAATTTATTTTGATATCACACCTGCAGATAACACACAACAGTACAAAATATTATAGCTTTCATTGCACCTAGAGATAAAGTGATAAATTAATTAATGATGAATTTGAAATAGTGTGATATGGTGCAATATGGTGATCCATTGGTCCACAAAAATGTGCTCCAGTTAGAGGTCTCTTTTATCTGTATTTTTCTTTTCATGGACTTCTTCTGGTGAGATTCAACAATAAAACAATATTGTATTTATATATTGGCACTGTAAGTCACCAACAGGAAAAGGCAGACTTAAGAGAAGGTAAACCAATCAGCAATGGGTGAGAGAAATCAACTATTTCCTTGAGATTTTAGATACATTTAATCTTGTGATATTCCTGCAGTGATTGTGGTGAATGTTAATTCTGTGAGCACCTAACATCTGTTTAGTAAACAATACCTTTTACATTCACTGGTTTTGTTTGTTTTATTTACTAGGAAATTGATCATGATTAAAATTTGCTAGGACATGGAACATGATGTGATTCAGTTCTAAAACTAACCAAGAAAGGAAGGCTTCAGGTGTAATCTGCATTGCAGGCTATTCCAGGTATACCATTTAGGGCAGACACAAGTAAAGATTTGGGGAGATGATTTGCCCGGCTATAAATCTCCTATTTTACAGGCGACGTATCTCCCCGTACTGCCTTCCCACCAACTAGAATATAAATCGCAAGCGGGATGGCACTTGGAGCGCTTTGTTTGCCTCACGAGGAAACTTCAGGCAACTTCAGAAAACGAATTGCTCCAAGTGCCATCCTGGCGATGACTTAGATTCTTGCCAACAGGGAGGCAGTTCGGGGAGATTAGTCGCCTAAAGAAGAGGCGATTTGTTGTTGGGAGACTAAATCTTCCCAAATCTTCTTGTCTGTCTCTGCCCTTACTATTTAAAAACTCCTTATCCAGAATCATTTAATCCAGCAATAAATTTGCGGGCAGATTTCTGAATTTCAAAGTGAAAAAACTGTTTTTCAAGGCTATATTCGATTGAAAATAGACCTATTTCGATCAAATAGATCCGTTTTCGATCAAATAAAAATAGTTTGAATTAAAAAAAAAACAATTTTCAGGAGAGGTTCCAGGAGGTCCCCCAAAGGCTACAATGGCAATTTGCCAGTTTTAAGGTGGCAGAGAGTCAAATTCAAAGGATTTTAAAGAGAATTTTTTTCTATTCAAATCGAATTTTGGGCTATTCGATAGCCCAAAATTACTTCAAAATTTTAATTTTATTAAAATTTTCACTTCTGCACCTTGGTTTCTAAAAGCAGGTATTCAGTCCTTTATTTTCAGTTTTGAGAATAATAGTAACAATAATTTAATTATTTTGAAACTAATAGTAACTCATCATAAATATTTTTCATTTGTTTTTGGCAGATTCTGGGCATAGTACCAAAAGACACTCAACTTAAGCCCTTATCACAATAGTCTCTGCAGCAAAATACTAGCTAGTACCCTGCAGACTGCTGAGTATCAAGGTCTCCCCGAAACGTTGCACTTCACTATCGTAAATAAAAGTGCAAGGTATGCCTTGCTTACTGCAGTTCTGTGTGCCGGTGGATTTTCATATATTGACTGTATTTGAGGTGGCCGATCCTCAACCTCTGTGCACCAGACATCATTTGATTATTTCACAGGAGGGTGTGCGAGAGCCTGCTCTACTTTGGATACTAGTCCATTTTATTAATCCCTGATTAAAAAAACACTCAAATTTTTCGAACTATATTATGCTTCAAAAATGCTAATAATCAAATCTATAAATACTCCAGCTGAAACCTGTCAAAGACATGTAACAGTAAGCAGGAGTCTACTTTTACAACTAAAAGATGTTTTTTGCCTTCATGATGTTTGAGGGTTGCAGGTTGTTTGACCCTGGTTCATAAAAACTTTAAAAATTTATATTCCGGGCAGCAATTGAAGTTGTCGAATGGTAGAGACTTTTCCTGCACATACAATTTTAGTATTTTTTAGTAAATTAAACCAAAATTATGGATGGGAGTTAGGATAAATTTTTATTTTTAAAATGAGAAAAATTCAAGTTTCAATAAATACCCCCTCAGCGTTTATGAAACAATGTATGAAAATGCCCATAAACAATCAATCTAATATTGATAATGGTCAAATATAACACTTATCTGAATGGAGTGAAGCTCTCAGGCTCATCTTTGTTGCAGTTACATTTGGAACAATGTATGCTTGGTGTTGCACCTCTTATTAATTATAAAATGGTGCTCTCTGCAGGGTCCCATGGCAAATCCATCCAGAAAGACCAAATGGGATTTGTACCTAAAAGGGAAGCAAAAGACAATATAGCTAAAACTATTTCAATAATACAATATGCACACAAGTCACATTTACCTGTATGTTTAATTACAACAGATGCTGAAAAAGCATTTGTCAGAATCTCCTGGACATTCTTAGAAAAGACAATGATAAATTTTGGGATGAAAGAAAAGATTAGAGAGAGAATTTTAGCATTGTATAATAGCCCTTCCACAAAAATAAAAATTAATGGTACATTATCACAAAGTGTCCAGAGACAGGCATGTCCGCTGTCTCCGACTCTTTTTCTACTTGTGATGGAAGTATTACTTTCACACATTAAAAATAACTCAGATATTTCAGGGGTGAAAATAAAAGGTAGAGAATACAAGTGTGCAGCCTTTGCTGGTGATATTTTGATGTCTATAACAAAACCTCTAACTACTTTACCAAACCTGATGCATTTATTGAAGCAATATTTAGAATTCTTGAACTTCAAAATAAAGTATACAAAATCAGAGATATTAAATATCAATCTAGAGGAGACAATAGTAAAACAGATTAAACAAAATTTCCCATTTAAGTGGCCTAACTCTATTATCAAATACCTGGGAGTAAAGTTAAGGGGGGATCTGCATAGAGTTTACCTAGATAACTATGCTCCCATGTTAACAACTTTACAAAAAATTATAGATACTTGGCAAAATATTAAAATAACGTTTGGAAGAATACAGGCTATAAAGATGGTGATAATGCCCAAAGTTTTATATCTCCTTCAGGTCTAACCAATTGATGTTCCCCAATCCTTTTGCAGAACAATAAAATCTAAGTTTTCCAAGTTCATCTGGGATGGTAAAAGTCCTAGGATGAAATTTAATATATTAACGGCTACAAAAGAAAAAGGAGGGATGTGGGTACCGGATCCTTATATGTATTATGTAGCGGCACATTTGATTAGAATATTAAGCTGGACAACAAAGGGGGGGAAAAAGGATTGGTGTCATTTAGAACTGGAATGGGGTGAGTACCCTCTAGAGCAGGGATCCCCAACCTTTTGAACCCGTGAGCAGCATTCAGAAGTAAAAGGAGTTGGAGAGCAATACTAGTGTGAAAAATGTTCTTTGGGTGCCAAATAAGTGCTATGATTGGCCATTTGGTAGCCACTATGTGGCTTATCAACTTAAATTGAGGCTCTGTTTGGCAGTGCAACTGGTTTTTATACACTCAAAACTTGCCTCCAAGCCTTGAATTGTAAAATAAGTGCCTGCTTTGAGGCCACTGGGAGCAACACCCAAGGGGTTGGAGAGCAACATGTTGCTCACAAGCCACTGGTTGGGGATCACTGCTCTAGAGAACACTTTATGGGATGATAGTTGGGCTAAAAATAAGTTAAAAATTCAACACCCCTTAATTAATTCTACCTTTAAAGTGTGGCGCAAGAATAAAAGGAATATGAATCTGACTCAAATTCCATATGTATTGCAAACACTGTACAATGTACAATTCAAACTTTCCACCTAGTAAGGAAAAAGGGGCATTTGCTAGGTGGGAGAAATGGGACTAAGATGAGGGACTTTGTCAGAGGAGGCAGGATGATCCCTCTACAGGAGTTGCAAATGAGGTGGGGAAACACCCCAGAGATGAATGGGGATATAACCAGGTACATCATTTTATAAATACAGTTGACAAAAATAAGTGGGAAAGACCTTTATCCCAGTGGGAACAGAATATGGTGACAAAATTAGAAATTGTAAAACCGCTATCTAAAACATATGGTAAATAAAGAATAATTTAAACATCTTCCTTTCTGCTCCGCCTGGGAAAAAGAATTGGGTATCACAATACCAGACCAGATATGGGTCAAAATATTTAAACATGGTAATAAGATGACTAGGGCTTCGAAAATAAAAGAAGCAGTATATAAAATGGTAACAAGATGGCATTATACCCCAATGAGACTCAAAAAAATTTATCCACAGACATCAAGGGGCAAATTTACTATTTTTCGCATAAAATCCTACGAATCTATTCTAAATTCGATAAGCGTTCGACTATTGAATGCTTATCGAATAGTTTTAGGCTATCTTTTTGCTCGATATTAGATTTCTCAATGAAATCGTACGATCGGATACCGATCGTTCGATTCCACGAAAAAATCGTACTTTTGCCTTCGAGCCTCTGAAAAATTAGTACGATTCGAACGATCGAGGCGTTCGATCATACGAATGGTATTCGAGCAGGTCCTTGCAAAAGAAGCCTATGGGGGGGTTCCCATAGGCTTCTGTTGGTATTCGGTAGGTTTAATCTGGCGAAGTAGGCAGTCGAATGATTTTAAAATTTTAAATCCTTCGATCATCGAATGATCAAATGAACGAATATCCGATCATTCGATCTATTCGATAATTTGGTATTCGCTGATCGAAGAGGTCAAATTTGCATAACCGATCCTCCGAAAAAATCGTACAATCGGTATTCGATTGAATTCGATTGAACTTCGAATCCTTCACACGAATTTTGTAAATTTGCCCCCAAATGTGTTTTGGAGGTGTAAGGAAAATGAGGGAACTCATATCCATATTTGGATATCATGCCCAGTTTTAAAAGAATATTGGACCCAAATTTTGGAAAGTATTTTTTATAAAATCACCTCAATTAGAATTTGGATAGGAGACTATGCATTATAACTTCTGAATGTTAATCCTGACAACTTTAAATTGCTGGATGATCCACTTACTTTCCAACTAGTCCAAATTGACAAATCATTAATCCCCAAGAAATGGAAATAGGAAGAACCACCTCTATATAATGATTGGATTAGAGCTGTGAAGGAAATAAGACAGTTGGAGGAATTAACATATATTTTTCATAGTAAT
>CM044434.1:90417048-90435933 GCA_024363595.1 Xenopus borealis | reverse complement strand
TTTATATTATGACATATTATTTTACATAATATGTCATTATATAAAATAATTTTTTGTTACTGTAAAGTCCATTGGTGCTGGTCATTTTTTGGAACTATATATATATCAGAGGAAAAGGCGAGCACTCTCAGGTCTTAGAAGTCAAAAATATGGTAAAATTTATTAACAAAACAGTAAAGTTTCGGCTAAACCTATAGCCTTTCTCAAAGTGAACAGTACACATTACAGATCAGTATAAAGCAGATCCGCACTCCATTATTGCATGAAAAAAATCAAAACTTATTTATTGAGTGCATCAATCCGACGTTTCGGCCCCATTAGGGCCTTTTTCAAGGATTTTAGTGTGCATACAAAACGTGTTTAAATAGCTAACCACCCCCAATTCAAAAATTGGCGCCAAGGATGACGTCATGCATTCCAATATTACCAACAATGTCATTGCTTTTAAATGAAAACAGTTCCTTTTTCTCAGAATCCAAGAAAGTACAATGGAAACAAGGTTATGATTTATTACATGTTTTATTGATACATGATTGATTTTAATTAAGACATTTTAACATTGTAAACAATGTAGATAAGGCAACTGATAGTATGCAATTTGTATACAATTCACAGATCTTATGGCTGATTCCTTGGGCTTGTACAATGTACCGGTGACACCTTGTGGTGAGAAAAGGAACTGTTTTTCATGTAAAGGCAATGACACTGTTGGTAATATTGGAATGTATGATGTCATCCTTGGCACCAATTTTTGATCTGAGGGTGGTTGGCTATTTAAACACGTTTTGTATGCACACTAATATCCTTGAAAAAGGCTCTAATGGGGCCGAGACGTTGGATTGATGCACCAAATAAATAAGTTTTGATTTTTTTTCATGCAACAATGGAGTGCGGATCTGCTTTATACTGATATATATATATATATATATATATATATATATATATATTTCCAACGATGCAGAAAGCCAGCACTCACGAAAAAATAATACTCAACTGTGCCTGGGTGCAGTTCCAAAATATATAGAACACAACAGCAAAGAGGGTCCGCACTCACAGGACTTAAAAATAAAATAAAAAAGTTTTATTTAAATAGACATGATATATATACATATACAGATGAAGCCACTTGGATGTGTGTGTGTTAAACGCATCATAACTCAGGACTAATTGAAGAAACTGATATCTAGTATCAAGTCATCTTAACTCATTTAATGCATTTAACCTTTTCATTAGCATACCAAAGCACAAATTTGATTGAATAAAACCATGGAAAAACTAGTGTAAATGCATCAAATTGGTATTCTAACCATCATTTCTAGTGGGTATACAACTTAATTTATTATTAATTTACTAAAGATTCAAAACACTTGAATAACTGTGTATTGTGCAAAGTAGGTACCCATTTTGCACACTGTTCTATAATTATTGTTGGTCTATTTTTGCAAACATATATTGCATTTGCTCTTGTTATATGGACAATGCTTGTAAATATTTATTTTCAAACTGTGCCACAGATTGTCCATTGAAATGAGATCAGGGCTTTGACTGAACCATTGTAGAACACAAACGCCACACCTTTTTATTCTTTAGTTGTTAAGAATTTATTACTTTGACCATTGTTTGGAAAGGAAAATTATTGTATATTTCCTGCAGACACTGAATCTTCACCCAAGCATCAACATATGGGAGTCTCTTACTTGACTTTTAATAAGTGAAAGGTGAAGTCTATTCAGAATAGTGTTATATTTTTACAATACTTTGATTTGAAAGTCAGCATTCTTGGTATTTTACCTTTATAAGCACTGTTTTGACAATATAAAATACCCTTCAATTTTGTTACATGTCATGTGTTTATTTTCAGTCTAAATACAAAAAATGCTTTAGATATTAGCATTACAGCTTTGAAACCAGTTGTTCATAAACATGTCCCTGTGAGCTTTGGGGAGTTTACTATAATGAAAAGTCTAAAATGGTTCTCTTTGACATTTTGTTATTTTCGCACACTATTCCCTTGAAGCATTTATACAGAACTCTGAAACAATTCCACTGTTAATCATATAAGCTACTGGATTGCCAGTAAAGTCTGAGTCAATAAATCAAATGAATTGTGGATTTACTATGTGAAAATGAACATTGGTAGTATTTACTATTACAGATTTGTTTAATGTATGGGATTTTGGATTATAGATCTAAACAACTGTGTCAAATTCATCATTAACAACTATGCACACACAAAAAACATAAAAGGGCACAAAATCAGCTATTACACAAATGCACTGCATTTTGGGAATATGTGCAAAAAACTCAGACTTTTTTATGCACAATAATTGACTTGCTTTGGGAAAATTTTCCATTATTTATATAATTTATAACAATCTTGCGGGAAGGAGGTTTTGCCTTAAAAATGCTCTGCGAATGTTTTTGTTGCATTCATTTCAGCTATTAGATTCCAATTAAATCTACAAATATGTATCAAGTCCCAAAACCAAGTACAGCGTATTGAGATCTGGCACTTTAGCCTGCCATAATAAAATAAAATTCATGGCAGCCAGATGTCCCTAGCAGCATGCTAAAGCTTAAGCAAAAAGTAAAAACCAATATGTATTATACATTATAAACTTTGAAAATATTTAGGCAATACTGATTACTCTATAATATTCTGCTTAAAAGTAACTACAACCTTGTGACTGGAATGAACAAAATTTAAAAAAAATATTTTTATAACAGAAACATCTCTTTTTTGACAGGAATTCTATGTGTAATATTCATTTATTGATTTTATGGTGATTTGGCAATACATAAATTCAGATACATGCTGAAGAGTTTATTACATATAGTATATTGTACTTAGTCCTTATTTTTCTGTGAACTAAATGGGAATTTCCTTCACCATTTCCAGTTCCCTAAAGTATTTCTTGTAACCCATGTCTGCAATATTTGTTTAAATTTCTCTTAGGATATGTTGATTGTGCTTTTTCCAATGAGCATGGTCTGTTGTTTCTACTGAACAAACAATGCTATTGTTAATATCCAGTGTTCTCCTCACAGAGGTAGAGTAACCAATATGGTTAATGAATAAAAATACAATAGTTTACCTAACCTCAGGGCCCATCCTCAGAAATGCTTTTGTGTCTGAATACAAGTAGATTAAACCAACAATGCTGAAACATCTAGTGGAATGCCTTTCCTGGTTCATGTTGATACTCTTGATTTTGTAATAACAGAAAGTACTTTATTTTGTAGATGTTTGTGGTCTGAGAAAAATATGAATGTCTACTGTATTAAGCTGTTCTTGAAAAAATTAAAAATAAGCTCAGGATTTTAAAAGCGCTAAGTCTATTTAAATGTTCTATCATGTTAGTTGAGCAAAATAAAATTTTCTTGAACTACATGTATTATCTAAATACATTCTTGGAATAACACAATTACGACAAACAGTCAGGAGCCATGTAGTGGACGCTGTTATTAAGACATTGTGTATCACCCCAAAATCTTGTGAATGCAACAATATGGGTGCATACATGCGCAGTGCCCAACACAATTATAGAGCCTGAGGAGGGAAGGAGAAATTTGAGCAGTGCAGTGACATGTAAGAATTGCTGAATGGACAGGGAAAGTCATTGACCTATGGCATAGAGGCAGGGCAAATAATATTTGAATGCCAGCTTATATATTGAAATACCTTTATGACAGGTATGGATGATTTAATTTGTGTTCTATGTTTCATTTGCAAAGGACTCACATTCTGCAGCTTTTTAAGTGTAGGCCACAGTTCCGCTTTAATAAATACTAAACCTAAACCTAAAAATCCCATGCATTCAAATTACACTGATTAGAAGGAAGTAGTCTCCGATCTTAATCATCAGTTGCTGCAACTTCTTAAAGGGGAATTATTTTTTTGCTTTTTCTAAAGCTTTGCTTTTCCAAAAATAAAAAAAACACTGTTTTAAAGTTTAGAAAGACAGCTTTGTGAAAGCTACAAACAAAAACATTGGGGCCGGTGAGAAATCACAGAAATATTTGTCAAAGAGAAATTTATTTATTAGTCCATATCATACAAAAGCCAACATTTTGGGCCTACCAGGTCCTTAAAGGAATTGTTCAGTACAAAAAGAAAAACTGGGTAAATACATAGACTGTGCAAAATAACAAAATGTTTCTCTTTGAACACTACTACTGCTTAAATAGTGTGCTGCTGGTGATTTTCTTCGATATATGGATATGACTTTAAGACAGTAGTGGGTCCTCCGGTATAGCAACTGATGCAGTGTTTGTTCTTTGAGGTGAGGGTCAGTGAAGGAATTTTTGCTTGATGAGCTTGATCAATACTCTTCTGAGTAATAGTTAGTAAAGTGGTCCTTCATTTTGATTGTGTTATTAATAAAGTAGAAAAAGTGTAACGCTCATGACTGCATTTTTTTAGTAGCTTTACAAAGCCCTTCGAGATACAAGTGTTACCATCATGGCATTAATTTTATTTGGTCGGGTTTTAAGGGTAAAATACAAAACACTCGTCGAGGACATATGTTCCTTTTATAAGATATCATTATAATTTGTGGTTTTTGGGTGATAATCCAAAAAATTTAGGCATCAAATCCAAATAATTTGTATGATTCAGTTTTTTTTGTTATTTTATTGATAAATAAGGTAAAATTGTGTAGTAGTTTGGTCAAAGTTGTTTTAATAAAATAATGAGAAAAAATTGGATTTTAGAAATAATAAAAAGTAATTAATATAAAAAGGCAATATTGTGTCTAGTGTTTAACCCTTTGGGACCCTTGTGTCTATTTTCAGGATCCAGAAGGGCTCCCTTAAGTTCAGAGGGAGCACAACATCATCCCCTCTAATGGATATTTTAACCTGTTCTTTAACCTTTACACTGTTCTTTAATCTTTTATCCCATTTGGAGAAAATAAAGTGAAATGTTTACCTAAATGTGACCTCTCATCCTTCTTTCTATAGCCCTGACGTGCTCCCTTATCTTTCCTTTAACCAATATATTGTTTCGTACAACATTTACACTCCAAGAGGTAAAATATACATTTGTTGTTACAATTATAAAACCCATAATAAAACCAGTAACACTAGATCCAAAATAGGTGCTCACAATAATAACATTGCAAGTTTTACACATAGCGGCTCCACATTTAAATTCTTGTTGAGGAGACTAAACTAGATGTCAAAATATAACCCATGGTAGGGGCTCTCCTGGAAATATATTTAACATAACTGGAAGACAGTACCTCAACAAGTTTAGTATAATTTTACAAAACAGGAAGTTGTTGTGGTGTTTATACAAATGGCCTGCAGGTGGCACTGTGCATACACAGGACTTTCTGTACAGCTTGAAAGTGAAAGTAAGACTTACTGCTGTTATGTAATGGCTGCATGACCTGCTAATAAATCACTGTTCTAATCTCCTCATCCTCGGCTACCAAACACAACAAATGGCAACAAGGATGTCTTTTCTAACTCTGCAGCAGCCTGCACCTTTTTTTACCAAACCCTGATGAGCCTACCATCCCTTTTACTGCTTGGATCCGTATGTTTGATAATTACATTATTGCTGCTGACCAGGGGGATATTTCTGCAGCTAGAAAGCGTGCTCTACTTATTCATTGCCTGGGAGCAGAGGGGCAGCGTATATTCTATACATTACCATTACCTGATGAGACTCATGACACTGCTTCTATTGCTATAAAGAACTTTTTTTTTGCCAAAAGTAAATGTGGTTGCTGAAAGATATAAATTCTGCCAACATGGACAACCTAATGGCGAATCCACAGAACATTTTGTAGCAGCTTTGAGAGAGCTGGTTGTTACCTGTGAGTTTGGGAATCTAACAGATGAAATGCTAAGAGACCAAATAGTGGAAAAAACAAACTCACCACGTATTAGAGAGAGACTGCTCCTAGAGCAAGATTTAACCCTTGCAAAGGCTATTACAATTGCTAGCCAAATTGAAACAGCTGTGGCAGAGGTTAAAACTCTCAGTCAGGGAAATGCTGGGAATGTACAGATTGTGAAGTCAAAACTGTGGCCTAATAATGCGCAGTCACAGGCAAAATACAGTGCTAAGGAAAGGGATTCACTGAAAAACCGTGCAGCAAATACAAATAAAAAATACTGCTTTCGCTGTGGTTCAACACAACACCGTGCAAGCTATTTTAAATGTCCTGCCAAAGCTATACAGTGCCGCAAATGTTTAAAACCAGGTCACTTTTCTGGGGTCTGCCGTGGTTCTGTTAAAGATGTTCATGAACTCACTACTACAAATATTACAGTATTAAGTGTGGATAAAGCTGGTACATTTCTTCCAGACAAGTTTATATGCACTGTCAATGTCAATACAGCTTCTGCTGAAAAGGGACACTCCATTAACCTGATGCTTGATACAGGTTCAGCAGTTTCAATACTACCAAAGGATATTTTCTTGAAATACTTTGCAAAAGAGACGCTTGTTGCACCTGCCCTGAGACTGGTTAGTTACTTAAAGGATCCAATCCCTGTGCTTGGTTGCTTGCCAGTGACTGTACAATTTAAATCTAATACTGCAAAATGTGACTTTTACATTGTGAATAAAGGTACTGCTATACTTGGAAGGGATCTCTTTGCTGCATTAAACCTACAATTAGTGGATGGTCTCATTACTACAGCACCAGTGCCTGACACACAGCCTGTGTCTAAAATTTAACCTAAAGCAACACTCCACTGGGCTGTGCAAAGAACTTTGTACACAATGTTAAGTTGAGCTCAGATGTAAAATCAGTACATAACTACAGAGCAACATGCCATGCAACGACCCAATCATCTCCAGCTGAATTATTACATGGCAGACAGAAGCGCACTAAGTTACATATTGCAGCCATCAAACTTCCACCAAATACTGTTCCTACAAACTCATCAACTGCTGACATTGTCAAACGTCAACAAGCCAAATGCAATGCTTATACTGATAGAAAACGTGGTGCAAGAAAAGTGCACTTTCAGCCTGGATCGTTAGTCAGAATTAAGAAACCAGGAATACTGAAACAAGGACAATCTAAATTTACTACACCACTTGAAGTGAGACACCAGCGAGGACCATACACATATGAACTGTCTGATGGACACATATGGAATGCAAGTCGTCTTGCTCCTGCTAGATACGATTTTGGAGATGTTCCATTTGATGAAGAGCATTTTCCTACTCCTAATGCCAGCTGCAATAGGCCTGAAGAAAATGAACCTATAAGGTGTACTGAGAGAATCAGAAAACTACCTGCACGGACCCAGGACTATGTCATGTAAAGAATGTATATATTGCTTTAAGAAACATACTGTTTAATTGTTACTGTTTATTATATTTGTCCAAATGCTTTCCTACTTTAGGGGGAATATGTGGTGTTTATACAAATAGCCTGCAGGTGGCACTGTGCATACACAGGACTTTCTATACAGCTTGAAAGTGAAAGTAAGACTAACTGCTGTTATGTTTTGGCTGCATGACCTGCTAATAAAGCACTGTTCTACTCTCTGCATCCTCGGGTACCAAACACAACAGTTATGTCTTAAAGGGCAAGGAAAGGCAAAGAAATAAAATCCCATTTTTACTTTCTTTAATGAAAAAGAAATCTATCTCCAATATGCTTTAATTAAAAAATGTGTACCATTTTTATAAGAAACATGACTGTATGCAGTGACATTCTCCCTTCATTTAGTGCTGTGGGTAGGAATTTGCAGACAGTCCCTAACTTCTGGCAGGGAAACAATCATACTTATGAACAGCAGGGGGAGCCCCCGCCTTACTTACCAGCCATGCAGAACTCAAGCAGCTTTGTTTTTTGATCATTTATGACGATCCCTAAGAAGTCCAGACCACACTAAGCATGTGCGAGTCTTGATATTAGATGGCAGCCCCCTGAGGCCAACTTTGAAAGCATAAATCATTTGTTTGATTAGGCTTGTGGTGCAGTAAGTTCATATTTATATTTAGTATACAAAATACAGCATTTCTAGCCTTTTTCTATTTTACACTTTCCTTGCCCTTTAATTATCTCACAGATCTGATTGTATTCTTCGCTATATTCTTTCACAAAAAAAATCTTGTCCCTAACCTTATCAGTTTTCCTGTTATAGCTGGCCACTATGTCTTTCCTATTACCTGAATTAAAACCACTGGCCCTATCAAAGGATTTTTATTAATTCTTTACAGCCTCTGCCATATAGCCTATTACACAATCTTTAGACTGAAATGTTGTTATGTGTACATACTCAACTTCTTTGTGCAGTACAGACCAGAGAAGCCATCATGACCAATGAAGCTGTTTCCTTTTTGTACAATTTTGATTTATTGTTATTCCCTTTATGCTGCTTGAATTTTTCTTCTGTGTGTGGCTAAACTTGAACAGAGGGATGATGTTTGAAGTAACACAGACTTTCTTGCACTGCAGAGTTAAGTCATTCTGAGACCTTCCTGTCATCTTAAAAAAGATAAAAAAACATCAAAACCCTTTTTCCTGCTAGAAAATGCACTGGAGTATATTTGTTATTCATATGCAGGGCGAACAAGATAACAGATGAATCCCTTCAGATAAATAGTGCAACTATTTCCTTTGATGTGAAATACCATAAGATGAATATTTCCACACAGTGAGCTATTAATAGGAAACCAAGGTTTCTCTGACAGTGCTAGTACAGCAGGCTGACTTTCCAGTTTTAAGCCTCGAAGAAATGACAAAAGATAGTGTTCTTTTAGATAATTTTACTTCTGATTTAGTCTTTATCTTCAAAAACAATATTTTCTCTATTTTTTTTTGAAAAAACTATTTCTAACTCTTCATGCTTATAGTAAACATGGTAAGAATACATTCCATATCTCACTGCAGCAGTGAAAGTACAGTAACTAAGCTAATGTGTTTATAAACTTTAGTGATTGTGTTCTTAATACTTGTAGGTACCCTTTTTCTGCAGAAGTTCCCTGTAATGGAGCAGGCACAGAGCCTGTGTCTGTGTGCTGTAAGGCAAACAACCAGCTGCACAGTGATCTCATAGTTGCAGGAAGTGACGCAGCATCCTGGGAGTGGACATTAGGAAGATGAAACAGGAGAGCCTGGCAGAGGAAAGCCTGGCAGATTCACAAGGAAGAGAGAGCTGCCAGTGGGCCCAGAAAGCAGAAAGTTATTTGTATATAAGTCTCTCCCAATACCATTTTGGAGTGGCTCAGGTGTATCCCATACCATCAGGTAAGCACACACATGGAGTGTAACACTGACAGAGTGGGTGTCAAAAGCATTACGAAAATGTGTAGCAAAATCTAATATTTGGGTTATTTAGTTGAAAAATGCAGTGTAACTTCGAGTGCCATTGCTTCTTACACAGCATTCTACAGCACTTTTCATTATAAAAATCATTTGATGTCTCTAGTAGTGATGGGCGAATCTCCCGAGATTCGCTTCGCCGAAAAATTCGCGAATTTCTAAAGAAATTCGCGAATCGGCGAAAAATTTGCGAAATGAGTCGCGGTACGCTTTTGACGCGCGTCGCGTCAAATCGCGTCGCGTCAAGTCAAGTCGCGTCGCGTCAAATCGCGTCGCGTCAAATCGCGTTGCGTCAAAAAACGACGCGTCGTTTTCGTCGCGTCGCGTCAAAAAACGGAGCGCGACTCGTTTTTTCGGCGAATTTTCGCCAAGCGAAATTTCGCTGGTGATTCACGAATTTATTCGCCAGCGGCGAATCGCGGGAATTCGCCGCGAATTCGGCCCTGGCGAATAAATTCGCCCATCACTAGTCTCTAGCTTCAGTGAATTAGGGCAGGACTGTGGTGGTGTTAAATTAGGGGTTAAAAAATACACTATACAAACAGATATTGGAGTCAGTGAAGTTAAGTAGCCTCTCCTACACCTCCCACATGAAGTACAGCACTTGAAACTAGGTGCAGGGATGGTCCTGAGGAGGAATGCCAGGCTCGCACAGAAAGTTGGCTCTCACAGTGAGTTGTAGTAGACAAATTGTAGTCAAAATCACACAAGGGTAGAGGGCAGGCAGCATAGATTCAAGTCCAGGAACATGGCAAGGGACAGTTAACAGACAGTCAAGCAAATAAGTATCTAGGGGAATGTAATATAAGTCGGTAAGGCAAAAACTATTCGCAATGAGAAAAGTTATGCCTCTGTGCGAATAATTTTTGCTTTGCGCGAATTTAATATAGCTTTTGCAAAACCGGAAACTGTTTAGCGACCACTTCCGACAGTGGAAGAGAGTTTGCAAATTTTACAGCTTGCGCCAATGCGCAGTCAATGTAATAAAACTTCTTACTGAAAAAGTCGTTATGTTTGCTCCAAAAGATTACGACACCTTCAAGCACTTCTTAAGAATGGGCAATTAAAATTCGCAATGCGCAATTAAAGTTCGCAATACGCAATTAAAATTCGCAATGCAATAACAGTTTAAGGAACAATATTACATTACGAGATGTGGATTTTTAATCTTATTGATGCGTATTCTTTTGCTCTTTGCGAATTTAATTACATTCCCCCCCAAGTGTCATAGCATGGGAAGGCACAGATCACTTAGCAAGGTATTAGGAAAACGCTAGCATCTTTAAAGGGTAAGGGCACACATTTGTGTGTTGGTACACAAGTGTTGCATCATAGAAGAGTTGTGCCAGGAAGAACCAGGAAGTGTGCACCTACCCTTGTGCAGTAGGGCAGACAGGGAGGTGCTGTACAGAATGCATCCAACAACAACTAGCTATGTACAAATAGATTCTTCCTCTTATACAGATGCATAACATTAAGTCATGGTGAAGAATACATTTATAAACAAATTATATATTATACAGTATTTTACAATTTTTTAAATTTATTTTAAGCATTCTGTAGCTTTATACTGGCCTAAAAAGTTGCCAGAGAATAAGTAATGGATAACAGATAGCATTATGTTATATAGAATAGATAACATTATGTTCTACAGAGCTTATCTGCTATCTGCTGAGTTTCTCCTTTGAATTGCTGCCCCCATGGCTACACAGCAGCTTATTTCTATAAACAATAATAGTGCTTCTGAAGCAACAACTGCAGTTTTACCAGTGCAGGGCAACACTGCATTATATTTTTATCACTTTAAAACAATTTCATTTTGTTATGTTACTGGTCCTTTAACAACCACCCAGCATAGTAACCCTATAGGTCCCTACACCTCTTATAAATAATTTTCCAGATTTATTTGCTGAAACACAGGATGGTGGTCAATAAAGCTGCTCTTATGTATAGATTATTAAGATGATATCATAATGGATTCTTAGGAGAGAATGTAATTTTTGCAATCACTCACTGTTGGAGTGATTGCAAAAAGGTTTCTGGGTTCGCAACAGCTACATTTGTGCAAAGGAAAATGTGTTCACGCAAAGTATACATTTGCACATTACAACTATTTTTAATGTTATCAACTTTTATTACAAGCTTTATGCATACAAAATTCTTTGTAAAAATAGTATTTTGCATTGACATCCCTGCTATGTTCAGTCAGTTGATTGTACCCTCACTCATGGCCTATTAAAGTTATAAGTCACATCCTGTTTTAAGTAGGTCACATTCTGCTTACCATGTGCACCTTGCAGCAAGAAGATCAAAAGGCTAATTTGTAATGCCCCACAAGGTTGGCAAAGTGCAGAATAAAGGCTACAATTGGCAGCGGGCTCAATTTTGAAGTGCAGAGACCTGTGGACCGCTCCATAAAAAACTTT
The DNA here is from genome assembly GCA_024363595.1 of Xenopus borealis. Classification (NCBI taxonomy): domain Eukaryota; kingdom Metazoa; phylum Chordata; class Amphibia; order Anura; family Pipidae; genus Xenopus; species Xenopus borealis. Next base: position 90,424,208 of record CM044434.1, on the reverse strand, counting down.
GCCTAGGTTAGACGGCATTCCATTTAAGAGTGGGAGGAGGGTGAAAGCACATAGTTGCCCCTTCCTATCCTATGCATTTTTGAGTTGTGCAAGGCATGGATTAGCAGGAGGAGAAGCCTACTTCAGGGGCCCTGTCCTTACTGCCTGCACTAAGGCTCAAGAAGGAACCCCTTTGTATTTCACTCACTCTCTGACTATCTTCATGCAAGTTTACAGTTAGTGATGAGTGTAATTTTTAACCAGGTTTTGCCACAAAAAAGATACCCACAGACTGCAATGGTTGAAAAAAGTTGTTGCTCATCAAAAAAAATTGTGAATTTTCACCAAAGCGAAACAGGTCAGATTTGCCCATCACTATTTACAGTTAGTTGTACTGTGGCAGAATCTAAAATGGAATCTGAGTTGTTTGCAAACTTTTCCAGTTTCACTACAACTGTTACTACAAATGTATTCTACTATGGCCCCATCATCCCCAGCCAGGAAGTATACAGTTACACAGATTCACTTGCTGACAGACCCATTTCCCTATTACTAGGGATGAGAATTTTTTTTTCACCTGGTGTAGATTTGCATGAATTTTGGCATGAAATATTTTACAGCAAAAAAAATTTCCCAATGATGCCAAAGCATTTGCTGCAAGAAAAAACACGATGTATTTTGTACGGAAAAAAAGCCAATTGACTGCAATGCATTTGGCATGAAAAAAAATCCATTGACTCTGCATTTGGTGCACTGTCTGCTAAGATCTGCATTCAATCCCAGGTCATTTACTTCTTCATGTTACCAAGTGAGTATTTTTATGTGTTAATGGTGGGTGTCAATAATATACAGTCCCATTCATGGTGCAATGTAAACATACCCTGGAAATCTCTATGCCACATCCAAGACCTACTGAAAAGAGGCACTGGGCTTTTTGTATATTAAGGGTGCAGATTTTTCAGTGAATACACAATACAATCTAAAGATTCCATGTAAACTGTTTTTATTAATTAAATAAATAAAACAAACATAGAAAACAACATTCAATCTTGTCCTTTACCCATTGTAACAATTTCTCTTCAGTATTTGGCTATTTATTATTTTCCTTTCTTCTCTTCCTTTTTCTAAAGGATCAATCAAAAAGACTTATGAGTATGAGTTGGATGAGCACCTTTCTCAAATTGAAACTGGCAAAGAGCATTCAACAAGATAAGTGACCTCAGTACATCATTTCTGAGGAAAAGCAAAGTGCATTACCACTAAGATCAAAAGTTTGATTTAGATAAGACCACATTTCACTTCAGTATAGACAGAAAAAATAAAATCCTTCATTATATTTATGATACACATTCTTGCCCTAGACTGTACAGAAACAAACAGGATTAACGGAAATTCAAATTGTAATACCAAATATTACCAAATGTTATCTTTTTTTACATTTTTTCAAGTATTACACTGCCACCATGTGGGGATATTCAGATGGATGGTAGGCAGTATAGCAGATAGTTTTGACTTCTAAAACCATTATACACATTTTCTTATTGTAATGAAAGGTGTGCCAATCATTAGTAGCAACTAATAGCAATTTTTGTGTGCAAATATCTTTAGAGCAGATCACTGCTGATGATGCTTTCCACATAGCCATGCCCTTTTCCCTGTACTGTTAAAGGTGTAACAGAAATAATGATTTGGAAGGCATTATCCACAAACCTCCAAACAACAGGATTTGTCATTTTATTATTAATTATTTTTACATTATTATTTAAAGGGAATGATACCTAAACAATAATTTTTAACCACATGCCTTTCTGCATATGCCATACAGGGAGTCTGGACAATGTTGTTGGGTAGGAGTTATAATGTACCTGTGAAGAGGTTATGGTGTTAAAGTGGACCCATCACCCAGACACAAAAATCTGTATAATAAAATTCCTTTTCAAATTAAACATGAAATCCAATTTTTATTAAAGCATTCATAGCTGTTTTAAGCTCATTTAAAAATCTCAGCTGTCAATCAAATATTGTCTGCCACTCCTCTATGCCTTTGGCATAGAGCCGGGGCAGATAATTACTTTCACTTTCCATTCAGCACTTCCTAGATGCCACTGCTCCCCACACATTCCCCCAGTTCTCTTAACCATTTAATTGTGTAGCCAGGACATAGGGATAGACATCGGGTCCACCATTCTGATGCACAAACAAGATTCTGAGATGATGCAAGGCTTGCGTTAATAACAGTGTCCACAAAATAGCTCCTGCCTGCTTGCTATAATTATGAATTCCCAGACTGAAGAAAACAAGATTAAAATAATTTATAGAGTGTAATTAATGTTCATTTTGCTTGACTAATGTGATGTGATAAAATAAAATAAAATCCTAAAATAGGATTTTTAATATTTTTAGGGGTTGACGGGTCCACTTTAAAAAGAGATTTTTTGGGGGGCATTCCCTCTGTTCTATAATATAAATCCATATTGCCCATTTTTTTCTGCTGTAGATCTAGACCACAAGGCGTTAGGCAGAAAAACGTACCTTCTTTACTGTGCCAGTGTGATATCACAAGGTTGCTTTGGGAGGGGGACAAACAATACCTTCCTTAGTGCTTAAAACAGTATTGTCAACTCATTCCTAATCAAAATGAGCCTGAGTTGCCAGTGTCTGTCCTCAAAGTGAGGCTTCAATCTTTAATCTTATATTTCAGGGGCTGGAATCACCCTGTTTGGTCCAGTGTTTGGTCCAGTGTTTGGTCCAGTAGGGAAAGTTCATTACAGACTATTTAATGTAGTTAGATAGATGGAAGGTGCTTTCAGAGAGTCTGACCCTTTAGGAAAAGCAAAAAAAAGGGTAAGGTATCAGCACTCAAAATGTAACTGTAAACAGGGGACTAGCCCCTTGTATATATTGTAACTTTGGCTGATCATTTGGAAAATGAATCACTACAGGGAAAAAGTAAATATCTTCTTATTTATAAACAGGTCTTATTGTGGTCTTGTCTCACTGACTCTTATGAGGGTCTGGTCTCCAACTTGCAGTTACATTTGGATTACCTGTACCTATGTATTGGAAAGGGCTGTCTCCCCAAAGGGCAATGCACAAGGCATCAGGTAAACAAATTGTGTACAAACAAATAATTAAATTGTATAATTAATTTTCTTACATTTTTACAAACGTGTTGATCAAACTAAGTGAATAAATTGTGACCATTATAAAAAGCCTCACCTGGAAAGATAGGTAGCTTGGCAAATGGCCAAAAAATTGTGCAACCAAGCATGGGGGTGACAATGACCAGAAGTACTAAACAAAGCTCAACAAACATGAATATTAATAACCAACAATACACCCATGATAAGAAATCCACATGTACAAATGAGTTGCCTAACCATAACTGATCTATTGTTTCTTACATGCACAGTTTAAAATAGGGAGATAGCATTGCTCTGTCTGTTGCTTCTTCTTGCAAGAACAGTTTAACATACAACTCCATACAAGATTAATTATGTTTATCCTACCTAGTGTGAATATACAAGTCTGGTTTATCTGTAAGAAAAGAAAAGTATTTTATTTCCAAAAATGATGGCAATTACTTAGACTGCAGAATTTACCATCTTTAATCATTATTATGCAGTTTTTATTTTTCATGGAAATCCACACAATTTAATATTAATAAATACAATGATTAGTTAAATGTTCCCATAAAATGGATTTCATAACTACATACTCTCTTAAAAGAATTTACTGAAAAATATACCAGATTAGCTGTTGATCATTAACCTTAAACACAAGCTTGATTTCTAAATTTCTAACAGATCATATGAAAAAAAAACTGACTGCAGCTGTGAGTTTTGGTCGATAAATAGGCATTTTCTTCTTAGTGTACTTCAAAGGCAAACATTTGTTTTGCAATTATTTTTATCATGGGATTGCAGCAGGGACAGATGTACTGTAACAACATAATCATTTTACTGCCTGCTTAACATGCCGCTGAGCAAATAAATATTGAAAATCCTGTTTCTTCATTTATGGCAATTACCAGTGTGCTTTATTAACACAAAGCTTCAGAAAACATGACTGTTACTACACTAAGTTAACAAAAATCTGTATTCAGTCCAGTCTGTGGGTCAGATCTGCTTTAAAGTTGCCTGTCCAGCCTTGCCTTCACTAATATGAGTGTGGAAATGCGTATAATGTCGGGTGCTCTTTGTTCTCAGCTACACCATGGCAGATTTTTCTCAAAAGCAATCCATTGAAATCCAACAATACAATATGACAACAAATAACATAAAGGAATTTCATGCAGAGAAAGGTATTTCATACTTACTATTTACTTACTTACTATTTAAGTGCTTGCTGTTTTGCATGTGGGGTTTAGGAAAGTCAGGCTTAAGGGGATTATGTCATGATATTTATGATGTACATTACATCTAAGTTACACTTTTTACATTACAAATTTGGAGGGAGGGATATCACTCCAACGTTGTCAGGGCCCGAAGGCGCAGTTTGGAGTGTGGACCAAGGAGGAAGCAAGTAAAAGCACAGTTCGTGGCACAGAAAGGGTTTAGGCAAAAGAGTCGTCAAATCCAGGCAAGGGTCAGTTCAGGCGGCAAGGTTTCAAGGTCAAGTTTCAGGCAAAAGGTCGATCAACAAGAGTTCAATCACAAAGAGCACCCAGGAACACAAGTAGTAGAACCTATAATGGGCACTGTTAAGATTTCCCAGCATCCTTAAATAGGCATAAATTGACGCCCACGACAATACGCTGCGTCAAAGTTGACGCAATGGCATCATCACGCTGTCGCTGAAAGCGACGTAGATCTGCCGGCAGGTAAGCACGGGTGTTCCTAACAAACGTATAGTGCAGCAGCAAAGAGTGATTTAAGTTTATCAGAGCATAAGTCACATGCCTGAGGGCACCTCGGAAACTAACATATTGTCTAGCCCCTTGTCACATTTCAAAATTAAAAGTAAAAAACAAAATCTGCCCTGTTGAAAATGGATTTAGGTGCAGGATTCATCTTGAGCACCGATGAATAAAAAAAAAAAATATATCCCTTTAAGTACACAGAGCACAAGCGCATAAGGCTGTTTTTTAATATGAGTTATTACAAAGTTTGAATTTGAACTTTTGCTGCAAGTAAAAATTTTTGTGCTAAAACTCCTGAATTAGAATTGTGCTTTCAAAAACATGTATGTGTAGAGGAGTTAAGGTTTAGGCAACCTTTAGGTATGTTGGTCCCCCTGGTTGGTCCCCTGGGCATAACTTAGTCAGCTTGATCCCAGGAATTTAGTTAGAAAGTTAAGCTTGGTTCTTTTTCCCAGAGAGATGCTGAGTAGTTCCCCTGAGGTTAAAAAAAAAGTATGACTTTTTGCGTTATAGTTCCCCTACACATTTGTGGACCAACATTTCGTCAGAATCTCTTAGCTCCAAGATTGCAAATAAGCATTCATGCCCCGACTATAGTTCCATAGGCTGAACCACCGCATAATATTAACAATGACAACACTGAGAGGCCAAATTTATCTCATTATTTTCTGAAAAATACTCCAACCAAATCTGCACAGGTTTTTCCACTTATTTATCAAAACATTTTCCCTAAAACTTTTTGTGTGGGAAAATACCCCCCAAAAAATTGTGATATAAACAAATCATACGATTTTTTTTTTCAAATTTTCTCCCTGAAAACTGATTTTTTTTTTTTCAGATTTTTGCCCGACACCACAAAATCTTCAGATTAATGTATGAAACCCAGCTCAGATCCCATTGACTTTTATGCAACCGTTGCAGGTCTGAGATGTCTGACTTTTGGATTCTGACTTTCCATCTTCGGGGTATAATAAATCCCAAAAAAAATTAGAATTTTTTGGGTTTTTGGCATTCAGACTTTAATAAATAACCACTTTGCAGTTAGTTTAATTTATTGTAATTATGAAGTTTTGGGTAGTGATGGGCGAATTTATTCGCTGCGAAATCCCGTGATTCGCCGCTGGCGAATAAATTTGCGAATCGGCAGCGAAATTTTGCTTAGCGAAACTTCGCTAAAAAAAGAGTCGCACGTTGTTTTTGCGTTCCTCAACTCGTTTCGCTAATTTTTCGCCAATTCTTTTCGGCGAAGCGAATCTCGGGAGATTCGCCCATCACTAGTTTTGGAATTTAAATTAATCTGATTTTCAGTTTGCCAGATAAGCCACTGCCTGGTTGCTAGGCCAAGTAGGACTGAAAATCAGTACAATGGATATATGAACAGGAATAAAATTGATGTTATGAATAACAATAACAAAATAGCCTTAGCAATAATATACTTGGTCAAAATCATAATAAAATAACCTTAGCAATACATGGTTATCAGGCTTTATCATTATTTCAGGCAAAAGAGAGAGGAAGCATTTATTTTTAAAGTTGACTATATCTATATCATACAAAATAACTTTGAACCCCCCTTATTTGATTGTATATTTTTATAGAAATTATTATGAATATTTAGGGGGTATATTTATTAATAATCATATTTTCTGAGTTTAAAATGTTTATAATTATTACAAAATTGTTAGTTACAAACAAGATTTGTGATTGTTAAAAAAATAAAGTAGTAAAGAAAACACAAATGTATTTTTAAAAAATGTTACCATGACTTTTCAATAAAATTATTGATCAAGATTTCTTAATGCAAAATCCCAATTTTTAATTTTAAGAAACTTCCCCCATAGCTTATTTCAAACGTTTATATGCTCCTAATTATGTCGCTGGAAACTCAGTTCAATTTATGAATAAATCATTACAATATTCAAAAAATAGGATTAATTTTGGCAAAAATAGCACCCACTTTGTGAATAGTTGTGATCCATCTCCAGTACAGTAAATATTTGGAAATTTTAACAGAAGTACACAATTCTACATCTTGAGATTAACATGGTGGCATTAGGAATAAAGATGTATTTGTTGTACAAGTACTTGAATGTGACTTTACTTTAATAGCATTGTTTCTATGGTCTCAGGGGAAAGATATTCAATTAAAATGTATTTGAATTGCAAAACACATCATGCACTGTTCTTGATTACTTGTGGCAGTTTCATTAGGAATAGTTTAAGAAAACTTTGCAGACAGATATACTGAGCATGTTAACCACCTACTTGGCTGGGTGCTAACAAGAAGTCATATAAAGTCTGAAAAAAGAAAGCACTCCCG
>CM044434.1:90391348-90405775 GCA_024363595.1 Xenopus borealis | reverse complement strand
TAGTGGTGGGGAGGAGAGCAGAATCAGGCCTAAGCAGATTGTGGTTGTAGGGGATTCAATAATTCGGAAAGTCGATAGGGTACTTTGTCGTCCGGATCGCTACAACCGAACAGTTTGCTGTCTACCTGGTGCCAGGGTTCGGCATGTGGTTGATCGGGTAGACAAATTATTGGGTGGGGCTGGGCATGACCCAACTTTCTTAGATGGAAGACCTTAAAGACTGAGTTCAGGGATCTAGGCTCTAAGATTAAGGGAAGGTCTTCCAATGTAATTTTTTCGGAAATTTTACCTGTGCCACGTGCAAGTTTAGGGAGACGGCGTGAGCTTAGGGAGTTAAATGCCTGGCTCAAGTCTTGGTGTAGTAAGGAAGGGTTTGGTTTCCTAGAGCACTGGGCTGATTTTTCCTTGGGGTACAACCTATACAGTCGTGACGGATTGCACCTCAATGGAAGGGGGTCCACTGTGCTAGGTGATAGAATGGCCAAGAGGTTGGAGGAGTGTTTAAACTAGGCAAGTGGGGGGTGGGTGAGAGAAAGAATTATGGGGAGACTAGGGTAGAAGGGGCAGTGGGATAAGTAAGGGGTCATGGGGATGGAGTGAGGGGTGCATACAGTTTACCAGCTAAGGAGGTTCCTCTGTTACAAGGAAAACAGACTAATATTTACTTAACATATACAGTAATTCCCCTCAAAGTAATGTACATTTAAAAAGTAAAAGTAGTAACCTCTGCTGTATGCTGGCAAATGCACGAAGTTTGTTAGGTAAAATGGGAGACCTAGAATTAATTGCATGCTCTAAAAATTATGATATAATTGGTATCACTGAGACCAGGTGGGATGAAACATGTGACAGGACTTTGAATTTAAATGGGTACACCATTTTTAGGAGGGACAGAGGAATTAGAAATGGGAGAGGAGTGTGTTTGTTTGTTAAGCTTGAATTAAAGTCATGCACTAAAGAAATAACCATTACGGGCACTGGTGAGGGTTTGGAATCCCTCTGGGTAGAGATTTCCACTGGGCATAAGGTTACAAAGAAAATTTTCATTGGTGTATGCTATAAACCACCTTGTATAAGTGACGAGTATGAAGCCCAGCTACTTTTACAAATAGAAGCGGCTTCACAACTAGGTCAAGTTATAATTATGGGTGACTTCAATTATCCGGACATTGGTGGGTTTATGGGGTTGCCAAGACAGATAAAGTGTGAGGACTCACCCTGGTGGGCTAGTGGGGGCACGGCGGGGACGCCCGCCGCGCCATCGGCGGGGACGCCCGCCGCACCAATCCTTGCCGGCATCCTCTTCTTAGTGTGCGCGCGGCGCGCACTTCCTCTATTTATAGGCGCATGCGCGCTGACGTTGTGACGTCAGCGCGCAATGGCGCGAAGTTTAAAATATTTAAAGGGGCTATTTTGTTAAACTCATTGCCCGTGATAGGATTCTCTCCTGGTGCCTTTTCTGTGCTATTGAAGCTTCTGCCTTGTTCTGATTCCTGTGTTTGACCCTGCCTGGCTATTGATTATCCTGTTTTCTGTATTCCTGACCTGTGCCTGTTCTGACTACCGATTCTGCCTAATCCTACCTGATTGATCACCCGGTTTGACCCTTTGCCTGCCTGACGATTCCTTGCTATCAGCCTGCCTTGACCCTGCCTGTGTTTTACTACGAACCTGCCTCATCCTGTTGTACCGTGACCTTTGGCCTTAAAGACTCTAATACTGTTGTGCCCCATTGCTGGCCAGAACTCCTGCCCTGCACCTCTCGTTTAAGTCCAGGTGGCATCTGAGTAGCTGAGGGCTCCTCCCGAAGCCAAAGGCGGCCACACTACTGGTGAAGCACGAGCCGAGACCAGGGTGCTTGGTACTTGTTCTGGTATTTGGGTGCCGACCGTGACATAAAGCTAGTAGGTTTATAAATATGCTAAATGACAACTTTTTATCCCAGCTCGTTCAAGAACCTACTAGGAATAACTCTCTTTTGGATCTTGTAATAACTAATAATACTGAACTCATCTCTAGCATTTGTGTGGGTGAGCATTTAGGGTATAGTGATCATAACATGGTCTCCTTTGAGATTCTGTTGCAGAGGTAACTCTATAAGGGAGTAACTAAAACATTGAATTGCAGGCGTGCAAACTTTGAGTATAAGAGTATCTCTGCAACATATTAAGTGGGAAATGCTTTTCACAGGGTTAAACACTGAACAAAAATGGGAAGTCTTTAAAATGCTGCTTAGTAAATATACATGTCAGTATATTCCGCTTGTAAGCAAGGAACGTTTTGGAAAGCAAAACCTTTTTGGTTCAATAGAAGTGTTGGTGTTGAGGTGGGTAAGAAAATACGTGCTTTTAAGGCTTTCAAGTTAGCTGGGACAGCCGAATCATTTATAAGGTACAAGGAGGCCAATAAATCATGCAAAAGAGCTGTCAGGCAAGCTAAAATCGATAAGGTAAAGGATATAGCAGTAAGCAGTAAAAAGAATCCAAAATTATTTTTTAAATATATTAATAGTAAAAAATTGAAACATGAAGGGGTAGGACCTTTATTATCAGAGGTGGGTCAGCTTGTTAATGAGAACAAGCAAAAAGCTCAGATTCTGAATGCATACTTTTCGTCTGTCTACAAAAATGAGGAACCAGCTAATGAAGGTTTCCTTATTAAAAGCTTTTCGAAGGATTAATAAAGGATAGGATACTGGACTTCATAGTAAATAACAATACTATGAGTTTGGGCCAGCATAGTTTTATGCATAATAGATCTTGCCAGACTAACTTAATTTCTTTTTGATGAGAAGGTAAGCAGGGACCTCGATTCTGGGATGGCTGTGGATGTGATTTATTTCACTAAAGCATTTGATAAAGTGCCACACAGAAGTTTACTGGTTAAATTAAGGAATGTTGGCCTGGAACATAGTATTTGTAACTGGTTAGAGAACTGGCTAAAAGATAGACTACTAAGAGTGGTGGTAAATGGAACATTTTCTACTTGGACCAGTGTTGTTAGTGGGGTACCACAGGACTCTGTTCTGGGCCCCTTGCTTTTCAACTTGTTTATTAATAAACTGGATGTGGACATTGAAAGTACGGTTTCTATTTGTGCAGACGATACTAAATTGTGCAGAACTATAGGTTTCATGCAGAATGCTGCCACTTTTCAGAGTGATTTGTCTAAGTTGGGAAACTGGGCAGCAAACTGGAAAATGAGGTTCAATGTTGATAAATTCAAGGTTATGCACTTTGGCAAAAATAATATTAATGCAAGTTATACACTAAATGGCAGTGTGTTGGGAGTTTCCTTAAGTTAGAAGGATCTTGGGGTTTTTATAGATAACAAGTTGTCTAATTCTGTGCAGTGTCATTCTGTTGCTACTAAAGCAAATAGGGTTCTCTCCTGCATAAAAAGGGCATAAACTCAAGGGATGAAAACATAATTATACCTCTTTATAGATCCTCTTTATAGATTATAGTAAGACCTCATCTGGAAAATGCAGTGCAGTTTTGGGCTCCAGTCCTTAGGAGGGGTGCAACTAAACTGGTTAGAGGGATGGAAGACTTAAATTATGAGGGTAGACTGGGTTGTTTTCTCTGGAAAAAAGGCAGGGGACATGATTACACTGTACAAATACATTAGAGGACATTAAAGACAAATATCAGGGGACCTTTTTGTTATTTTCAATAAATCTTTATTGATTTTCCAAAAAAATATAAATGTGTTGACATTTGTTACATAAACAGAAATGCTCATATGTTATATCCATACATATACAACGTTTGTGACATTAATTAAGTACTCTCTGTACATTTCTAGGTGTCTATATTTGTTATGATACATATTCCATTTCCAACAGATGTCTATTCTAACAATATTTGGCAAATTGTTAGGCCAGTTTATGCAATAATAAACTATCCATCAAACCTAACTAAATAATAAAAGATAACTGTTATAATAAGAGAGTGGTATGCTTCGTTGTATACTGTAGATCAGGGGACCTTTTTACCCATAAAGAGGATCACCGCACCAAAGGCCACCCCTTCAGACCAGAAGAAAAGGACTTTCATTTAAAGCAGCGCAGGTGGTTCTTCACAGTGAGGACAGTGAGGTTGTGGAATACACTGCTGGGTGATGTTGTGATGGCTGATTCTGTTGATGCTTTCAAAAGGGGCTTGGATGATTTTTTTGGACAGACATAATATCAAAGGCTATTTTGATACAGAACTCTAAAGTTAGTGGCAGATTTACTAAATTCACACGAAGAATTCGAAGTGCGATAGAATTTGCATTAAATTAGAATTCAAATCTTCAAATATGCAAATATTTATTCAAATATTCGATGGCCCCTTTAAAATTTTATTCGACCACCTACTTCGCCAGAATCAAGCTACCGAATTGGGAAGCATTACTTTTGATAGAATATAGAAAATTTGATCGATCAATTCAAATGATTGATCGATCAGATTTTTTATATTCGATCATTCGATCATCTAATTGTGAAGGATTTGACCTCACATGGTCGAATTTCGAATTTTTTTTAAAATTGTAAATGTATTGGCTAAGTTATTTTGCTTTTTTATTATTAGTTCATTTTGCAAATTTTTTATATTCATAATCAGAGAAAATAGATAAGAGAGATAATCAGAGATGTAACTACAGAGAAATCAGAGAGGTAGTTATGTCATTGTTCATAATGAATATTGTAAAGACAGACCTTAATTAACATTTCCAGGGGCTCTTTTTGTAGTAGATTCAAGTGACATTTTGTGACATAGTTGCCTGTTTAAAATCTTTGTAAACAATATAGAAAAAGTTTGATTAGTTTGATTGGAGGATTCATAGTGATTAGTTTGTACTACTGTATATTCTTGAAATTCAGAAGATTATAGTCATTTAGGCAAGATCTTTGGGGCAGTATTTTAGTTTTTAATATTTTTGCATGACAGAAATACAGCAACTTCAGTGTAAGAAGCTGCCAAAAATAATCTGAGAATGTTTCATTATAATAAGAAACTCCTGGGTCCTCATTAGGCAAAGCAGTGAACTCATAAATAATGCTAAGTTATAAAGATCAAGAACTTATTCTTTGATTGCTTTTTTAGATTTATAACAGAACTACTTGACTAGGACTGACTCTACCTAAATTCTACAGAAATCGTGTTTCCTATCTTACCAAATGAACAATAGCTCACTGAACAATGAGACCAGTGATGTTTCTGCCAGGTGGAATCTGAATGATGACATCAACTGTATTATGTTATTCATTATTTAAATGTGAGACAAAAACTGAATATGCTTGGTAGTTTAGAGCTTATTTATGAAAACTATACTGTTTCTTTTAAAAAAAGGCTAGAATCTAGAAATAATGTAGAAGAAGGAGACATTTGTTGTTATTATGCTTCTTGTCAATGCCTATTTTTTTTACTTAGTTTTATCTTACATTTTTGTGTTCATCACAAGATACAACAGCATTACTTTGTTAAGGCCTGACACTATGGGGCAGATTTACTAAGGGTCGAATTTGAGGGTTAAAAAAACAATCTAATTCAACCATCAAATTTTATGGGAATAAAAATCCTTTGAATTTGAATTCCCATTTATGTATGGGAAAATTCTTGTAATGGCTATGTATAGGAATGCCTTGATGCTTATAAATAGTAACGCTTTAGGAAGCATACAATAGTACTATTCTCCATTTTCAAGTTTCTGTAATAAGCAGAGTATTCTCAGCAACATGCTTTCATTAGATATTTTGTGTTTTTAAAGTTATTTGTGTTGGCTGGTTTATTGTATCAGTGATGTATTGACTTTCTGCAAAAGGAACAGTTAACCAACTTATTGATGCGTAATTTAATAGGGAAGCGTATACAATGAAGCATTCAGATGTAGATATCCAGCAGTGCAGTTCTCAACTTTGCTGATTATTTGCCAGCAAGAGCCAAAATATGAAGAAAAGAGAATGAAAAATCATCCTTTATACTTGAGCAGGAAACCTAAGCATTATATTTGTGTGTAACCAGAAGCCAGCTATAGGTTGCTCAGGTGACACTGGTCTTCATTTAATCCTACGGACAAACAAAAGTGCTTACACATGCATGGTTTACAGAATAACTGGTAACCTGGCTTTCCAGATAATGGTTTTTCCATAATTTGGAGAACCGCACCTGAAGGCTCTGTTAACATGTACTGTATGTAGACATATAAACATAAAATAGTTCCAATAAAGTTATTTTACCATGAACATGGATTTATGTTATCATAGTTACCATCAACAGCATAATAGTATTATTGTGTCTCAGAATTCTGGATAATGCTGGATAATAAATGTCATAGAAGTACTGGCTTGTATACGGTATATTAAAAAAAAAGATATGTACCGTATATATATGTAGGGATATCTTTTTTTTTAATATACTGTATAAAAGCCAGTACTTCTATGGCACATTTATTATCCAGCATTATCCAGAATGCTGAGACACAATAATACTATTATTTTTATTATTTTTTATTTAATTATTATTTTCTGACCCGTTTGCTTTTTTTTCTCTTTATTATTTGAAAGTGCTATGTTGTTGATGGTAACTATGATAAAATAAATCCATGTTCATGGTAAAATAACCATAAATCCATGTTCATGGTAATATGGTTCATGGTAATATATATATATTTATGTGTATGTAGGGATGTGAAAATTAGACACCCGTACGTATTTGTAGCAGGCACTTTCCTGATAATATGGATGCCTAATGGGTCCTAATGGGGGCCTTGTGCTTATGTAATCCCCTGTAGTTCTCACAGTGTACACAAGATGGCACTGTGTTAAAGTATAAAGGTCATGGGACAAATGTGGTTGGGGCCCTTTTTCTACAGCCAGCTCTGCAGGCTGATGGGAAGAAGTATTGTCCCTTGGGAATATAGGCCTTACTACAGAATAGTTATACCCTGTCATAGATTGCTCTAGGAGTGATAGAAAGGGTAAGAAGTTGAGCAGCTCAAGCTCCGCCAGGAGAAATAGAGGGATTAAGATCCCGGTTACAAATTACCAAGAAGCAGGGACTAAGGGGCAGATTTACTATTGGTTGAATTTCGAATTCAAAAAAATTCGAAATTCGACCATGTGAATAGGTAGGGAAGTAAAATCCTTCGAACACACTAAAGACAAGAGGAGCTGGTCGAGATGTGAGACACAAGGGTCTGAGCTAGGGGAAGGTGGCAGAAGAGGTACCTGCCTGGCGCCCCTCCACCTTTGTGCCCTAGGAAATTGCCTCTTCTTCCTACCCCTAGTTCCGGCCCTGCTATGAGTATATGCTGTCTGAATGTTTTGTTTTCTGAATGCTCTCTTTATGATTCCAATGGGAATATGTTCAATGGTTAATAAACATGGTTTGGTTCAAGCATTAAAGAAAAGCACTGGTGCCCAATTTGGGTGAACTAGCATTGGTTTACAGTTATACTACACCCTTCCTCCACCTCTCTGCTAGGGCTTACATCTGAAAAAAGAGTTTCATCCATGGTATAATACTACTTACAAGTAGCTAAGAACTGACATCAGAGAAATCAGTTTATTATATATATATATATATATATATATATATATATATTTATATACAGTATCTGTAAAACAGTTTTTGTAAGCAGTTGCATAACAATGCTATGTCCTGAGCCCCCCTGCAAAAAATCCTTGGAGGGACCTTATGTACAGCATGCATGTGCCTGCCTGCCATTGAGTACAGTTTGCAGCTGGACTGAATAGTGGCTATAGAGGAAGCAGATCCAGTGGACCGGGCCTCCCTGTCTTTCTGTTTCTCTCCAATCAAAGGAGAATGCAACTCTTCTGGCTCAAAACCCCATCCACCCCCCCTCCCTCCTCTGCCCCGGCCTACCTCCCCCCGCTTGCCAAACACTGAAATGCAGGTCATTGTGCTTCAGAATTCATTTTTGGTGCATAAAACAGAGCATGGTGCAAACACACAAAAAACATGTCAGTTTGCACACAGTTTTTAGACTTTGCACCCTGTTTATATTGTTAAAGCCCTCTCACATGTACCTGACCAAAATATGTGTGTAATTACATGTAAATAGTTTACATTATAACTGTGCTGTGCCCTCTAAATTTGAGATGATCTGCTATTCTTTCTTCCAGTCTGGAACAGATGATGTCTATAAGATAAAGTAATGGATTTTTAAGAGCCGATTTATGAGGTGCTGATTATGTTTCCTACACTTTGCGATTTAAAAATCTTATTTCAGTCCATTGCAAAAAAGCTGTTAATATAATTAAGAAGATCGCACAATCACTAAAAATAATTTGCCGCTGATTAATGGATAAAAAAATGCAACAGGTGGAAGCTGCACTAAGTAATGAACACACACATTTTAAATCACTTGCATAATTTTTTTTATTATTCATTTGTGAATTATGTTCTTTTTGGATATGCAATTATGACATGCAACAGATGGTAAAATTGTCGCTACTCATCGATTAAACTCTCCAATCCAAAATAAAACAGAAAAATGTGGAAGGTAATTCGTTTTTTGTAACCTGTTTTGCAAAGTTATTTGTGTGTCAGTCTTATCACATACGTACACGACATACACATCTTTGCAAAGGACAATCTGCCCGTTTCTTTTCAGCAGGTTATTGCTGTTTCAGCAGGTTTTAGATAGCGAATAGTCGAATTTGAATTTTTAAAGAGACAGTACATGATACATTTCTAAATTCAAATTTTTTGCAAATTCAAATCGAATTTGGATGATGTCCTAGTCAAGGAACACAAAAATTGCTTGAAATTCCAATTTTTTCAATTGAAAATTCACCTCGACCTGTGATAAATCTGCCCTCAAAATTTATTTAAAGGTCTTTTTCGATTGAAAATGGACTTATTTCGATCGAATAAAAAATAGTTTGAATCGTTCGATTTGATTTTGCGGAGAATCGTTTGAATCGTTTGATCAAATGGAACGATTCTCCACAAAGTCCTTCGAATTCTTCGAATTCTTGGAACTTAGAAGAAGGTTCTATGAGGTCCCCCATAGGCTAAAATGGTGATTTGGAAAGCTTTCAGGTGGCGAATAGTCAAAGTCAAAGGATTTTTAAAGGGCAAGTACTTCGAAATTCGAAAACTTTAATTTTTCAATTTGAATCGAATTTTGGGCTATTTGATAGCCAAAGCAGCCCAAAATTACTGCAAATTTTGAATTTAAAAAATTCAAATTTTATTCAAATTTTCACTCCGACCTTTAGTTAATGTGCCCCTAAATGTATATACGGGATTGGTCAAACATACAACACAACATTGCATTTTTCTAAAATCTCCTTCTTTAAAGACTTAGGGGTTTATTTATCAAGGTTAGCATCTGCATTTTTGCCATGATTTAAATTTTGCTGCACAAAAAAAAAAATGTAAAACTCAAATGTATAAAAATCAGGAGTTATCCTAAGCAAAATTCAAGTCATTTTTATCTTGAGTTTTAATTTGAGTCTTCGAGTTTTTAAACACAAATTTGAGTTTTTTAAGCCTATAAACTTGAATTAAAATTTTTTTTTTCATGATTGTATTTGATTCAGTTTTTTTTATATAAGTAACAGTTGGATAAAAAACAAGTTCATGTCCAAGCAGAGCCTTCTGCACTGTGCCATTTAACATATGCAACCATATAGGCAATCATAGCCCTTCCTCAGGAACGATATTCTTGCTTGTGTTGCTCCTCAACTCTTTTAACATTTGAATGTGGCTCATGGGTAAAAATAGTCTCAGGGTGATTTTTTTTGTCTCAGCAACAATTTTGTCTCTGCAACTTTTTTGTTGCAACAAAATTTTACTACTGAGACCACAAGAAAAAATGCCCATTGACTTTAATGCATTTGGAGTGAGAAAACATTGTTGCAGACTTAAATATTTGTCGACCATTGATATCAATGTGTTTCAGATTTGCTCATCACTATAAACTAGCAATAACTAGTGGTGGTACAGATTATTTATCTCTGGGGTGAAAAGTTTTTTGTTTCAGCAATCTGCAGCTCCACCAATACAGACTTCAATTGTAGAGGATAGAGTTAACAGAGGTTGGGCTCATTTATAAACTTTGCGCTGGGTAGATTGGTTTGCAAAGTGAATATATTTGTCCTGACAGATTTGTGAATTTGTTTTTCACATTACGAATGTCTCTAAGAGCTTTTTAAATATGGCAAAAATCGCAAATTGCGAATATTTATGCGCACACTCTACATTTGAATTCCGCCACAACTTTGTTGGTGGAGAAAATATTCACAAAACAGTTTTGCAAATTGCGAATTTAAGTTACTGTCAACGTTATTTGTGCACAACAACCTTGCAAAGTGCCTGCACTCACACAAAGGGGCATATTTACTAAGGTTCTAAGCGAATTTTCGAATAAAATTAGAATTTCAAAGTAATTTTGGGCTACTTCGACTATCGAATAGCCCAAAATTCGATTTGAAAAAAATTTGAAAATTCAAAAATTCTAATTTTGAAGTACTGTCTCTTTAAAAAACTTCGAATTTGACACTTTGCAACCTTAATGCTGCAGATTTGCCATTGTAGCCTATGGGTCCTATAAAATGAATTTTTTATTTTTTTTTCTATTCGAAATTCGACCAATAGTAAATCACGACCAAAGTGTATGTCTTGTTTGCTAGTCATTTGCAAAAATGTATTCACAATACGAATTCGAGAAAACCGGAAAGATGGGCACAGCAGTGTAATATTTTAGCATCCATAAAAGAGCATGAGCAAAACAACCATTTGCAAACAATTATGTGATGCGTAAACTATATATTACCCCTCCATGGGTCTTGCAGAATCTGGGATCCAAGTATGAGTAACCAGTCATTTTGACAATTAACATCTTAAATAGGTTTATATAATAATAACCTGCATAGTACCATCTGCCATTCCAGCCAGAGTAATTGTTTAAGAAAGCTAGGAAACTGGAGTAACCCTTTCTCTATACTAAAAACAGGGGTCCAGCTGAGAGCAAGAGCCTTGAATTCCCCAAAATCTCTTGGTGTAAGGTCAGCGGGCTCAGGAGGGGATGCAGACCAAGGAGGAAACAACAGTCCAACAAACACGGTACAGGCAAGGATCAGGAACAAATCAGGGTCAAAGTCCAGGCAAGAGGTTCAGTTCAGGCAGCAGAGGTTCAGGAGTCCAGGAACAAGGCAAGGTCATACACGAATAAGTCCACAAGAGAGTCAGGATCAGCGCACCCAGGAACCACAAAGGAGAACCTATAATCGGGCACCAGTCCAGCGTCCAGAGTCTCCTTAAATAGGCCCCAATTGGCGCCAAAACGGACGCAGGCGTGATGGCGTCACGACGCATGCACGCGCATTGTGGGTTGAAATGCACAAGACAACTGGTTTCATGCATGTTTTGTTCATTATATTTTCTCCCACTGTCACGCAAAATCCTCACAAGCTCAGAGATTTAGTGGAGACTTGTCTAATTGCTTATACCAACTGTATGGACTTTTGTGTTCTGTACAATAGATATCTGGACAGAGAAAGACTGAGATGCATAAACAAATAAATGATAAAATCGACGTTAGATGTAGATAGATAGTGGTGGGCGAATCTGTGGCATTTCACGAAAAATTCACAAAACACTGCCACGTCTCGTCTTGGACACTGGCGTTCGTTTTTGGATGCTGGCACACATTGCCAGTGTCGAGAAAATGGACACCCTCATCTAAATACGGACGCCTGTGTCCAAATACGGACGATGGTGACAAAAACTAGACGCCGGCCCCAAGCGAATTAATTCTCCCATCACTATAGACAGATACAGTAGATAGACAGACAGACAGACAGATAGATAGATAGATAGATAGATAGACTGACAGGTCTTTCCCCTTTGATATTAATTTTGTGTAAATTTAGGATTGATAGTGAAGTTTGTCTGTACATTGTTTTTTTTCTGTGTTCATTTTCACATTCACAATTTTCTTTCTAGTAAATCAAGCACAGCTTTACCTTATTACAATTGTTGCCAATGACTTTTGCTAATGGAGTCTCACAGTAGCATTTGATTTCAGAA
Organism: Xenopus borealis; assembly: GCA_024363595.1. NCBI lineage: Eukaryota > Metazoa > Chordata > Amphibia > Anura > Pipidae > Xenopus > Xenopus borealis. Next base: position 90,393,725 of record CM044434.1, on the reverse strand, counting down.
AGTCTTTATGAGATTAACAACTATACAGTTACAGCTAATGTTCCCAGTGGTGTCTGACTTATTAAAAGGCTAACATTGTCTTGTATAAATGCCTTTATGCAATACTCATGAAATCATTTAAAAACTAAAACATTATTTTATAGTGCAAAACACCATTTAGTTCTGATTGATATATACAGTATATATGACCATTTGACATACTGAATATCAGTAAATATAAATACACTGGTTAAAAGGCAAATCAGTCAAATGCTAATCCCTCTGGGGCATATTTATTATGCTGTGTAAAATGAAAATTCCATGAAAATGGTGTAAAAAGCTGTGTAAAATAAATTGTGAATTTATCAAGGTGTGTAATTTTACGCAATGCCAACGACAATTTTGCTGACGTTATTTTACATTGCTTACAGCGGAAGTCACTCTAAGAAAAAACACAAAGCCTGGCCTGGTGTATTATTCCACTGTTTCTGACACAATATAATAAATATGCCCTTCTGTGAAATACTCCAGCTAAACCCTGACAAAATCATGTAGAAGCCAATGGCAGATGGTCACTTAAATTAAATTCGATTCAGGTTTTTGGGTTGATCCTATTCACCTGACTTGTAAAAATTTGATTAATGGAAGTTTAAAGAACTCACATGAATTCGAAATTTGACCCTTGATAAATGTGAATCTATGGGTCAGATTTATTAACGTTCCAATGGTAAATTCGAATTTAAATTTACAAAAAATGTTTGGGTCAAAACTCACATATTTGAATTTATAACCCCCAACTTGTATTTGATTTCAAATGTGAGATTTATCACACCTCAACCCTGAAATCAGTTCTAATTCAATTATTTCCCACTTAAAACCTGCCAAAAAGTCAATGGCAGATGCCAATTGAAATCACATAACTTCAAAATTTAAACTTTGAAAAATAACCCCCTAAACCTCACAAATTTGAATTATTGTAAACAAGCCTCTATATGACTGAATATTATGACTACAATGCTAATAATATTTTTTACTAAGTATAATAGGACATTGCTTTATTTGCACTGGGAAATAGTGATAAGCAACATTTTTGTGAAAGTTTTGGTAGCAAAATTCAGCATTTTGCCATTGGCAAATATCTTTACAAAATGTTATAACAAAGGATTTCACTTAATTGCAGTAACAAAATGTCCATACTACAGTGTATTTTTGCAGAAAAAAAGCTGCTCCATTGACATTTTTCAGTAGTTTTGCAAATTTCCCAGTCAAATGGGACAGGTTAGCCTATCAATGCTGGGAACTGGTCCCATTTGCTTTGCTTGCATTATGGAATTAGTTATTTTGAAATCCAGTATCCAGAAACTTCAAAATTATTCAAATGACATTAACCAGTGTGTATGTTAAGCAAATTATTAAAATGTTTTAAATTATTTTCTTTTTCTCTGCAAGTCCCTTGTATTTGATGCTTCATTTTTCTCTGAATTCCCTTGTGCTTGATGGTTACTAAGATTTGTAGATCCTTGATGGTGGCAAAACAAGCATGTTTGGTTTATTTGATAAAATCTTTTAGTAGAAATTGTATAGTGATCTTAATTACACAAAAAAACCTGTATACAAAAAAGTTCATGTTCCAATTGATCTGTATAATAGTTTCTATGCCTTTATTTTGGTGTACACTAAACCCTATATACAAAAAAGTCCAGGTCTGTGCCTGTATTTGGGTGTGCAATAGATCTTTTACGGCAATACTGTGACAAATGAATTGTGACCTATAATAAAAATGTCCCTTCTACAGTAGTATTCTGTATATGTAAATTAGATTATAATCTAACAAATGCTAAATGCAACATGATACCTATATTTTTATAACCAAAATGTTATTATATTCCCACCCAGTAAGACATTTGAATTCAGGGTTGTGACTTTGATACATGGAGAAAAAGTTTTCCTGTGTTTTAGAAGACAGAATATATATAATTTAGTGGATTGCACATTAACTTTTGGGACTATGTGCATCTGCATATCCCTCTTCAGCAATGTGTCACAGGCAATCTCTGATCCCTCTTCAAAGCAGACTTGCCAGTGTTATTTAGCTTCACAGAAGATTCAGGAGCAGCTATTTAGTCTTGTGAAGAAAGACTTTCTTATTCAGCTTCAGGGAGAGCAGATAATATGTTTAGTAGATAAATGTATAGCAAACATGCTGCGATATCAAAATGAATAAATAATTACAGTTTAAGCAACAAAATGGAGCTAAGCCTAAACCAACAGTTATATTTCAGTCTACTTAGAATGTATTCTTTGCTCTTAATGCTTGCTCCGGTATATGAGATTTACCGTGTAATTTACTCTTCTCTTCAGTTTCTAAGGTGATATTTTATATATATATATATATATA
>CM044434.1:90229689-90372303 GCA_024363595.1 Xenopus borealis | reverse complement strand
CCTCGGCTACCAAACACAAAGGAGCTAGATAAATAACCCCTTTAGAGTTAAAGTATTTCTGTTCAGGTGATCTCTGAGGCAGCACAGAGATTATCACGAAATGGTGGTTCAAGGCAATATTTACTTAAATATATGTTCCAGTTTGATAAGATTTTTTAATATGCCACTTAATTTATATAAACTATATGTTGCTCAAGTATTCATTTTGGGGGTATAGTTTTCCTTTAACCAGTTTATCTGCACGTCTCTGCCCTCTCTCCAGCTCATTTATATTCCTTTTAATAACTGGAGTCCAAAACTGCACTGCATACTCCAGGTGAGTAATTACCATGGACCTATAAAGAGGCAAAATTATGTTTTCATCCGTTCAGATTATGCCCTTATGCCCCTTTGCTTGGATACACTGCTTGGACAACTTGTTATCTACAAAAAGCCCTAGGTCATTCTCAATGAATGCAATGCCTGACACACTGCCATTAAGGGGCAGATTTACTAAGCTCGGGTGAAGGATTCAAATCGAATCATTCGAATGAATCATTCCATAGAATAGAATGATTATAATAAATCGTTAGATTCAAATAAGAAAATCGTTCGAACATTCGACCATTCGATGGTCGATGTACTTGCCCTTTAAAAAGTTTTTTCATTGCCTACTTCGCCAGATTAAACCTACCGAGTTTCTATTTTTGCCTATAGGAAGCTCCCATAGGCTTTTTCTAAGTTTTTTTTCATTGAATAGAAATCATCAGATTTTTCGAAAAAATCATACAAATCGTATGATTTTTTGTGAAATCAGCTAAATTTGTACGATTTTTTCATGAAATCAGATTTTAGTACGATATTTTCGTGAAATCGGATGATCGCTATTCGATCGTTCAATAGATCAAATGACGGTAAAATCCTATGAATTAGATATTCGATTTCGTTTTAACCCTCAAAATTTGACCCTTGATAAATGTGCCCCTAAGTGTATAACTCTCATTTATATTATTTCAGCCAAAGTGCATAACCTTGCATTTAGCAACACTTAACCTCATTTACATACATTATATTACACATGATAACCCTGGAGCAATAGCATGGTACGTGTTATGTACAAATGACCTTTGCATCAACGGTCTCTATACCTTGCAGCTCAATTAAACCATTTAGTTTCATGGGTTAAAAAAGAAAACCACCAAAATTATCTTCCATATACTGTAGGTCTATTATGTACTGTTCCAGGAGATTACTATAAAAAAAATACAGGCAGAAGTTATCAAAACTCAGTGGTACGACTTACTTGCTTTAGCTGTCAAAAAAGCACATGGGGCAGATTTATTATGTGGTGTAAAAAAGGTGGAATAATTCAGCACACATCATCAGGCATCGCCGTGTAAAATGTGTAAAAATAGCATAATTTTTTTATGCGCTCTTTATTTGAGAAACTTTCTCTGGAACTTACTTTTGAAAGGTCTGAAACAGGGTAAAATAACAGTGGGAAATGTGGTGTTATAATGGTGCGAAATAAAATACACCTTGACAAATTCAACATTTATGTTACACAACTTTTTACACTTTTTTGTGGCAAATTTAGTTTTAAACAGCAAAATAGATATGACCCCTAGTATTGTTCAAATTACTGATTTGCTCCCTTAATTTCCTCCACAGAAAAGGATAAACTCAAAGACACATGGGAAGGGGATTTAGGTTCCCTAAACAAAAATTAGTAGGCAGAGCATGTGGAATCCCCATAAATTGCTTCAATTGTTCAGCATAAGTGCAATGAAAATGTATTCATGGTTAGTGATGGGCGAATCTACCCAGTTTCGCTTTGCGAATTTCATGGTTAGTGATGGGCGAATCTACCCAGTTTCGCTTTGCGAATTTCCAGCAAAATTCGCGAATTGGCGAAAAAACATTAAAAACGACGCACGACTCATTTTTTTTGGCAAATTTTGCCAGGCGAATTTTCACTGGCGTTTCGCGAATCGCGGGAATTCGCCCCTGCCGAATAAATTCGCCCATCACTATTCATGGTCTATTCACGTTGAACAGGGGGGTATTTTGTATGTCCAGAATATTACATAGTTATCTTGTAGTTATCAAGATAACTATATCTTATAGATATCTTATAGATTATAGATAGCATCACACCCTAGCTAAGTTACATCTAAAGTCTTTTTCAAAATGTCCCGTTCCCTTCTCCACATTTTTTGCAAATGTACAACATTGTCATTGTAATGGTCATGTTTGATATCACTGTAGTAATTGATATTCTCTACTTGGCTTTTCTTGCTAAGTATAAAGCTCACAGAAGTATGCAAAGTACTTGTGCATATCTATTAATGAATGTTAATTGATTGCCTAGAAACATATCACTCCCCAATAGGAAGATTCATTGATACCTCAGATACACTGAGGATGACCATTTTTGTGCAATTTATGACTAGCTTGTTGCAAGTGCAATGTACATCCTAAATAATCATTATTCGGAGGTTTAAAGTCTGTTTTCTAACACGAGCCACAACATCAGTTTTTTTGTGCCCATATTAAATATCCTTTTGATTTTCCTTAACACCTGTGAGTGCTCCTTCTAAGGACTACATTGCTATACACTTTTGAGGATCGCACCCAGGCATTTTGTTTACCTTGCTGGTATATCCTATGGTGCATACACTATACATACATATATATATATATATATATATATATATATATATATATATATACTTAAAATGTGGAACTGAAACTATGTTATTAATGCAAATGTTCTGTAGCTGTATATAATTTTACCATAGGTTACATCCCATATTAATAGATATTAAAATAATTTTTTTTAAAAATGCTCAAGGCAGGACTTAGACATACTTGGCTGCAGTCTGAAATGAATGGTATGCCGTAGCTGTAAATATATGTAAATGTAGGCAATAGGCACTTTTGGTAGTGATATTTCATGTTGGCGCAGCATTGATGTTGATTATATAACATTGCAAAGCATTAGTGAAGGACGTTTAAGAAACCTGCACTAAAAGTTTAACAACTTCGAGTTAAAGTGCTTCACAGTGAAAGCTGAATTAATTAGATATTTATGTAATTGCTGTTTTTAAGAGAACATGACAGAAAATATAACAGGATAGTTAGCTAATCATGTTGGTGCACAACTGATATCCCATTCCATTAAGCATGTATTGATTTGAAAAGATGGGTAGATGTCTAAAACCTTTATAAATATTAAATGGGAAACAATGACTCTCCTTACACCTTACTATCATCACATTGATTTTTGTCATTTCAAACATAAATTTTGCATGCAAATATAATTCTAGCTAACAGAGGCAAGGTTGAGACAAAAAAGTGTCAAAATCCAGCAGGAAGGAGAATTTGTAGAAATTGAAGTTCTATAAATTGTCTAAATCAGATTGAAAATGTTTGAAACATATAGATATGAAAATATGTTGTATACATATAAAACATCACAAAAAATGGATAGTTTAACTTGAATGAAATCGAAGCTTGAATTGTATCTTATTTAAAACTGGATCAATATTACTGACCCGAAAACACGAATCGAATTCGAATCAAATTATACTAAATTTAAATTTAGTTTTTCCTTCCAAAAAGACTTGAATGTCAGGAAGGCTTTTAACATCTTCAAATAGTTCACTGGACCTCTGCCATTGACTTATACATGAACTCAGCAGGTTTTAAGTGATGAATAGTCGAGTTTTTCACAGGGACAAGGTATGATAAATTAAATCTCAAATTTGAATTAGAGTTTGGATTATTTCCGACTCAAATTTTTGAGTTTTGACCAAAAATTCTACTCAAAAAACTGAATATAAAAAAATCTGTTTGCTCTTTTGAAAAATGGATTTCAGTGCAGAATTCTGCTGGAGCAGCACTATTAACTGATGCATTTTGAAAAATGAATGTTTTCCCATGACAGACTACTTATCCAGAAAACCCCAGGCCCCAAGCTTACTGAATAACAAGTCCCATGCCTGTACAGTAGAACTCTGTTGAACAGAGCTAGTGTAGCAAGTTTTATTGCACTCTCTGTACTAGTGGAGCTAAATTTTTTCCACACATAACTGTCCCCTCACTGTCCCCTGAGGCAAGGCTCTCACCTTGTCTCATGGCAGGAGTGACCCTGGTGCCAGAAGACATAAACAAGTAGAGGTAGCTGGTGCACGTACCATGCTTATTCACAGTACAAAGATAAAGTGATTGTTAACTGTTTATCTGGTACAAAAAGAAAAACCATATCCTTATTGAAATAATGGTGTACAGTGATGGGTCTTTATCTTTTAAGATATTTTGTGTGTGGCAGTTTCAAACAAAACGGGTGTAACCTCAACCTTCCACATCTACAGTCTACTACTACTACTCAACAGTTATGGATAATAGTAGATAGGTAGGTAAATAGGTTGCTAGGACATACAAGACAAGACAAGTCTCTGACTTTTATTAGATTACACCAGAAAGGTAATGGTGAAAAACACAACAGTAACTGGGAAAACTGTAAACAACTGATGAAGGGGAAGAACAGCAGAATAGGAAAAAGTTAAATATGGGACACAGCCCAAAAGAGAGTAACGAGAAAGTTAAAACTCAAGCAAGAACAGCAATTTAATGAGAAATACATACCATGAGTAGTGAAAGAACAGGAAAGCAAATATATACGTCACTACCTATCCCTAGAACAGTGATGTTCTGTGTTGTGATTCTACAAAAAACTGAATTTTAGGTTGTAGTGTAGGTGTAGCTTTCCTAGATGTATAAAACTGGTTTAGTGTAAGTTTTCTGAAGTTTACTTTAACATGGCTTCTTTTAAAGTTTGAAAACATAAATATCCTTTCAAAATATCAATTTCCTGCCAACGTGACAAAAGATACAGTATATATCAATCTTTATAACAAAGAAATCAGGCAAGACTGGCAAATATATCTAGAAATAGAGTATGGAAAGTTTGCTGTTTTTACATCATAATGTGATAGCATAAGCATTTCATCTCATTAACATGAGATCAGTCAGTTAATAGGTCAGTCATCTTGTCAAAGTAGTAATGAAGTCATTAATAAGTCATTTAGCTTATCTTTCTCATGACTAAATGATTAATGGGCCAGCCCCTTACTGACTTTAGAAATGAAAAACGAAATCGCCTGCCAGCATAGACCTCTAGCAGTGGTAATGGGCCAATTCATACTCTGGTAATGGACAAAAAAAATAAGTCCATAGTCATTTTTTTATTGGAATGGTTAATGTTGTTAATCCTGCTTGAGGTCATTGAAATAAAATAGTCATTTAAGGTCATAATTCATCCTAATACTGTAAAACTGGAGATAATAAACATATTTGAGTTCTAATTTCAGTAATTCAATAATCTGAATATACATTATTTCAATATTTAATTATTAATTATTTCCACTCCTGATAAATTAATAAACAGATTTTGTTTTGCCTAAAGGTCCCCATAGCCACGAGGATTCTTCTTTGGTGGACGGCCAATTTCAGTGAAGTCCGACCAATCCGTCAAATTGGGATTCGTGGGATTCGAATGATCGTTCATCGTACGTTTTTTCGTCCTACAGATACAGTCACTTGGATTTGTAAGTTAAATGCGTCGTGGCTAATTGAAGAAACTGTGTTATCCAAAGTTATCTTATCTCATTTAATGCATTTAACCTTTTCATTAGCATACCAAAGCACCATTCTTTTCAATGGTGATTTCTTTAATTGGATGGGATGCTGTGACACAATATTCTGTGCTAAGTAGGGGTAAATGGGATAGATGAGTTAAGTCACAACGCATTTAACACACAAATCCAAGTGACTGCATCTTTACATCTGTCAGACAATTGATCACCCAGGTTAAAAAATCTTTACTGCTCCCAGTGCAATCTGTCTATGTTTGCAGGGCCAGCAGGCAGATACCCTTCAGTTTTGCTGGCAATATTGCCTGAAATGGTCTTTTTAGTTGATGGACAATTCGTACGATCAGACAATCGTTTCAAGATAATCTTGGTCTCACGTTGATGATCGGATCTTTTAAAAATCTTTACATCTATGGCCAGCTTTAGACATATTGTTTCTGCTCTACAGTGTTGTTTTTTCTTTCCATTCAGTTTTGTTTAGTGATCAGTATTCATTATTTTCCACAATAGTAAGGTTTACAAACGATTTAGTCTTTTTCATAGACTTAATATTAACAATAAAAATACATCTTGGGTTAGGTGACAAGAAATTTCTCCATGCATCTAACCCAAAAAGAACACTAAGGGGCTGAATTTTCACTGTTTTTGTTTTTTTGGGGTTTTTTTGCATTAAAAGTTACAAACTCAAATTCTAACTTCAATGCAAGTATTTATTATGCTAAAAATTTTACATTGCAAAACTTAAACATTGTAAAACTTCAGCTTCTAAAAGTTTGCAAGGTCATTTAGAAGTCAATGAGAGTTGTTCTAGGCAAACTTTAAATTATTTCTTTAATTTCATTTTTTTTCAATTATCCCATTCATAGAGTTATTAATATTTAGTATTGTAAATAATTAAGGTAAAGTTTGTTTTTTTAATTCTGAATTTATTCAAAATACAAAACTCTCTAAAATTATAAAGTACATATAAAGTATATAAGTATATATTTAGTATATATTAAATATATACTAAGGGGCAGATTTATCAAAGGTCGAGGTGAATTTTCAAATTGAAAAATTTTAATTTCTAGCTATTTTTGTGTTCCTCGACTAGGGAATAGTCCAAATTTGATTTGAATTTACAAAAAAAGCTAAAATTTGAATTTGGAAATGTATCATGTACTGTCTCTTTAAAAATTCAAATTCGACCATTCACCATCTAAAATTTTGAATTGGACCTATTAGATTGAAAATGGACCTATTTGATAGAAAAAAATTTTTACTTCATTTTGGTTGGTCTTTTTGAATTCGAATTTAGAAGTTTTTGAGTATATTATATGTATTTTTTTAATGACATATTGTACAATTCAATGCTATTGGATGATCCTATATACAAACTCTACTATCCAATGAATGCACAGAGCTGCATATTTCACTTTCTTTTGTTTAGTACATATACAGTAGTTCTTCTATATAAACTTGCATTCATTAATTATGATTATAATGAGCATTTGTGCTTTAGCAGTTTTCAGTGACATTCTTCCTTTCTTACAAGTACCATCTACAGCTTATTTTGCTGTATCTACATATCCCTTTTAGTAGATTCTGTCATTTGTGCTTGCACCAGTTACCTCACCTTTCAATTAATTGACATTTCCTAGGTAAAAATCCAAACGTGATCTGAGATATTCAGTGTCTTAATAATTTCAATTTATACGCTTTAAATGAGAAACATTAGAAAAAAAACAGTATCTTTCTGTAGAGCAATTTAGCTGAGTTCATTCCTATTACAAGTACAAATGTAAAAGATGAATCTAACCTATAATTTCAAAAAGAATATGATTATCTCTAACCCTCCAGGTGATGAAATATCCACATTTTCAGACTTCTCTTCTCTGTATTAAATAATAACATCTTAATTTATGCAAAACTTCAATACAATTACAAGTTCCTGAATTATTTTTTTTACATTATTATTGAGAGAGTTTACTAGGGTATAGCTAATAAATCAGTAAACTTATTAAATTCTTTTAAAAAAATAATGCATAATTACCCTTTTAATACATTTCCAGGCACAAATGAAAGGAACCATTCTTATCTGCTTATTCAAGCAGAATAAAAAACTTTGATTTTCCAGAACTTTGCAGGAAAGGTCCCAGACAGAGAGAGGGTACTATTATATAGAAAGGTACTATTATAGGTGCAGGACACAATACAGACATCGTTTGAATAGTTTTTTGCATTAAAAGCCACAAACTCATATTTTAACTTTAATTCAAGTATTTATTACAGTGAGGGGCACATTTACTAAGGGTCTAAATTAAATTTTGAATAGAATTTAAAAGCAATTTTTGGCTACTTCAACTAGTGAAGTAAAAAACCTAGCCTAAAATTTGATTTGAATTGAAAAAATTCAAAAATTTTAATTTTGAAGAACTGTCTCTTTAAAAAACTTCGAATTTGATACCTTAAAGCTGCCGAATTGCCATTGTAACAAGACCTCCTGAGACCTTTCCTGCTATTTTTTCTAAGTCCTGGAAAATAAAAGTTTTTTATTTGAAAATCGTTTGACTTGTTCGATTCAAACGATTCGATCGAATGATTTGAACTATTCAAATTCAATTAAAAATGGGCCTATTCAATGAAAGACGGTCCGTTTTCCATCAAAAACCGCCAAAAGAAAATTTCAATTGATCGAATTTCACATTTTTTTTCTTTCCGAAATTTGACCAATAGTAAATCTGTTGTTCTAAGCAAACTTTAAACTATTTCTTTTTTTTTTTTTTTCAATTATCCAATTCATGATGAACTAGGCAGTCGAATAAAAATTTAAAGAGCAAGTTATTCGACTGTCGAATATTCGAATAGAATTTTATTTGAATTATTAGAATCATTTAATTCGGTCGAATTTTGAAAATTCAATGGTCGAAGTGGTCTTCAAAAACATTTGAAAATTCTAATTCGAATCTTTTTGAAAATTCGATCGAATTTCGAATCCTTCATTGAATTGGATAAATCTGCCCCTAAATATCTCAATATGGTTGATGTATGAACAAAAATATGATGAAAGGTTTTCCTTCTTTTTATTGCACTTATTTGTGCACTTACTTAGGGACTTACAAGGGATTCTGTTATGCTTTTGTATTTATGATATTTTAATGTAATATTGTTATGCTGTTCTAGGTTTATTTCAGACTAAAAATGTTAATTTGAATTTATTTGTACAAACTATTGTGTAATGGGGCAGGGTGTGGGCCCTTCGGCTGAGGTTTCCTGGTGGGCCCCTGGAACCCCAGTCCAATACTGCCAGTCAGACTTTATGGTACAAGTTTTTAATTTGTGAGGGGTTTTTTAAAGTCAAAATTTTTAGGATTTATTAAAGCCTGATGCTGCAAAAAGTCAGAATCTGAATATCTGTCAGCTCAGACCAGCTGAGACAATGGGAGTGGACCTTATACTATTTGGAAGTTAACGGGAAATAAATCCAAAAAAATTGTACATTTCCGGGTTTTGCTTGATTTTGTAGATTTTTTACCTGATTTTACCCTGATTAAATTGAGCTTTTTTAATAATAAATAAGGTCAAATCGTGGATACGTCATACTTTTCTTAATTACATAATCAGAACAATTCAGATTTTGATAAACAACTTCTTAAGTCTGCTATAACATCATGTACATGTTGAATAAACCCAACAGGTTGGTTTTCCTTCCAATATGGATTAATTCTATTTTAGTTTGGATCCATAGGTGGAGGGTTGCTTTTTGTTTGGGAAGGCTAAGTCTAATGTTACTTGACAGTTTCTTTGATTTTCCACCAAAGAAGCAGCTGATTCTGTCCCATATAATAAGTTTTAGCAAAAGTTCTCTGATCACACAGGGAAGATTTTTGTCTAAAAATGCACTACAGTCTGAAAGGCAAAGAAATAAAATCCAATTTTTACTTTCATTAATGAATTCAATTTACAGATACAGTCACTTGGATTTGTAAGTTAAATGCGTCGTGACTCAGGGCTAATTGAAGAAACTGTGTTATCTAAAGTTATCTTAACTCATTTAATGCATTTAACCTTTTCATTAGCATACCATAGCTCCATTGTTTTCAATGGTGAACTCTTTAATTGGATGGGATGCTGTGACACAATATTCTGTGCTAAGTGAGATAAATGAGATGGATGAGTTAAGTCACGACGCATTTAACTCACAATCCAAAGTGACTGCATCTGTACATTAATTAAAAAATGTGTACCGTTTTTATAAGAAACCTGACTGTATGCGGTGAAATTCTCTTTTCATTTAGTGCTGTGGATAGGAATTGTCAGACGGTCCCTAACTTCTGGCAGGGAAACAATCATACTTATGAAAAGCAGGGGTAGCCCCTGCCTTACTTATCAGCCATGCAGAACTCACTTTTTATGACAATCCCTAAGAAGCCCAGACCACACTGAGCATGTGTATATAGTCTAGTCTTGCAAAGATTTATAACAAAGTTACAAGATGACAGCCCCCTGTGGCCAACTTTGAAAGCATAAATAATTTGTTTTATTAGGCTTGTGGTGCAGTAAGTTCATGTTTATGTTAAGTATACAAAAATACAGCATCTCTAGCCTTATTCTATTTTAGACTTTCCTTGCCCCTTAAGAGTTGCTAACTGCTCCCACAGATTGCATGGTTAAGTACTAATAATAGTCCATTTGCCATGGACTAAGCCCAGACTCATTTGAAAAATATATTCATGGCACTTTCTTATCAAAATTATAGAAAAAGTTCAGTTCATCCACATTACTGGAAATCAGGCCTAATGATTGGGTTCTTCAGATGATCAATCTTCCAGACAAACTTGTAAAATCGTAAGAAAGAAATCCATTTAAAATTTTTTGATTATTTGGGAAAAACTGAGTCTATAGGAGACAGCCTTTCTGTAATGGTATAAAAGGTTTGCTGATAACGATCCCATATTTGTACAGAGAAGCATAATTGTTTGAATGGATTTTGACAGCTTTTAACTCCCAGATTTGCTTAGATGAAAAAATGCCAGCGGAAAGATAGGATAAAAAAAATGTCAATATGCGAGAGTGAAGACAATTTTAGTCTAAAACTTTGATAAAATATCTCTATTGCATGTATCTGTATCTCTCTATCTAACAAATATACATGTTTCATTGAACAATAATAATAATAACAGCATCTTTCCTCTATTCCTCTATTCGACAGTCAAAGTACTTCCCCTTTAAATTTTTATTTGACTGTCTAGTTCGCCAGATCAATGCTACCGAATTGGGATTCAAAAAGTTTGATTGAATAAAAAAATTTGATTGGTTAAAATCGTTTGATTCGAACGATTTTATCGATCAATCGGATTTTTACTATTCGATCATTCGAATTTTGAGAATTTTTATTCCCTAACTATTCACATGGTCAAATTTGAGGGGTTTTTAACCCTCGAATTTGGCCCTTAGTACAGATGCAGTCACTTGGATTTGTGTGTTAAATGCGTCGTAACTTAACTCATCTATCCCATTTATCCCACTTAGCACAGAATATTGTGTCACAGCATCCCATCCAATTAGAGAGTTCACCATTGAAAACAATGGAGCTTTGGTATGCTAATGAAAAGGTTAAATGCATTAAATGAGTTAAGATAACTTTGGATAACACAGTTTCTTCAATTAGCCCTGAGTCACGATGCATTTAACTTACAAATCCAAGTGACTGCATCTGTAAATCTGCCCCTTACTGTATAGCAACCAATCAGTGATTGGCGTTTTAAAGCCAGCTGCAAGAGGAACAATGAATGCAGCAATTTGATTGGTTGGCATGGTTGGTAAATTTGCCCAGTGTTGATAAATGCCCCCAGTGTATTAGATTAAAGGACCACTGTATTTACTGTAAAGGAGATACTCTAGTTTCCTATGAGTTGTTATTTGGAACACTTAGCTTTAAGATTACTTAAAACATTTCAATATTGAACAAACAGGATTGTTTTGCCATCAGCATGAATTTATGTTATGTTAGTTTATGTTTTGTTAATTTACTGTTGCAAAACAAATGAAGTGTTTGAACATCTCAATGGCAAGTAGTGTTTTCATATTTTGTCACTTTCAAGATAAGAATAAAAAATCCCACAAATGCATCAGACTAAACTAAATAATGTTTTGTGAATAATTATGAAAAGTTCTTAGGTCAGCAAAAGCATCCTTTATCTCCATAACTAGTTTTAAAAAAGGGTTATACGGTTGTAGGGAGGTAGTGCAGAATCCTTGCACTTACCCCTCTTCTGCAGGAACGCCCACCCTTCCTCCTTCTTTGCGCAAATTATGCACGCTCGCGTTAAACCTTCGTGTTTTGATGTGAGCGTTGCATCTGATGTCATCGCCCTTGGTGAGCAATTCAAATATTTATAAAAACCTGCAGCCAATGGTTCACTGCCCAATGTGAACCATTGGCTGCAGGAATGTGTACCCAGTCTCTCCCAATACCACTGCGGAGTGGCTCAGGTTTGTCCCATGCCATCTGCTAAGCGCCACACCTGGAGTGCAACACCGACAAAGGTGTGTCGAAAGGCTTACACTGTATATAATGTGTGCACTGCCAGTGAATAGCAGACGGTCTCCAAAATGGTTTTACACCGGTTGTAGGTCTCGTTTTAATTACTTTATACCATTTAGCAGATGGCCCTTTAGCCTGTATAATACAAAACGTGACATAATAATAAAAGGTTATAGAATAAATTATCTGAATTAAACATGCTGCTTGAATGGTGTTATAATTGTAAGCTGCTATAACAATCCATTTTGTAAAAGACTATATTCCTGCTGTAAATTATTTGTTCATAGAATAGAGAAAGGTACAGTATGTAGCTGAGGATATGTATAGTGGTTTTTTTATTTCTTATTAAACTGATTCTAGGACTTACAATGGTGGAAACAGCCAATGCAGTGTTTAAACTACATTTAAACATTGTTTTAAAATACCATTTTTTAATTGCCCACATTACCACTATCTTCCCGTAAGTCCAGCTTCAATTTTATATTTCTGACACTTCATTTTACTACTTTAAAAAGGCAAAAGCCACCTGTCCTTGTTTGTGTGTCTACAGAATATATTGACACAGACAGTAATGATATTATTTCCAATCTGGTGAACAATCCTGGTATGGACATAACAATGTCTGTGTGTTAAAATAAAAATAGAAATAAAGTAGCCTGAATGAGCTCTTACATGCACAGCAATGGTCAAATTATGCAGATTATCCAAACAAGAAACTGCAGCTTTGAAATAGAGCACGGGAAAAAGAAAGTGTCACGGCTATTTTGACATAGTATGAATGCTGAATAAATGCAATGCTGATTAGGTACTGTATACTTGGCACAATTATCAATGGTCAAAATAAAAATAGAAAATAGAAATATAAAAAATGGAATTTTACAAACTCGGGTGAATAGGATGGGCCGGAAAACTCGAATTTAATTCAAATCGTATTTTATACCAGTTTTAAAAACTTGATCCCAGGAAGTCTTCCATTGACTAAAACAGCAATTTGGCAGATTTTATGTGGTGAATAGTCAAATGTGAGTCCTTAAACGGCCAGTGTATGATAAATCTCGGAAACTAAATTTTAATTTTTTTTTAAAAAAAAACTCGAATCAAAATTTGACATTTTTGGCCATAACAAAACTCAAAAATTCAAATATATAATTTTCACTTCGACCCTTGATAAATCTGCCCCTTAGTGCAATACTTGGCTATAACCAGAACAAACAAGATGCATTAATTCAAATAAATTCTTAACATTGCTGTATTAATAAAAATATGATTTCTAAAAAAAGTTAAAGATCTGTCATTAATAATAAAATATAAAACTGTAAAAAAATCATTTTAAATATATAGGTATGGGACCACGGAATGGAAACACTTTATCCAGAAAGCCTTAAATTATGCAAAGTCCATCTCCCATAGTCTCTATTTTAATCAAATAATTTTAATATTTAAAAATGATTTTCCTTTTCTCTGTAATAATAAGTGATGAGAGAACTTTTTCTCCAGGTTTCAGGATTGCACATAGACTCTAATGGACTGGGACATCATCAATTCTTTCTGGAAGCAAAAAAATTCTACTGGAATTATTTAATGTTTAAATTATTTTAAAGTAGATGTAAGGCATGGTGATCTAGATTATACCAAGTCCCCCACATTCTGGATAAAAGGTCCCATACCTGTACAAGTTTAATACAGGTATATTTCACAGGCTATTCAGCTTGCAGCTGCCAGTACTACTCAAACACATTAGCATGCCATCATAGAGACCTGCATAGGTCCAATCGGGCAGACCTGTGTCCGACCTGGACCAGCAGACCTGCAAGCCGACCTGCAAACAGCTTGCTTACCTCCATCCTGGCTCCCGTGAAAATCAGAAGTGATGTAATTTTTAACCGGATGGGGCAGAACATCCCTTATGTCTTCCAGTACACAGGAACCTAATAAAATTAACCATATCTGCATTTGCCACTAGGTAGCAATGTGCAAAAGGAACAGAAATGAGTTTGGATGATGATGTCAGTGATCCCTAAGTAGTGGCTCATGAGCAACACGTTGCTCTCCAACCCCTTGTATGTTGCGCCTCACAGGTACTTCTTGAATTCCTGGTTTTAAGACAAGATTTAGTTGCATAAAAACCATTCTACAGGGACCTCTTGTAGGCTGCCAGTCCACATAGGTGATACCTATCAAAGCCCATATTTGGAATCCCCATGAATTCTTTGCATACTTATGTTGCTCTCCAACTTTTTTTTACATTTGAATGTGGCCCATAGGTAAAAAAGGTTGGGGACCCCATATGTAAAAGGATCAACATGGTGCCTTCAATCTTCAAAATTAGAAAGATCTTCCTGAGAGTGGACTACTAGAGCTGCAAATTGTGGCCATTTTAGTGCACTAAATATGGGCACTATAAACTTTTTATGGCTCATTTCTCCTTTTTGTTTGCTCACAGACAGACTCTCAGCTGGACTCTTATGATGTGATTGAAGGAAGAGATGGTGTGATTGATTGAATAAATGAACAGCCAGTGGTTTTTAACCAAGAAATATATGTTTATTTAACATAAATGAGTTATTCACTTGGTACTTAGTGAATGCTACCTGCTAATTGGTTCCTATACAGTAGGGCATTAGTCCTGTGGCAAATGTAGCACTTTTTATGATGTAACCACCTAAGACTCATGACCAATTCTATTTAACTTAATAACAAATCCTACACTGAAATTTTGTTCTCTGTTAGATGCAACTCTTTTACACAGACGCATGTTAGTGCCCCCCAATCCACCCCCTACTCATTCCATAACTTGCGCTTTATTCACGTCAGTGAGTGGAAGGATGTGCAGAACACAAAGGAGACTGTCCTTACTGTCTGTCCTACGGCAGGTGGTAAGGACAGGGCTCACCTGCACCTCCTGATAAAGCACTCTTGTAAAGCACTTCTTAGATGTGTTTCCAGGTTGCAAGTGCTTCAGAGAAGCCTGTTGCTTTGATGTTAATATCATGAATCATACTTCTTTACAGATATAAAGAACTGTCCAATGCTACCCCTGACATCAGACCTCAATCTGGCCTGAATGGGCCAGCAATCAGTGTATGCTCTATTGGCTGGGGAGGGGGAATTATTTGGTGTTCTATTATTTTTAATATGAACACCTAAGAGACACTCTATAAAGGCTGCTGCCCTAAGCACAGGCCCTCAGTATGGCCTGCAGATATCCACAAAGTGTCTACAGGACCCTTTAATATGAGAGATGAATGGGATAAAGAATATGTAAACTAAAATAATGATGTAATTTATGGTGTTTGCATGGTGTAAAATCACACACACCTTGATAAACTCATTTATTTTACACAGCTTTTTACATAGTGTTTTTGGTATAATTGTATACAGAGTAATACATATGCCACTTAATATGTTATGTTTTAGTGTACAATTTGCATTAATATGTACTGTAAGTTATGCCTTTTGCTGTTTTTGCATCATAAAAACTATACTTTGTATCAAAATGCTTTTCATAGATCATTTTCTGTCAGATTGAAAATCATACAGGGAAGGTAATTCAGAAGTAACTCTGACATTTCTTTCTAAGAAGCTATATATTCCTGCTCTCTATATTTTGTGCTGAGTATGTAAGTGTGGAACCTTTAAATTTTCACTTTGTGCCTATGAATACATTTTTCTTTATTTGATTTCTTATTATCTGGTTAGTGCATCCAACCAAAAACAGTCCTTCCATGACACAGTCTGTACAAGTTTAATGTTATTTTATCCTATTGCCGTAGAAGACAACAGTGGAGTGAAAAGATAATGTGCATGTTAAACAGCCACATAAAAGTTCTGGTTGCTACATGACCTGTTTAAAGGTAATCACTATATTATATTTCTTGAAATCTGCTTATTCTAAATAAGATTGCAGGCATCATATTGGATCAGCTCACATCACTATCTGTACTTTCTGTTCTATGTGAGCATGCAGCACCTAATGGCAAAAGTCGTTATTGTTAGATTTATTGGGTTTTTGTGCACTGGGAGACATAGTTACATAGTTAAATCAGGTTGAAAAGAGACAAAGCCCATCAAGTTCAACCCCTTCAAAAGAAAACTCAGCATACATATACAGATGCAGCCACTTGGATTTGTGTGTTAAATGTGTCATGACTCAGGCTTAATTGAAGAAACTGTGTTATCTAAAGTCATCTTAACTCATTTAATGCATTTAACCTTTTCATTAGCAAACGAAAACACTATAGTTCACAATGATGAACACTTTAATTAGATGGGATGCTTTGATGCAATTTTCTGTGTTAAGTGGGACAAGTGAGAAATCTGTGTTTAGTTATTCTGTGTCAAACACACAATCCAAAGTGGCTTGATCTGTACAGACCCCTCCATACTTTCACATAAATTATTTATGCCTAGTGATGGGCGAAACGGGCGCGTTTCGCTTCGCCGAAAAATTCGCGAATTTCCAGAGAAATTCTCTAATTTTTCGCCGATTCGCGAAACGAGTCACGCGTCTTTTTTGACGCGCGTCGCGTTGTTTTTGACGCGCGTCGCGTCGTTTCCGACGCGTCGCGTCGTTTTCGGCGCGTCGCGTCAAAAAACGACGCGCGACTCGTTTTTGCGCGACGAATTTTTTTTGGCAAATTTTTTTTGCAGTTTCGCAAATTTATTCGCCAGTGGCGAATCGGGGGAATTCGCCACTGGCGAATAAATTCGCCCATCACTATTTATGCCCACATCTATACTAGCTATAGCGTTTAGTATCACAATAGCCTTTGATATTATATCTGTCCAAGAAATCATCCAAACCATTCTTAAAGGCATTAACAGAATCAGCCATCACAACATCACCCGGCAGTACATTCCACAACCTCACAGTCCTCATTGTGAAGAACCACCTATGCTGTTACAAATGAAAGTTCTTTTCTTCTAGTCTGAAGAGGTGGCCTCTTGTACAGTGATCCTCTCTATGGGTATAAAGGTCCCCTGATATTTGTTTGTAATGTCCTTGGTCAACCCTTTTGAAATAAAAAATAACAAAATGGTATAAAGGTGATACCTTTATTGGCTAACTAATATAATCATAGCAAGCTTTCAGAACATTCCTTTTTCAAGCTGATTACCATGAAGCTGTGGTGTTCTCTGGTATATATACAACATTTAGCTCATAGATCAAATGACCAACACAAAAGGAATATCAAACTGTGTGTGAGGTGTCAATGTCATTTATGAGGGGATCTGCAAGAGATAGGCAGATAAGGTACAAGATAATGTGGGTCAAATAGACTGTAAATTAGGGATAAATTATTGGAGTGTAGAATCAAAGGAATTCTAACTGATCTCTTAGTCCCTATCCAGACATGTTGGTATTTCTGACCTGGTTCAGTCCTTTGTTAGTCCACATAATTAGACATAAATCCAAGTCTCAGGTTTAGACCCTTCTCCAGAGAATTGAAAGTTTCCATTAATTTGTATTCCCAAACTTTTCGATCATTATCTGTTTTAAAATTGCCCTTAAGAACCTAAATTCCTAAATCCTTTATGGAGTGATGAGGGCCATTGAAATGTTTTCCTAATGGTGTCTCCAGTTTTTTATTGGTTACAGGGAATTGGTGGTGTGTATTTTTCTTTCTCAGACTTTGACCAGTCTCTCCTATATGCAGTACCCCCGTTTTGCATATGGTGCATTGTATTAAGTACACCACATTGGAAGAAGAAGAGTTGTAGTGGCCATGGATGCATAGAGATGAGTATTATTAGTTATTACAAGACCCAAAAGAGAGTTATTCCTAGTAGGTTTTTGAATGAGCTGGAATAAAAAGTTGTCATTCAGCATATTTTACAAACCTACTAGCTTTTTCTGTCTTGGCATCCCAAGTCAGTGTCGGAATAATTGAAGTCAACCATAATAATAACTTGACCTATTTGTAAGAGTAGCTGGATTTCATACTCCTTACTTATACAAGGTGGTTTGTAGCATACACCAATGATAATTTTATTTGTAACCTTTTGCCCAGTCAAAATCTCTTCCCAGAGGGATTCCGCGCCCTCACCAGTGCCAGCAAAGGTTATTTCTTTAGTGCATGGCTTTGATTCAGGCTTTACATACAAATACACTCCTCCAACCTTTTTAATCCCTCTGTCCCTCCTAAAAAAGGTGTAACCGATTAAATTCACAGTCTAGTCACATGCTTTATCCCACCAGGTCTAAGTGATACCAATTATATAATAATTTTTAGAGTTACTACTTTTGCTTTTGAAATTTGTATTACTTAGTGGAGAATTAAATATTAAGTTTGTATTTGTCTGTTTTCCTTGTAACAGAGGGACCTTCTGAGCTGGTAAACTGTATGCCCCCTTACACCTCCCCCATGATCCCTTGCTAATCCCACTGCCCCATCTACCCTAGCTTCCTGATAATTCTTTATCTCACCAACCCCCCTCTTGCCTAGTTTAAACAGTCCTCCAACTTCTTAGTCATTCTTTCCCCTAGCAGAGTGGACCCCCTTCCATTGAGATGCAATCCGCCATGTCCAGACGACAGATTACCCTATCCACTTTATATATTATATCCTAATAATTGAATACCCTACAACCATAATCTGTTTAGACTTGACTCTGCTCTCCTCCCCATCACTACTAGAGAAACGTGTCTCCTGGCTGTTAGAGAGATCAGCCCCATCTAGAATTGATAATCTGGTGAACCTGTTGGAATGTATAAACCCCGGATCAGCCTCCATTTTCTTTTTGCCCAAATTAGATTTTCTAACTGTCACCCAGCTAGCTACCTCAACATGCTGCTGCTGTTCTATCTGACCCCACTTAGGTCTTACATGTACAGGGTGTTCTGCTCATGCTCTGCAGTCCTAGTCCCTGATCACATAGCTCACAAAAAGTGGGGCGAAAGTGGACGGTTCTTTTTAGATGTTCTTGGAATATTGTGTGAAAGTGGACGGTTCTTTTTAGATGTTCTTGGAATATTGTGCAGAATAAATGCACTGATTTCTAGATTGCAGTTTGCTATTTATGCATTTTGTCAGACATTAATGTTATGTATTTCTGGAAACACCCTTGTGCTTCACATCTTTTTACTCTAGGAATTCTAAAATTATTCTGGGTGGGAATGGAGAGTATCCAGGATTTTGCTGAATACAATCACTTTTCCAAAAAGGGATCCCATTCTTGAAACTCAGTGTCATATAGAGTCAGATCCAAGCCCAAACAGCTCTAGGTTGCAGGTTTTTTATTGTATAGAAAGAACAGAGGCGCCAAAAGGATAAAAGGATATGAACAAATTTAAAAGCCAAAACTTGGTAATCAGAGGAGGCAGTGGTGGACTTACCTCCTCCGAGCAGACACAAAACGACTGTAATTAAGCAGTCAAAATTTATTAACGAGGCGCTGAGTGTGTATACTACTGCCAGATGCTGTAACTCCTATGTTTATTGCCTGAAGAAGCGGGTCTGAGCCCGTGAAACGTGTTGTACTGATTGGAGTTCGTTAATAAATTTTGACTGCCTAATTACATTCGTTTTGTGTCTGCTCGGAGGAGGTAAGTCCACCACTGCCTCCTCTGATTACCAAGTTTTGGCTTTTAAATTCGTTCATATCCTTTTATCCTTTTGGCGCCTCTGTTCTTTCTATACAATACTAAGTCCACCCTCGGTGGAGGGTTGATACCCTTTTTCTATCTACAGAGAGCGACTTCATAATCCTGAGTGGGGTCAGGACATTCTCCCCACCTGCCTTTACAGCGGTTGCCTATTGGTAACCCTGGTTTGTGAGTATATGTTATTTATTCTTATTTCAATATCCGTTACCAATATATATTACACTATTGGGGCTCTTGGTGTTTCTTTTGTTTAGGTTTTTTTATGGTTTTGTTGTTTCATAATTATGTTTTTTTTATTTTGCTTTAATATGCAATTTAAATGTAGTATTTAGCATTTGACTAGTTCTTTGGTGGTGGATTGGGATATGGCCAAAGTTACAAGAAACGAAGACTTGGATCCCACTTTTATATACAATTGCAGTTGCTTACTTTGCAGGAAGATGTTCTCTCAATAAAGAAAAGGTAAATGGTAATGGGATATAAACTGTTCTGAAAATGTTGCTATGTAAATACATTTTGGTGAGGAGGAGAAGCCAGGTGTGTGAGAATATGTAACACAGAATTTTATAAACTTACTAATAGTAACTGTAATGCAATAATATGTTAATGCAAATTATTAACTTTTTTTATTTTTTATCAAGGAAAATAATCAACATATTCATAAACAAAGATAATTAAATATTTAAACATGAATTGAAGCAAGAACAAGCATAATTTCAGTGCCAAAAATGTAGCTTAAACATACAATTATGCTACTGTTACAGCAAAGCAAACAGAGCAACCAACTGGAAGTCTTTTACATGAAGCTTGTATATATCACATCATTGGCAAGCCTATTTGCCTGATTTCTAATTAGTAGGATTATAACGAAAATGTAGAGGAATATACTCAATTATGAATATCCTATTCATGAACAAAAGGAGTGACTAGGATTATAAGGAGTAACCTTATCAGATTCAGTCACTTTTATTTGCATGTGTACATATATATATATATACAGTATATATATATCATTTTTAAAAAATCTGATTTCGAGATGAAGGGTAAATACCATACACATGGATACAAAGGGTGATTAATTTCCAACGCATGCCTAAACTGAATGTCACTATCTTACATACTGTATGCCTTCAAAAAATTAACAACATGCAAAGTGTAGGTTTGAATTAGTAGGATAACATTGAACTGCCTTCATTCTGTCACTGCTAATGAGGCTTGAGCATGTATTGTATAGATTTAAAATAGAATGTCTAAACTGCAAGCCTGAACCTGCAATAGCCTATACATGCTTACTAGGAATTATCAATTACCTACATATGTATAGTAGTATATTTTGTAAAATTTTAAGTATCCTTTATTAAATGTGAAACATGAACATAAGTATCACTTTTTTAGATTATAAAATGAGTGGTATTGTTAGAAAAGGAGGTGGCTTGAAATTAATACAGCTGCTCTGCAGAAGCATTTGTACATATATAGATGTCATACAATATGAAGTTATTCTAGTGTAACCTGTTCTTTTCTTGGTAACTCGTTTTCTTAAGTCTTCTATGCAAAAGGTATGCAATCCCTGCTGTGAATAAGCAAAGAACTGACAGGAATCCTACTGTAATTCCCAAGCCAACAGTAGCATCCACAATGTCTTGGGCATCTATTTTAGAAATATCTTAAAGATGAAAAAAGTATTAGACATTAATATCAGAACCTTAACGTCAAGCTTCTATATTGTGAGGTAATAGTAATGTAAGTAGATGCAATTTAAATAGCATCCCATTATAATAATGCTGGCATGCTTGTTTGAAATTCGTGACAATTTTATAGAAGGTGGAGAAATGGCCATTTGGAGATGCACAAATGGGATATAGGATCAGCATACTGTATATATGCCAAAGAACTCCAAAATGACTAATATTTATATGTTTTGAAGCATAGGTAATCTATGTTTTTTTATAATATTTATGTATGGGGGAGGTTTTATAAGGGTTGCAGGTGGTTTCATATTTCATATAAAAAAGTATGACGCCAAAAAACTTACCACTGCTAGAGCTTCCAGTTTCCCCTGTAGAGATCAAGAAAAAAAACAACTAAATACAGATGTATCTGATATTGAAGCAGTGCTGATAAATAAAAAAAGTTAGTTACTCATATCTAACGATTAGTGATCGTTTTTGATCATTGCTTGTCTTTCTCACTTATCCACTGCAAGTGAGAAAATGCTCCTTAGCTGCCATGAACAACTCCAATGGTGCATATTAATAACCCATGTATTTCACCTGCATTTGAAAGAAATTCACTGGATGACATTTATCAATAATGAACACATCTGGGCAGTAACCCATTGCAACCAGTCAGTTATTGACTTTTTCAGCCAGGAAGAACAATGTAATTGGCATATGTTACAGCACAGGTGCAAATTTGCATAATGTTAATAAATAAGCCACTCAATAGCTTTATATATAATGTTACAATTTATTGTCACATCCAATGCAACAACATGAATAACATATGCATATAACTGCATATTGAATAATATGGATATTGTTCTGCAAAATCCTGAAAACCATGTCACAACCCATTGAACCTAAACCCAAAACTGCTAAATGGGCATATACATTTTCTCTTTTATTTCTCTGTAACCAAAATATTGATTGATAATAATGATATTTCTTGCCTGATACCCTGGGCCAGCTCTCCTGTTTGTCTAAAAATGAATTGCCCATATTATTTCTGCAGGAGCTCATTCTCCTTTTGTTCTTATGCTTCTTTCTTCTTTTCTTCAAATCTATGCAGGCAGCCACAATGCACAGCAGAGTGTAAGTTTGCAGCAGAGCTATGTGCATCTAAGTTTGACTTTCACTCTACTGTACATGAGCGCAAGAAATACCCTGGGAGGTGCAGTTTTTAGCAAATAGGATTATAATCAGGAAAGCAATTATAATCACTTGGGGGTGCCTAACATTTGGAAACCCCAGAGGACTTGCCTGTGATTCTCCCTTAAATCTGATGACTTTTGTAATTAAAGCAATCAATTTCTTGCTTTCCACTCTGTCCTAATTGATTATTGTTTTAAAACACTTGGAAAAAAATTTTTAAAGGTCCAAAATTATGTCTATTTTCTTTGACTTGACATTTTTAAAGGCTTTTATTTTTCCTTCCCATTAATGTCCCCTTAACCAAGTTAAACTACAAACTGAAGTTGGGTCTTAATGGATTTATTTCTTTCTTCAATAAATAATCTTTCTTCAATAAATAATTTGAGAAAATTAATGGTTTAATTTAATTTTAAAGGATACCAATTTTGTTCTGTGTTTTAGCTGATAGGGCATTGTCCCAATCTATGCACTGAATTGGTTAAATTCACTTTCCTGAAGTTTAGAGAGTTGTATGTTGACACAGGTCACAATTTCCTAGGTATTCCATTGCTTGCACATTTGTCATGCATTATATGCTGTTACTGTCAGAGTTGCTTTAATCCAATATTCTTCTGATGAGCCCTAGGAGTAATAGGATTTGAACTAATAATTGCAGGTATTTCCCTATTCAGTATCTTCTAACCATACATACCATTGTCTATGTTGGTACTAATGGCACGTGAAGTAACAGTTGTTGGATCAGACACAGAAGTGGGTGTGGAAGAACGCTGGACTGCTCTCACGCCTCTCCGTCTTCTTGAACATACCTGTGGTTGAAATTCTTTAATCAGCACGTATGATACTTTACACAGATAGTTTGTAATAAGCTTTGTTATTTTTCAATGTTCAGAAAATGTTTTATCCTACTCTGTAATCTTTTGCAAATATTAATTTACAACACATGTATACAGTATATGCATGTGCACACTCATGCACGCTCTCTTGTTTTCTTGCTCCCTTGCTCTTGTACTGTCTGTCCAAGGGACAAACAGACCTAGTAGTCCCAATAGTTTGCTTTTTCATTTGGTTGATATAGGCATCATATGAGCTGCAGCATGGCTTTTATTCTGTGCAAGATGTGACTGTTTTTAGTTATTTCAAATACATGTATCTTTGTTCATGTTTGGCTTAACTGAATTATAAATACAGCATTTATCTCCTGTCGGATTATGTATTTGAGTGATCAAGCTATATCTTTTGCCGTTAGTTGCAGATAACTTGTGTTTGGGGGGTTTAATTGTAGATTACACTTGCACTCATACTAGACAAAAGCCCGAAAAATCAAAAAAGCATGAAGGTACTCTTTTTTAATGAAAAAAACTCAAAAACTTGATTGCTTGAAAAAGTGAAGATATTTGAATGCACTAAAACCAATTTGAAAAAATGTCAAATTAATTTTGAATGCACTATTTAAAGAAAAAAAACTTGAAATATTAAGATACAACTCCTATTGATATCTACATGATCTTGCCAGCTTTTGGAAGCCATATCCTTTCATTCAAGTTTTCAAGTTTTTTGGCTCTCAAAAGTTTAAGTTTGAGAAATCTTTTTCAAGCATATATCTATAGAGGCAGCACAAATTTTTATCCTTCCATTCTCTTCTCTTCTCTTCCATGATCTCATTTAACATTATAATTACAGTACATTAAGGGGCCCATTTACTAAATTCTTGTGAAGGATTCGAAATTCGTTTGAATTCGATCGAATTCCGATCGTAAGATGTTATCGAATATTCGAATATGCAAATGTGGCCACTTTGATCATCGAATATGCAAAGTTCGATCGTATCAAATAGATCGATTAGATATTTGATCATTCGAGCATTCGATGAACAAAGTACTTCTCCTTTAAAATTTTCTTCGACTGCCTACTTAGCCAGATTGAACCTGCCGAATTTGGAACCCCCCATAGGCTTCTTTTCTAAGTTTTATGTTCCAATACAGATCGTACGATCGAACGCTTAGATCTTTTGATTCCTATGATTTTTTCGAACAATCAAACTTTTTTTACGATTCGAGAAATCGAATAGCGGCCAAAAACCATCAAATTTTACTATGATTTTATTAAATTCTCATTCGAAAATCGATTTAATTTATAACTCTTACTGGTTTAATTCTTGGACACTCTGATACTGCACATAGTCGTGTAATACAGTGCAAATACCATGTTGATATTGGTTGACCATTTTGCTCTATGAATCTGAAGGTACGGAACGAAAACCGTGCATATTGGGAAGCTCCATTTATAATTATTTCCGTGTAAGGATCCTTTTTACATCTGTAAAATAAAACGTTTGTTTAAATAAATTAGTATTTATTGGCTACATTGAAAAACAAATATATGGATAAAAATATACAGCGCAAACAATTTCCACATACTAAACACTATAAAATTTGCATGGCTGATCTGAGGAGTAAATATATTTCAATATTTTTTTTACAGTTAGCTGTGCTTCATAGAGCATGATTTACCAATAAATTAAAAAATCCGAAAAGTTCTCACTATTTTCTGAAAACTATTTTCCAAAGATTTGATTAAAAAAATCTATAAAATTGGGAAAAAAATCCAAATAGTATGAATTTTTAGGATTTGTCACAAAAACCAGCATTTTTTTGGATTTATCGCCCGAAACTTTTTCAGATTTGGACTCTTTGTATTATTGGACAAAAGTGTAGATCAGGATATTGAAAAAAATCTAGTTTTTTTTCTTTAAAGAAAATGGTGGTTCCCTCTTGAAAAGTACTACCATATTTTCATAAATAACCCCATGAATAGAATATTTTGTCAGTTATTAGAAAATAGCAGATTATTTGACAGGTTTTCTTACATGTTTCACAAAACATGCTAAGGACATTGCTTAGCAGCTGTGAAATCCATTGCAAATCAGAATGCTTGAAGATACAGATATATATATATATAATGAAGATGAGCACTCCAATGTTCAATAATTAGTGAAGATTTATTCCACTGTACATATTTCCAACGTTTCAGTCCACCTTAGGACCTTTATCAAGTATGTATATATATATATATATATATATATATTTATATATATATATATATATATAAACTGCTGAATTTATGTTTTTTTAAAATAAATTCTAAATTTGACCAAACAAAATTTATTTTAAAAAGAAAATTTTTCAAACCCGGATTAATTAAATTGACCTGAAAACTCGAATCGAAGTTGATTCAAATTTAAAAAACTTGATTTCTGTCCTTTCCCCGAAAGAAACTTGAAAATCAGAAAGGCTGCCAACAACTTATAATTGATCCCTGGACATCTTCCATTGACTTAAACAGCAATTCGGCATGTTTTAGGTGGCGAATAGTTGAATTTACGTTCATAAAGGGCCGGCATATTATAAATCTCAAAAATAGAATTAGAATTTTCAATTTGACCCTTGATAAATCTGCCTATAATGTTTGCTCCCTAACAAATATCCAACCCTCTTACTTACTAATTTCATCCTCTTCTCCCATATTTCTGACTGTGCTGAAAACAAACTGAAAGTGTGCATGCAAAGATCACTGCTGTACTTTAGGAAACACTACTACATAGGTCATGGCTCACATAGGCTTTTCAAATGTTGAAGGATGAATGCTTAAAATATAAATTGTGTAAACTTAGGTATCTATAAAATGAGTTAGATTGAGAAGGACACCTTTACCCACTTCTAGGACATTATCCGAAAATAAATGCTATATGTGGTACACTGAGAACATACATTAAAAGTTGAATAAAATGTGTTTACCTAATGTTACATACTTTGCAACTTACCCAATGAAAAGGTCATAATTGGTGGAATTCATTGGAA
The DNA here is from genome assembly GCA_024363595.1 of Xenopus borealis. Classification (NCBI taxonomy): domain Eukaryota; kingdom Metazoa; phylum Chordata; class Amphibia; order Anura; family Pipidae; genus Xenopus; species Xenopus borealis. The sequence continues at coordinate 90,345,805 of CM044434.1, read as the reverse complement.
ATTGAGACACGGAAGCATAACATCGATCCAGCATTACGTTAAACCTAAGCAGAAAATTCTGTAGTTTATTTATTTATGAAAAATGTGAACTTTGAATTGCAAGTGAATTGCAAGGCATAGAAGTGCCATTTGGCAAGATCTGCCAAATGCTACATAGCCTTAGCAGCAATGAGCAGTGTAACCCTTCCTCTACGAAAATGGAACAGTTCTGTATACAGGAAGGGATGAAAGACACATGGCCATCTACTTGCACACTTCTCAATATCTGTTGATTAAGAATACACAAGCAGTAGTGTCAGTGTCACAGGGTATTAGGTAGACCTTTACTTTCTGTCGCTTCTGGTAAAAGTTTAGTACAGAGCAACCTTATCCCTGTTAGTGCTGCACCTTTTACTACCTCATTCCACACAACAGCATGGTCCCCAGAATGGCCAACAGTCCCTTGCTCATCAGCAGTTTAAAAATGTCACTGCAATTATGGCATCCCTCCATCTCAATGTTGCTCCTACCATAAAGTACACGTCTCTGCTTATCTACAGTACATACCTTTTACACTGATACAGTATCCACCTTCTCTCCACAGTAAAGTGCTATGCTCTCTGCCAACTCCAGTGTTGGTTCCATTTAAGCTTTAATGCTGTCACATTTGTATCCCAATAGTGTCTGGCTCCCTCTCCCCTCTGCTCACTCCTGTGCATCCCTCTTCTTCTCTCTAATAAAGCTAGATGGGTATATAATCTAGCAAACTATTCTAATGTAGTTAAGGAGGTAGCAAACTGAATAGACTGTAAAAAGAATTCTTCATAGGAGAGACAACTTCCATGTCCCATAGTTTATACTGAACAATTAAATATTTCATTGTACTGAGCACAATTTTGAAGGAAAGTGTAAGGTTAAAGTAGACATTTAATGCGTAAAGGTTGATTAGCAAAAACAGCAATATTTTTTTATGTGCCATACCAATGACTATTCTCAATTTCCTGCTGACTTAGGGCCTTTGCATATGTGTAGTGCACCTTGGCAAATGCTTCTGTTCAGTGCCTGTCTTAGAGCATTGGAATGTCTTTATACATTGATGGGATCAGAAAACCAATTATTCAACATGAGTGATATGTCTGTTTACACCAGAAACAATAAGTAAGCAGTAAAGGGGCTTGGATGATTTTTTGGACAGGCATAATATCAAAGGCTAAACTCTACAGTTAGTATAGCTATGGTCATGTATGGTCTGTGTGAAAGAGTGGAGGGGTGTGTGTGTATACTGGGTTTTAATTTGGAAGGGTTGAAACTTGATGGACTTTGTCTTTTTTCAACCCAATTTAACAATGTAACAATGTAAATATAACTGTAGCGAATATTCTACATACTATACAATATATGTGTGGCTACTATATGTAGCATCTGCAAATACCATTTCTACACCCTGTTCTGAATTTTAAATTTTTTAATGTATTTCTCAAGTTATTAACAATTTTATGGCCTTTTAGAGCAAAGTTAATTAACAGGATATAAAATAACGATCATTTATATCTTCTTACTTTGATGTCAAGTTAATTGCTTTCACTTCCACAAACACTGAACTATTCATCTGTAATCCAGGGCTTGGCATAACAAGTTCTGTTGCATAGGTTGTGTCCTGTTATAGAAATCATAGCACATTAAAAAAACATAAAATCATTTTGCAAAATGCACAAATGCTTAGTGCTTAATATGTCATGAGAAAGGAGGGAAAGTAGTTTCTGCTTTTTAATTTGTGCTACTGATTACATAGGGGCAGACTTACAATTCATCAGTCATCACAGTAAAATTCCATTGCTCTCTATTGATTTCAATGTGATTTTTAGAGACATATTTATTAATGGATGAAAGTAGCAATTCACCATTTGATCGATTATGTCTCTAAAAATCCCAAGGAAGAGCAGTGTAATTTTACTTTCGTGAACTCTAATTTTACTCTTTGCGAAATCTCAAATCTGCCCTTATATCTGCTGCAAATTCTGTAAAATAATTACAATATTTTGTTAATAAATGTAATTACTTTCATTTTAGAGCCCAAGTCATAAATATGTACCAGCCCTGAGTGTGAAGCATAGCACAGTATGTCAAATCACTCGTTTCAATGAAAAAAGGCAGATATTACATGCAGTGGCAATGTGGCATGGTGATTCATCTGAGTCAAATTTCTAAAGTTTTCTCCATCTATATCAATCAAAGTTGTAGCAAACAAAAGAGTTATTTAGTGCATAGAGCAACAGATATAGCTATCAAATCTGATAAATAAATAAATTGGGTTGATTGCCTTAATAGGCAACACATACATACAAATGCATGTGATTTAGCTTGTGCAATAGTGAATAAGGGTGTTGTGTTTATCTTATAGTCAAAACAAGACTGCTTCTTGTTGTAACCATGCTTGGCCTTTCATTAAGATGCCTATGCATTTAAGTGAATGGTGCAAGTATAGCACATTGCCAAGTGCCATGTTAGTGCCTATAGAGATGCATATAGCAATTACAAATGATCACTTTAGTGTAATAAAACGGATTATTCCCCCCACATATTCTGCAGTAAAATAAATGTAATTGCTTACTGTATACAACTTGAGAGAGAGTGTGCTTAAGAAGCTGCCATTATTCGTGTTGATTGCTACAGTATTTCCAATTCTGCAATGTGAAATAAATATAGTTAATGAATGCCAACTGTCCACTCCACTGTAACCATGTATATTGTATTCCATGGCTTACAAGAGATTAAGCATTTATTGCTATTATTTTAATTTTATATTGATTGTCTCCCAAAGGAGCATTTCATTTTCAATTATGCTTTGTTAGGCTCATCTAGAGGTTTCTAATGAACAGAATTTTGCAAAATGTAAATATACTTACACATCAAGCCTGGTATTGTTAAGAATATACTCCAGGGGATATTGGCAAGAGTATAAATACTGTAAAGCTGAGCTATAAGTTATAATGCCTGTACTTGGATCTCTTGACTTAATTATCCCACTGATATTAACACTCTGAATGTTGGAGAAGTCTTGAAAAATCCCTTGACCATAACTTTTGGTGATCTGTTTAATAGCAAAAAGACAAATGTTAGCACTATTATTCATGTTTCTTACAGTTTTCCATATTAAACCAGTATGCCTTTCCATATATCTCTTTCATTGAAAAAGCTTGTGCAGATTTAATTTCAATGAATGGCTGTTTTTTTGTTTTGCTTTATTTATGCAATCACAATTTTACAATTTACAATAATTTTAACCTATTAACTATGGCCCTCTGAACTTACTTCAAATGAACTTCCACAAGTTGAACTGTCATTGACCGAGAAGATGAATTTGAGAACCGGGACTCTTCCTGATGTGTCAATCATTCCCTGACATTGTGGGTTAGTGAAGATATCATTCATATAGATCTGAGACTCATTAAAACCATCATAATATATTGGGCAGAGATAAATATTCAGCTCAATGTTTTGTGGTCCACATGTCACCGAAATATCTCCATAGCCTAATAAAAAAAAAGGAAATTTAAAAATTGTGAATTGCACTAAAATTGGCATCTAGGTAATGAAGTTAAATCACAAAAATCCAAAACAGCTGTATATTTGCTATAATTGTTAAGCAACATATTGACATCCTCCATCTCTCTCTTTGTTTTATAATTTGTGGTCAAGTGGTTTCATACAAGTTACTCCTTAGAAGATAATCGCACAAGCTGGAAACATTAGGAATTTCCTTTGTAATTGAATTTGCTCCTTGGGATACTCATAGGAAATCCTGTGTTAACTGTTTTTTATGTGATGAACTTTGATTAGTGACGGGCAAATTTATTCGCCAGGCGCGAATACGCGGCAAATTCCCGCTATTCGCCGCCGGCGAATAAATTCGCCCATCACTAATTCATAATTCATCACATAGAAAAGCAGTTAACACAGCATTTCCTATGGGTAATCCCAAGAATTTGTTATGCCAAGCCCTGGATTACAGATGAATACACACAGGTCTGCCCTCCCAACTCCACAGTAAAAGAAAAACAATAAAACATTGGTGGCTAGAGTCCCCCACAAGTTAATAAAAATAACACTGTTGGTCAGGGCCCCCACACATTAATAAAAAATTAAAAAAAGATGATCGGGCCCCCATATAAGTAATATTGGTGGTCAGGACCCCCCAGAAAAAAAATGGTGACCAGGGTCTCCCCCCCATACAATAACAGGGACCACAAAGGGTTAATTTTAGGGGGCCCTGCCATGCTGCACTTACTTACAGCCCATCTGCTGTCACTGAGCTGTCAACTTTGGAAGGGGGGGGCACAGGTGTTTGCTTCTTGAAAGCTTTTTCTTCCCTTCTTGGTTACAGAATTTTAAGTCCTGGTAAAGCTGCATGGTGAATAAATGAGATGGAGGGAAAGTTCAAACCTCAGCTATCCAATCCCTAGGTCACTCAACCAGAACTTAAAGGGATACTGTCATGGGAAAACATGCTTTTTTCAAAACACATCTGTTACAACAGTGTCCCTGGCAAAAATTTGCTAGCAAAGTATATAGACTTGTGCAACTTCACACCCTTACGCCAGGCGAAGTTGCGCACTGACGAAGGGGCGTAACTACACTAATTCACTAAGATGACCATTTTACTAAACGTTACCTTTTGCGCTAGACGTTACTTCGTCAGGTCAGACCTAGCGAAGTTCAATACAATAGATTAGGAGTTTGAAAAAAAAAACTTGACATTTTTTCCCAAGTCCCAAAAAACACTGGCGTCTTTTACCTTTTGTAGGGTGATAGTCTGAAACCAGCATATTTTTTTTTGTGGTTACCCTCCTTCCCCCCTACATTTCCTAACATATGGCAACTCAACTATACTGTGGGCACATGCTTAGTGCAATAAGACAACTTTATTTCATTTATTAAAGGTTTCCTGGGCTTGTGTAGTGCAATGTAGTGGCTGTAACATACACCTCTATTATATGTTTAAGTTTGCGCCTATGCAAATTAGGCATCGCTAGCGTATTGCCTGGCAAAGTAAAGGTAGAGCTACTTAGCTACTGTTCGCCGCCCTGAGCGCAAATTCGCATTTTAGTTAATTTTGCATAGCGCTGGCGAAAATTCGCCTGGCAAAGTGTGGCGAACACCAGCAAAGCTGTCGCTAACGCATTTTTGCTCTTTAGTGAATTTGCCCAAATATGTCTAGCCCCATGTCAGATTTTAAAATGAAATATAAAAAAATCTGTTTGCTCTTTTGAGAAATGGATTTCAATGCAGAATTCTGCTGGAGCATCACTATTAACTGATATATTTTGGAAAAAAAAAAAAAACTTTCCCATAACCGTATGCCTTTAAACTTTGTGACCAATAAGGGAAGGAAATTAATCAAAAATGTCTCCACCTGGGCTCCCACCCTCCCTTTTGAAGTCAGTAGCTCTCTGATAGCATGGGGGCCCAGCTAGTAAGTGCAGCGCATCCAGGCCCCACTTACCCTCAGGTCCTGTTACAACACTACCAACTGTCCCCCTGATATTTGCTGAAATCTGCAACAACTCTGGTTACTAATATAGGAGCACAAGTCACAATCTGTCCTTGGATCCTCTATGAAGCACCTGGGCTTTTCGCTCTACTGTGCATATGGACCCAGACCAATATATTTGTAAATGTAATTGCTAGTAAAAACTGCCTGTTTTGGCTCATACCATTGCTGATGCACAGTGCTTTGCATTTTCATTGACAGACTAAAGAAGAATGGATGTGTACAAGGGATTGTTGAAGGTGGGGTCTTGGCTGGAGAAGAGTTTCTGATATTTTGTATTTTCTGATACATTGTTTCGGTGAATTTATTTCTGACTAAAATTGTTACTGATAAACTACTTTAAATCACAATTCCATGTACAAATAAGCTAGAAATATGTAAAGTGTGTGTAAAGTCTAATGTTTCACCTTCTGAAGCTCTGGGAGGGGGGTCGCTGACCCTGTAAACTGTTCTTATTTGATACATTAATTGACACATTTCTTATATTTGTCCCTGCTGAGCAGAACTCCTGAGTTTCGTTCCAGGCAGCTGTTAGAATGCTATTAACAACTATTGTATAAATTCTAACAGTTCAGAGTCTGCTTCTGAATTACTTAGCTGCCAGACTCAAACACAGGAATAAAGGAGTTATTCACCTTTGAGTTAACTGTTAGTATGATGCAGAGAGTGATATTCTTTTAACCCAAAGCAACCAATCAGATGTGTCACTTAATGGAGGTGCCCAGTATGCCATCTGCTGATTGCTTGCTATCAGTTATTAACATGCTATTATTGATGTAACCCTACAAAACCTTACAAATTATAATACATAAAACAGGCTAATGAGTTTCTTCAGCAAGAAACTTTTGAGAGATCTCTTACCTGGTTTCCTCCAAGTGTCATTGCAAGATGATATATCAAGGCTGAGATATCCATGAATGAAATTAAAAATCAAAGCATACAATAAGTACTCTTTGATCTTCAATTCTGATGAAAAGGCCTTGAATAAGAAAGGATAATACAATTTGTAATTATTTTATGCTATCCTACTTTCAGGTGCTTCATAAAAAATATAACCTTATTGACAAACTGTACATGTATGAATTGTACATTTAATGCATGTTATCTTACTATATTTTTTTTAGTAATAGAATTGACTTTTACAGAAATACATTTTATTATATTTACTGTGCAAGACAAAAACCAAAACAATACTTTTTGTTTTTGGGGCAAATTGTCTAAATATTTTAGTTTTTTGAGGTTTTCAGTTCTTTTTTTTTTTTTTTTGTATGATGCATTATCTCAGCTGTTGGTGGCAAAAGTACCTGTACAGACAAATGGATTAAATTATCCCTGTAAGTGTAGAAATACATAGAAGTCTCAGGTTTCCAAGGCCTGTGCTATAGATTGTCCTTTCCAGTACTCATTGTGCATCTAGTTCTGATAAAATAGAGATATAATAGCTTTTTTAAAAATTTAGAACATTTAACAATTTACAAGTTGAAGAACAGTTTACAGTCATGGAAACAGAATATTAGGCTGTACTAAAACTGAATATAATAGCATATTTGTTCAGTATAATAAATATTTGAGTTAATGTCACAGATCCTATGACAATTCGGTGACTTGGTTAGTGATACAGAATTCTCTGCCTTCAGGCCGGTGAATTGCTTTAACAACGAGCAGCCTCTGGCCATCATTTCATGCAATGCTTCTGCCTTGCTCATAGAATCATCTTTGTGTGATGGTGTTTTCATTGAGGTATTTCCACTAATGCTTTGGATGGGAAGAGACTGTTGCCTTACTTGGCAAACTAAAAACGTGAGAGTCTGCTTTGGCTATATATTGGACTGAGTGTTTATGGTATTTTGCGTAACTTGTAATGATTTTTAAACCTTTCTGGGTTGAACAACATAATAACCATTTGCCATGACTGTAGGGAACTGGATAATAGGATTAATTTTCATCAAGAATTTTGCTTCAAACCCATTATTACAACCCATGTAATCTCATAAACTGTTTTACAGTTTCAGTGCAATATCATTGTTGGTTTAAAGATAGCTAACTTTTCTTCTTTGCTTTCTTCTCAAAACACTTGTTCTCATGATAACATGGCCCTGTCAGTTCGTGATTTTTGTTTACAATAGTCCAGATGTGAACTGTAAGCTTATATCAAGGTTCCACTTTGAAATTACTACTTCCCCACCAATGTCGTGGCTTAAAAGCTCCACTGAAGATTAATAATTATTTATAGTAGATATTATTGTATACATTTTATACTGTTAGCGGCCTGTTTATGAAACCTCAAATTTGTCGGGTTTAATGGGGGAAAAAACTTTTTAGAGGAAAAAACTAATTTTATCAAGATTTATTATGCTCCGAAGCTGCTAAAAATTCAAATCAGAAAATACTCCAGCTAAAACCTGTCACAATAATGTAGAAGTCAATGGCAGATGGTCTCTTTAACAATTAGAACAATTTTAAGAAGTTACAGTATATTGATAAATTAAGGGGATTAGGGTTTGGGAATTTGGTTAAATTTTTTTTTTTTTTTTTTAAATAAAGTAAGAAAATTACCCCTAAATGTATTGTCTAAATGTATGGTGCTGCTTTCATATATAAATAAAAATATGTGGCTGATATACCACACCAGTTCAGTTTCCCATAGTAATGTATCAGCAATTACACAACTTGCACTTAAAAGGTTACATCAAATTTCTGATTGGTTGCTATTAGTTACTATGCTTTTATAATTTTGCACGTTTTCAGTTAAGGAGAAGATGTGGTTTTTGGTGCCTTTTATTCAGTGTTTGAAGTGCTTATATTCAATACAATGGCTGGTACAGACTACATTCTGTGTCCAGTCATTCCTGGCCACTGGTCCTTTATTAAAGTGGACCTGTCACCTAGACACAAAAATCTGTATAATAAAAGTCCTTTTCAAATCAAACATGAAATCCAATTTCAAATTTTAATTAAAGCATTCATAGCTGTTTTAAGCTCATTTAAAAATCTCAGCTGTCAATCAAATATTGTCTGACACTCCTCTATGCCTTAGGCATAGAGGCGTGGCAAACAATTACTTTCACTTTCCATTCAGCACTTCCTAGATGCCACTGCTCCCCACACATTCCCCCAGTTCTCTTAACCATTTAATTGTGTAGCCAAGACATGGGGATAGACATCTGGTCCCCAATTCTGGTGCAAAAACAAGATTCTGAGATTATGCAAGGCTTTTCTTAATAACAGTGTCCACAAAATGACTCCTGCCCGTTTGCTATAATTATGAATTCCCAGACTGAAGGAAACAAGATTAAAATAATGTATATAGTGTAATTAATGTTCATTTTGCTTGACTAATGTGATAAAATAGTGATTTTGAATATTTTTTTTGGGTGACAGGTCCACTTTAAGGGGCAGATTTACAAAATTCATGAATAATTTGAAGTTCGATCGAATTTCATTTAAATTAGGCTAATTCGACCATTGAATATTTGCATTCGTTCGTTCGATTGAATTGCTGTAAAATCCTTCGAATTTGATAGTCGAATTCGAAGGATTTTACTTCCCTACTATTCCCATGGTCGAATTTCAAATTTTTTTTTAATTCGAAATTCGACCATTAGTAAATCTGCCACTTATTGTTGGGTATTGTGTAGCTTGAAAGAGGGCAGTTTATGTTAAAAACCTGAATATTTTGAAAATAGCCTAAATATACTGCATACTTATTTAAAGGTTAGCTTAGTAGTTATATGAACATACACTTGTGACTGAAACCCCCTATTTCCAGAAAACTTAATTTTAGGCAAATAATTTCTTATTTTGTAATTGTATTCAGTCCTAACTAAGCTGTATGAATTCATATTGGCAGGGCAAAACAATCCTATGGGGTTTATTTAATATTCAAATGATTTTTAGTAGACTTAAGATATTACCACCATCCAGCAATGTCTAAAATAGACTTACCATATCTGTAAGAAGGGTGATGTTGGATGTCCAAGTTCTTGTTCCAAAAGCAGATAACTCGTATTTTCAGTCGTATTATTTATATATGTAGGTATGCATCAGGTGATGGGTAAGTACAAGGTATAATGGGATATTTAACTATTAGTATTATACACCTGGCAACAATTGGCTATTGTAATATTTAGGTCCCCACCTAATGTAAATCATATTTTTGACATAACCAGAAATCTGAGAATTGGTTGCAATGTTCAATAAAATAGAAATTGACACAAAGATGTTGTTTGAATTGAATGATTGTTCACTTTACATGAGGTTCTTGGTAACCTGAGAAATAGGGAGTTCCCCCAAGGATGAGTACAATGTGCAATTTAACTTATTAAAACAAACAGGATGACACAGATTTAATGTTTTCAGAAGGTTCAGAAAGTTTTGTTATATGTCCAAGATAACAATAACACAAATGTACATACATTGTACATTGTTTGAGGCAGAGCACACCGATTTCCTTCTTTTCCTTTTTTGTTTTTCTCTTTTTTTTTTTTTAAACAAATGATTATGTTACGCAGAGGTCAGTTTTAGCAAAGGCACAGTATAAGGCACAAAGACAATCTGTGGGGATAATGAAATCTGTGTCTAACCTACTTTCCCTGTGTGGTTTCAATAGAGGTTATGACAAACAAAAATGTTTGGGTCCAGACAGTATCTTACTGACTATTTAAATCATATCTAAAATGAGAAAGCTATACTTATGGCACAGCTCACAATGTTTGCAGGTGTTGGGGATGTCCACACTAGGGACAGAGGAGGTGACACTACATGTATCAGTGCTACGCAACAAGTTGGCGCTATAGAAATACATGTTAATAATAATAATAATGTATGTATACATATATATATATATATATATATATATATATATATATATATATATATATATATATATACCAACCAATTTCCATAATACATGCATACATCGAATATTGTATGAAACTTTGTACAATGTAGTAAAAACTAAACCATCAAATGGGACTTATACCACCAAGACTCAAATATCCAGTAACAACCTAATATTAATATATACAATCCAAAATGAAATGAAATAAAAGGCAATATTTATTCACCACCATGCCATATGAAAAGTTAAAAACAAACAGCGTTGCAGGAGTACAGGGACCACTTCCCACAAGGGTACCCAGCCCCAAAACCCGACTAATTAATCGGGATAAAAGGATATTTAAAGGCAATGAGGACAAAGGTGAAGTACTGATCTAAATCTTATCCTGGTAAGTTCAGACCAGGTATACTCCCATGAGTTAAATAAATCCTTTATAGTCCAATAGGCAAAATGTTATTGACCAAGGCCAATTTCAATTAGTGGGACTTAATTGTCCAAAAGAGATATCCAAATGCAGGGCGGGCACTTTGTGGTGCCTAAAGATTGATATATGTGCAGGAAAATCCTGAAAAGTGACTTAATAGGTACTGCGGGATGATCGGTCCTTAAAACCACATAAGAGAAGTTCAGATGGTACAGTCAGCGCTGAGAATATAGTGAAAATGGCGATACTGCGATCGCAATAACAAGCGCTTCATGGGTACTTTGGAATCAGTGCGTATTTGAGCTCTCTCTGCGCTAGCCTCTTAGACTCCTCTGCCAGTGCTGTCGACCCCCCTCCTGCGTAAAAAGGTGAGTGTACAGGGGTAGCAGCAAGCTGCCTCGGGAAGCGGAGTGGCCAGGATTGCCCCAGCAAGCAAAGATGATCATTTTGGAATCCATAGATTATCAACCAGTTTTCTGCTGAAAAACTAATTAGATTCCTTTCTTATCTTCTGAAAACCTAGCTCCCTGTCCCAACTACAATTCTGCTTCGTCCTAATCTGTACTGTGTTTACCCTCAGACTGGAGATCATTTGGAATCATCATCTGTGAAATGGCCTCTGCAGCCAGTCATGTAGAGCATAAACTCACTGATTCGATCAACACACATGACCTAGAGGTTACTGACTGGCAGGATCAAAATCTAAAATATCATCTGAGAAAGGTGAGTATCAACAGTGGTATAGAAGTATTGTAACATTTATACATATATTTATGCAAAATTTCTTGCTTTATTTGTGGTATTCAAACAGATATCTATTGAAACTTAAGCTACTTAAAATTAAGCCAAAGCGACATTTTGGTGTTCAAGTAAACATCAGGTGCCATTTATTGGGTGGTGCTGGAAGATGAAGAAACTAAGTTCCTTTTCAGCTAAGAGCAGTAAGTGCATGATTTGTGATTACAAATTAGGAATGATTACATCCCTGGGTAAATGGCTAGAGAAATAGGTGTATCAGAAAGCAGCAGGATTAGTTAGTAGAAGTTATATATAAGCATCACACATCCATGAAAGCCCAAGGGAAAGTTATACATATAAGACAGAAGAGTTTATATTTACATGGCAAATTGAAACACAAAGAAACAAAGTCCTTTCTACAGTATATACCACTAAAAGCAATACAGTGACTATACTCTTGCTCATAATAGATATTTTGTATGCTGACCAAAATAGTTCTTCTCCCTTTCAGGAAGTCTCCAGCTAAACTATTTCAGTCATATGAGTGGAAGTCAGAGCTCTCTGTCATCGTGTCTTAGGAGGATAAAGCTGCATCAGAGGACAGAAACATCATTGTTAGTGTCTCATTTCATAGTTACAACTGGTTCACATAATAACCACATGAAAACCAGACAATAACAGCAACATGCTACTTCATCTTGCACAGGTACATAACATCAGTGGATCGTGGGCATATCTGTGTATCATCTTCACCTACTGCACAAAGGCCATGTCATCTGTTTGAACCATCAGTCCCACATTTAACTGGGACACCATCTTTGAGAGCATGCGACTGCTTGGTAATATCAGGTTCTGGAAAGAGAATGGTTCTTAGGATAGGTATAACTAATAGGTGGAAGTAATTATGTGTGAGAGAATGTGAGATATAACAGGCCAAGAGTGCAACAATTAGATACTAAGATGTGCAGCCTGCCTTGCCTTCATGTTCATTGCTGCTATGGAACCCTTACCTTTTTTCTGAATTTTATATAATTTTTTAGTTATCCCGTTGAAGGTTTTTTTTTCTCTATTTGAGGCATATTGGCAAAAGCTCCAGATGGGATTTTGTTTACTTCCCCTTTTATGAGTAAGGGGTGGCACTATATAGACATGCATTTTTAGCCTCTTGTGTTTTGGTATTGTAAACTGAAGCAAAATATTGTGTTAGTTGCAGAATTTTTTGAGGAAAAGATTTACTTATTCAGTCTACATTGTCTTTGAGGTCTGGGGGATTGAGGTTACAATAGTTATTTAATTCACAGCAGGAAATGGAAATATTTTTTCAGTTGACACTAAGGGGGTATTGATAAAAAAGAATTTTCTTAAAATTTATATTAAAAAAATTGACTCTCAACCACTAATGGCCTTGATTTACTAAAAAAAATCAGAAAAAAAAGCATGTGTAGGAAAAAATCAGACCAACATCATGCAACAATATTGTTTTTTCAGATTGCCACTTGAAAACCATAACCAAAGTCAAACCCCTCTCAGCTTATGAAGCTCGACTTCTACATGACTTCAAAAGGTTTCAACTGGAGTGTTTTTGTATTTCGATTTGTCTCAATTTTGTCACATAATAAATCACGAAAAAGTCACACCTTTTTTTTACTTGACTTTTTTCCATGATTTTTTTTGAGAAAAAAACCTGACCAGAAAACTTAAACCTTTAATAAATGTACCCGGAAACATCTGGATTTTTTATTCAGAGAGATGGGTTCAGCACAATTTCCTTAATGCACTGTTGGTATGCAAGAGTGACAAAGCTAGTGTAAAACTAGAAGAACAGGAAATTTTCAATATCTTATCACAGACTTTGACGGACACTGAAAGCAAAAATTGTTAAGTTTTTGTCCAACAAAATGTGTTGAAGTTTTTGACATTTTGGTGGGTATCAATAGATTTGTAAGGAAACTTTTGATTAAAAAACAGTTTGCTTTATGTCCTTCTGACATAAACACTGACATATTAATAACACAAAAAAGTTCTAAATGATTTCTCCAATTTGAATAGCTTTCAAGAAATATGTACTGTACCTCCATTCAGCTAATAGAATTGCAGAGGGAGAATGACCCAGGTGTGTTTAGGATGGTTATGGTGCACAACCAGGGTATGAGAATAGTCATTATAAAGTGACAAAGATATTGTAATTCGCTCAGTTGATAAAGATAGTTCGATAGTGATATTGAATCACTATGATTATAACAGGGAAGCTTAACGACACTTTGATACCTATACTCTCCTGAGCACCAATCCCACCAAATAATAGCAAATATTTTATTCCAACTCATAGATTTTGCTATAAACCAATCTTCGAGGAAACTGTGTAATATCTAAAGGTACATGATCAGGTTTGCCCAATCTTTAACCAACTTCCTAAAGTGCATAAACTTCAAAGACTATTATAGACCATTATAGCGGGTCTAAAAACAGAATTTATAGATCACTTTCTTCAACCATTAGTTTCCAGACTTGCCAGTTTAAAAGATATTTACCATGTAATTACCCTAATTTAGGGGTTACAGTTGAAAACCAATTACTTTGGGACCACTATAGTTGTAGCCTCCTCGTATTCCTGTATACCACACAACATGGGCCTTTAGGCGATGATAGAACATGATCTAAATGAATATTGTACTTACACAGACATTGATAGATTTCATTCTTGAAGCTACTGAATTTTTGCTACCACACAATTTTTTCTTGTGTGAGGATAGTTTTTTTCTTCAAAAGTGTAGCAGAGCCATGGGGCAAAATTTTCCCTATCTTTTGCTAATTTGTATTTGGGGTAGTGGGAAGATTTAACCATAAAGCATGATGACTACCTATCTCGAGAATACACTGTTTTCTATTGATGCTACATAGATGATCTAATCTTAGTATGGTCGGGTAACAATGAACAGTTCATATAGTTTATTAGGTACATTAATAATAATTCTTTAAACTTGAAATTTACCCATGAAATACACCCCACATATTGCATTCATCTGAAACTGGGTCCGTTACACTTCTCTATTTCAAAAGAAATGCATTGCTAACACTAGTCTAAGTGCCTCTTCCTCACATACATCACATCTAATATGCAACATCCCAACAGGTCAGTTTTTAAGACAAAGATGATTATGCTCTGATTTTAATGATATTTTAATGATATTGATGTCTTGTGAGCTTAGATATAAACTACATATCATATGTCCTCTTTGACTCATGCTTTCCGTAGAGCTGTCTATACCCCTAGGGATTCTCAGTTTTCCCAATACAAAAATCAATCAGTCTGTAACCAACTAAATCATCAGTACTATGTAAGCCCACCCTTGTATCCTGTGTGCTCACTTAGTCCACAATATGGTGACCTTGTGAAAAATATTAAGAATAATCTATTCATTCTACAAACAGACCCTATATTGAATTAAGTCTTAAAAGATGGGTGTTGCTTTATTATAAGAACCGAGGTCTCTTAGGACTATTCTCTCTCCAAGTATGATTAATAGATCAGGAAAACCCTTATGGTTGATACAGAAAGGATCATACAAATGTGGATCAAAGAACCTTTAAGATCAAACAGTGGGTTATAGATATTAATTTTATATGATCTCAAGTTAGAGATCACCAGGGTCTGTTAGAGTGAAATACCATTTCTTCATTCATTTATATGGGATTTTTAAAAGCGTATTTACCAAAGAGTGAAATGAAAGTCCACCATTTGATAAATACGCCTTTGAAGATCCCATAGAAATTAATGGAGAGACAGTTTTTCACTCTAGCGGACTGTGGTAATCTGTAACTTCACTCTTTGATATACCCCCATATATTAACTGTAACATATGAAATGTGATATACCTGATCAGCTGTACAAAATGTGGCCAACAATAGTTGAATAACACATCTCGCTCCTTGAAGGAAAGAAAACGTGAACACATTAATAATATTAAGAATAATACAGAGACGAATGTAGCCAAACATTTAGACATATGTTACAATTATAATTTGGATGTTTTCAGTGTTCAAGGAATAGAGAGAGTTTCCCTTGACAAAAAAAATTAAAAAACTATTACATTTAGAAAACCAAATGGATCTAAACTTTTAGCTACCACATTCCCTTTGGGTATGAACAGTGAATATGATGTGACTTGATATTTCATTTGTATGTATTTTTATTAGAAATGTATTTGTTCAGTTCTTAGAAAGTTTGTGTGTTCTATAGTCCACCTGACAGATTGTGAGTACCAAGATGTAGGCCCTTCACTCGGTATGATGATGTCAGATGCACAAGTTTCCATCTTGCTTTGTGATTGCGAATTATTAATCATGACTAGGCACCCACTGGTGACTGTTCCTTTAAATATGCTGTATCTGATGAGATATGAAACGCATAAGGAGATTTCTAAGTGGAACCAAATAAATCTATGTGAATTTTATTATGTTTGTGTGGAGGTATGGTTATTTGAGTGCCTGCTCAACTACAATGTGTAACATTGTTTGTTAATGTAGTACTGTACCATGAAAATATAATTCATGGGTCCTGGTACCCCAGCTTAATCTAGAAAAAGAAGCCTGGTTCAGCCTATGGACTCTCTACACTCCTGCTTGCTCCTCATGCAACGTACCAAAAACCAAAAAGATGGTGATCAATCCCCTTTAATTAGCCAGGAAGAAGAAGATCCCATAATATCACAGATCCATCCTTCAGTGCAAGGGTCACTACTATGTCATATCCTGTCAGAAAAAAGGTTAACTATTTCACATCACTACATCAGCAATGCAGTTGCCCCTTTATTCAGTATAATTAGTTTTAAGGCTGATACTGTGTTGATGAAGTATGTTTTATAGCTAATGTATTTTTATAAAGCACAACCTTATTTGTTTGTGAGCAAAGGGTTTCCTACAAAAAGCTCAGGTACTGGTGTTTGACTCCTGCATTGGATCAGGATACCTAATAAATGCCAGCAAAGTAGTCTGGAAGGAAATATTTTTTAATACAGTTACACTCCATCACTTGATAATACAATTGTGGGGACTGCCATAGGTCTCTTTGAGTGGAGTGTAAGTATGAGAAAGTACCCTGAGCATACACCTGAGAAGCAGTTATAGGTTAGAAGGCTGGGTATGTCAGTATAGCAGGTTATGATGGTGCATTAATCAGAACATATAGACAGCCATAGGCATTAAAATGAACAGTTCTACTTTATATCACCCTGAGTGGGTTCCAGATCTTTCCCACAGGGCACTGCAGGGAAATGGGGGTTAAAACACGTGTGTAAGAACACTCAGGTGCTGCTATACTTTTTAATGAATACCACTAAACATTTTTATGGGATCCGATATGGAAGTTGCTGCCTTTCTCTGCAATTCTCTCCTTCTGTGAACTAAGGCCATTACTGTTAGTGCAGAAAGAAGCAGATCTGCATTTTCTTCACTGGTGTGGAAAGCACTTGGTCTGACATGGCCCTAATAATTTCTAGGCTATGTGCTGTGTATGCATTCCCCATTGTTGCTAAAGGCACCCCTATACAGTATCTTCCCCTGCTATACCTGTTATCCCACAGCCACAGTCCTTTCTCAGAAACTATTATCCCCACTGTTACTGTAGACACCATCTATAACCCAAACTGTTTGAGCTTGTAATACAAATGTTATATTTTTTTTTTTATTCTTTCCAGTGATGATGAATGTATTATGTAAATCATGTAAATGACAGCCTGCACCTCAGCGTACATTGTTAACACAGTTTAGCTGAGAATAATGTGAGGTATAGTTCTGTGGCATCTACAACATTTATGCTTTTATATCTAGTATAGGCAGGGAGACAGGGAGTTTTACTCAACATCTAGAAAAAGGACATAACACTTGCAACATATACTATTACCCTTGCTTTGGCCTGCTATCGCTAATTAAATGGTACACACTCAAATGTGCAAATTAAAAGAGATATTTAATACTACAACAGCCACCTTTCTAAAATAAAGGAATTACTTAGCATTTAAAAATGAAGGGACCTGAAGCATGAACAAGAATGTGATATCAAGTAAACATTTAGGATATCGATCAATATCATTTTACACAAATCAGATATATGCATTCTGTAGCAGTTTGAAACATGATATAAAGAGCAAATAATTTTAATTGTAATTAGTATAGCAATGTAAAAGTGCTCTTTCTATTTGCATACTTGTTAGACAGTATTTAACACAACATTCAATGAAGCATTTTATTTTTATATTTCAATTTGCAAGATACTGATGGTCATCAAAACATCAAAAAGATCCGTTGACATGGCAGCCCAGTATTGAATTGTCCATGTTAGTACATTTTATAAAACTTTTTTTTTTTTTTAAATGGGGGGAAAAGTGCAAATCAAACCAATTAATTGAAAACTGGGTTGCGAATGCCACATAAAACCAAACTGTTTTGCTTCTTTCTGTTCAGAAGAGTTAGGGCAAGTATGAAGAAAGATAGACTAGTTGCACCGAGGATTACAACTCCTGAGATGAGTGCGCTGGTGACAGAGTTTATCTGGAACTGCTGATTTCCTGGGTGAGCTGCAATAAAATACAAATTTCCTTAAATTGTGTAAAATTATTACAAGATAGACATAATATGATGTACTGTATCATAGATAACAAAGCTTTATAGATCAGTTTTTCAAATTTATGAACAAAAATCTTTATTTTTTCTGCAGCTTGCTCATTTTGCTTTTACGTTTGATAACATTATAGACAAATATCAGGGGACCTTTTTACCCATAAAGAGTATCACCGCACCAGAGGCCACCCCTTCAGACTAGAAGAAAAGGACTTTCATTTGAAGCAGCGTAGGTGGTTCTTCACAGTGAGGACGGTGAGGTTGTGGAATGCACTGCCGGGTGATGTAGTGATGGCTCATTCTGTTGTTGCTTTTAAGAGGGGTTTGGATGATTCTTTGGACAGACATAATATCAAAGGCTATTTTGATACTAAACTCTACAGTTAGTATAGCTATGGGCATATATGATTTGTGTTTGAAAGAGTGGAGATGTGTGTATGTATGCTGGATTTTTAATTTGGAGGGTTGAACTTGATGGACTTTGTCTTTTTTCAACCCAATTTAACTATGTAACTATGTAACTATGTAACATGGCCACATGGCAACTCACCTCCCAATGCAAGCAGCATAGCATTTGCTAGGAGTATTTTTTGACCCAAATAGCATTGTTTCTCAATTTGACTCTGATGAAATTTAAGGTGTACTTTAACAGCACAGTTAGGTGTACAATTAGGTGAACTAACAGCACACTTCTTAAAGGATATCTAAAACCAAAAGATGAATTAATATAAATATTAACAGGCTTCTTGGAGCACTTTTGCAATTTAATTAATTTACTATTTTCAGTAGTTTCTGAGATATCTGCATTTTTAGACTGCTAACAGCAAGATGTTGGCTCAACAGAGACAGGAACCAGAGAGCTAACTGAATACATGAAGTGCATATAAAGTGCATAGATAATAAGGTTAGCTGACACTCTAAGCAGTTAGAAAGAGCTGTTGTGCTATTAATAGACAAAAGCTGTCCAAAATTGCTAATATTTCAGGAGCCACTTAAAATAGAAAATTGATGTAAAATTACATGGTAGTGGGTATATTCTTTTTATTTTCAGTAGTTTAGGCCATCAGGCTGATCACCAGGCATACACTGACTGGCACTCAACCGCCTTGCCTATTATTCAACTTAATGGCATTTTTAAACCAATTGTTCTGCATATTTTGGCCCACCAGGATACAAATATCAGTCTGTTTTTATGGCTACCTGTATACAACTATTTATCAAAATGAGCGTTTTTTTTAATAAACTCAATATTTTACCAAAATTTTATGTTTCTTTATTTATTAAAAAATGTGAACTAAAAACCTTAGGCATAATAAAACTAAATAAAATGGAAAATAACTCAATGCAACAAATTCACTTTCTACTCATCATTTTAAATGAAAAAATCTAAAACACTCAAAAATTGGAATTGGGAAAAAAACTGAATTTTTCAAGGGTAACTCCAAATAATTTCTACATGAACTTTTAGTTGCTGACAGTGCTGGACCAAGCCCTTGTGCATGTGAATGAATGAGTCTGTGTGCAAACTAGCACACAGACAGAAGGTATATGCGCTGATGGATACAAAAAGAGCTACCAAGGTGGGTGACATAAGGGTCAGAATTACTGAAAGCAGCAGAAGATGTACATGCCTGGCACCCCTACACCTTTATGCTTAGGCATGTGCCTTCCTCTGCCTACACCTAGTTCTGGCCCTGGATGCTGACGTTTTAAATTCAAGTTTTTCTAATTTGTTGCATACAATAAATATATACTGTATAAATAATAAATATCAAACATTCAAGTTTTGCTAAATCTAATTTGAATTTGTGAGATTCAGACAAAATAAGGTAGCAGTAAGTTTTGGATTTGAACATTGATAAATCAGCCCCTTAGTGTATGAAACATACAGTACATCTCACTCATGCCAGCTTTACAAATCAAACCAATGCTGAACAATGTGATGTGCAAGTGGAACACAGTGGCAGTGAAAACATCAAAATCACCGTCATAGAAGAAACAGAAAGTTGGAGCAGAAAGACTGCCAATGGGTGCTTGCCATGCTTTTCTATTACAGGAGATGAGAGGTTTATTTTGACTTGCCACTGTTTTATGCAAGAAAATTTGCAGTTGAAAAATAAGACACCTAATTGTAAAGGGGTTGTTCACCTTTAAACACTTTTTCAGTTCAGTTGGTTTCAGATAGATCACCAGAAGTAAAAAAAAATTCTAACTACTTTCTATTTTCTATTTGTAACAGTTTTGCTAAAGCAGCTCTGGGAAGGGGCATGTTGACTCTTTAACTATGCTAAAATTATACATTTGTTATCTTTATTCCTTTAATGGCATATAAACAGTGTTCTTTACTTCATGAAACAGTGTCATGTCTTCTGCATTATTAATATACTTCATATGCTTTGGGCCCCCTCCACTGGACACTTGCTGTAACAACGCAAGGCCATTTCCTATATTTACTCTGTACCTCCATAAGGCTTATGGTAGAATTTGATTTGAACTAATCAGGCTACCATACTTCCATCATGTGAACTAGCGCAATGCCTTGTGGGAGCTAGGAATCAATTTTACAGTCTATGCTGTGGAAGAAGTACACCAGTTTCATCTCTCCTCAAAGTAGCATCACTGGTAAGAAAAAATTAAACTTGCGGGAAACACATCCACAGCTGCCAGCAACCCCAGAGACATTGCCGCAGAGACATTTTATGCCAGCTAGGGTTTATGCTGCAGTTCATATTATTGGTTATTGCAAAGCATACTCATTATATTTTCTGTTATTTATTACAGTTTCAACTATTTCCCATTGCTATCCCGTAAAATCTACAGACTTCAGCACTCATTCCCTTTATTGGACTGTGGGGAGGTTTATCTGCATGTCGAACTACACACTGCCCCAGGGTAGTACGTAGGGAGGACAGAACAGTGAAATAGCGGCTGCCATATTGACAAAGTAAACTGTACCTTCACTGCATGCTCAGTGAAACAGCGGCTACCAAGCAGGTAGATGAACTGCAACTCACTGCATGTGCAGTAAAAACATCTGCATTAAACCAACCACTGTCGTTAAGTCATTAGAGCACAGAGAAGCCACTAAAACTAAGACAAGGCAAAGGCTTATCCAGTGCTGCATCATGTCACAGAAAAGGTCATCTTCATTAGTGACCAGATCTCACGTTTCATGCTCCTCTCAGCACTCCTCTGTTACAAATGCAGCCACCATTGCCCGCACAAAGGCAGAAGCAGCAAAGGTCCGTGCCGCTTTTGCAGAGAGAGAAATGGAGGTAAAGTAAAGAAAGCACTTTTAGGACGCTTAGAAGCAGAAAGGAAAGCAGAGAGTGCATGCTTAGGAGCAGAGAGTGCACGCTTAGGAGCAGAGAGTACACACTTAGAAGCAGAAAGGAAAGCAGAGAGGGCTTACTTAGATGCAGAGAATGCGCTCTGAGCAGAAGAGGCAAAAGTGGAAAGCATGCACTTAGAAGCATCCATAGAAAAACTGGCCATAGAAAGGGAAGAGGCAGCAGCCATAGCCTGGCGATCCTCCTTTCAATACAATCAGATTTAGACCTATCTTACATTGAGGAAACAGATCTCCTTATCAAGTACCTAGGGACTGAGTCTGCTGAGCATGCCAAAAGGATCAGGGTAATCAACATAAATCACCCAGAGACTTCCCTAAAATAAATAAAAAAAGGTTACCAAAAATTTAGGGAACTATGTGACCTGTTAATGGAACTATAGGTAGCCAAAGCTGAAGGGGATCACCGGGACTGACATTCCTTGACACAACAAGAGGTGTTAACCCATAGTGCAAATATTGCCCTACAACTTACAAGAGCGGTGGATGGCACAGGGGTCAAAGTTCAAAGAAGTGCACAATGTTCCATTTCCCCCTTTAACTGTATTCATGGACTTTTTATACCAACAAGCCGAGATGAGATACAGTATGTCCACAGTTTTGATTTCACCCTGCCACATGCCACCTCTTCAGTACCTAATACTTGCAAAGCAGCAGTAACAGTACACAAAACTAATGCTTCCTCTTTAGATTCTTTCCACAGATCTGCAGAACCTGCTCACAAGGAGACAAGGGACAAAGACCCTGGTAAGCAGTGTCCCCTACACCTAAAGCTGCACCCTCTTGTGAAATTCAGAGTCTTCAGAGAGAAGTCCATAGAGGACCGCAAAGCCTATCTAAAAGAATATAACTCCTGCTACAAGCGTTGCTCATCTACATCTCATCTAGCCAAGGACGGTAAGGTCAGCGTAAAACGCACAGAATGTGACAGCACACATCACAACACAGATTTACATCCTGGGCCAGCCCCATGGACTGTGTCTTACACCAAGAGCGCCAGCAAGCATGGCTGGGAGGAAAACAACACTATTACTATCATACCAGAGGTTACTTCCCAGTGCACAAAAATCTGCAAAGGAACTATAGATGGCATATCCTGCCAAAATCTGTTTGGTCAGAGTATACCCAACACAATACAGGGATAAAACCATCAAGCTTTATGCAGTCCTGGATGACCAGAGCAACAGATCTCTAGCCAGTCCAGCCATCTTTGATATATTTAATAACAAGGGCCCTAGCACTCCTTACTCCGT
The DNA here is from genome assembly GCA_024363595.1 of Xenopus borealis. Taxonomy (NCBI): domain Eukaryota; kingdom Metazoa; phylum Chordata; class Amphibia; order Anura; family Pipidae; genus Xenopus; species Xenopus borealis. The sequence continues at coordinate 90,323,053 of CM044434.1, read as the reverse complement.
AAAAACCTGTGCAGGAGTTACGGAGACAATGGGGAGAAGGGCATCCAGCTACCAAGTAGAGTCCATACATTGAAAGGTATGCCTACCCTTACCAACTATAACTGAATGCAACCAGATGTAACTTTCAAAGGAAACCAGAGATGACAGACCACTTCTTTTCTTTCATGGGCAAAATATTTGCAGAGATGCAGAGATAGCACCCACCCTCAAAGACTCAAAGGAGTGCTGGTACCTACCAATATTTGGAGTATACCACCCAAAGAAGCCAGGACAAATTAGAGGGGTCTTTGATTCCTGTGCCAAAACAAGGTGTATCTTTAAATTATGTTCTCCTAACAGACCCACAAACTTTTGTGAGTACTCCTTCACTTTCATTGCCAACATTCAACAAATGTTTAATTGTTTTTTTTGTTAGAGAGACAGACAGAAACTTCTTGAGATTCCTCTGGTTCAGAGACAACAATCCTTCCAAGGACATCATGGAGTACCACATGAGGGTGCACATCTTTGGCAACAGTCCTTCACCTGCAGTCACACACTGCTCATGAATGTGAGGAAGAGTATGAGTCAGATGTTGCACAATTGGTAGAAAGAGACTTCTACATAGATGACTGACTAAAATACTTACCCTCAAGTGAAGCTGAAATCAGCCTTCTCAAAAGGGCACAGGAGGCGCTTGCCTGCTCCAACCTCAGACAGTAAAGTAGTGATGGAAGCCTTCTCTCCTCAAGACCATTCAAATGATCTAAGAGACCTAGATTTGGGGGCCGACTCTTTACCAATGCAACAGAGCCTTGGACTTCTGTGGGACATAAAGTCCGATACATTTGCCTTCCAAGTGAACAGAGAAGAAAAACCCTTCAGTCGTAGAGGTGTACTGTGTACAATCAATAGCCTCTGCGATCCCTTAGGATTCGCTGCTCCTGTGACTATACTAATTTATGGGCAGAGTGGAAGAGTTCCTTATACTATACCCCGGACAATGTAGGTCTCTATAAAAAGATATTGCATAAACAACTCATATGTAAAACCCTGCTTCATGTAAATAAACTATTTTCATAATAATATACTTTTTTAGTAGCATGTGCCATTGGATAATCATAAATAGAAAATAGCCATTTTAAAAAATAAGGACAACCTCCTGGGAACGTATTATTCAATGGTGCACACAAACATACCAAACAAACTATAAAGTTAGGTCACATGAGCCACCTAACAGACAGAGTTCTGTCTTTTGCTTCCACGCTTCTTCCTGTTACAGTTGATCTCTGAGGCAGAACACAGACCATCACAAAATGGTGGTTCAAGGCAAGAGATGTAAAAGTGCAATATTTACTTAAATATATATCGCAGTTTGGTAAGATTATTTGATATGCCACTTAATAGGATATAAACTACTTGTTGCTCGAGTATTCATTTTAGGGGTATAGTTTTCCTTTAACAGCTCTTTCCAGCTTCATGTGTCATGTCCATATGCCTCAATTCCTTCTACAGAGGTGCAAAGTCAAAAACTTTGTGTGTTCTCCGATGCTTCCGTCAAATCCATAGCTGCTGTAGCATACATCAAAACTGTTGCCACCTATGGACAATGCCACATTACATTTGTTATGAGTAAGGCAAAACTGCCACCAATTCCTGAACACACTATAGAACTCTGTTCTGCTGTTCTAGCTGTAGAGCTAGCTGAGCTCATCACAACTGAGATAAGTGTAGAGCTCAAAGAGACTTCTACACTGACAGCAAGGTAGTGCTGGGCTACTTCTACAATAAAACCAGAAGGTTTTATGTTTTTGTCAGCAACAGAGTGCTCAGGATCAGGAGATCCACATGCCCAGAACAGTGGCACTACGTACCCACTGACTACAATCCTGCAGACCACGCAACCCGAGCTGTTGCTTCAAGTCAACTTAAAGACACATCTTGGCTCACAGGACCTGCATTCTTGTGTAACACAGATCAAGCTGATGAGAGTGAGACATTTGAGCTAGTAGATGCTAATTCAGATGGTGAAATCCATCCACAAGTATCTACGTCATAGAATGACTACTGACAACCAATTTAAATCCAGCGGATTTAACAGATTCTCAACTTGGAAGTCGTTGATCCAAGCTATCACCTGTCTAACCCACATAGCTCACTCTTTAAAACATACTTCGTCAAAAAATGTAAATACTTGCAAAGGATGGCATCACTGTAAGAATGTCTACACAGTGGCAGAACTACAGCAATTCAAAAATGTCATCATCCGCATTGTGCAATATGAAGTCTATTCCAAAGAGATCAGTTGCATTACAAGAAACAAACCTGTTCCCAGAGACAGCACTTTAAGGAAGTTTGATCCATTCCTTGACCAAGCTGGCCTATTGAGAGTAGGAGGCCATCTCAAAAGTGCTAAATTAGGGTTAGAAGAGAAACATCCTCTAATCATTACTGGTCACCACCACATTGCAAGTTTGCTTGTGTGCCACTACCACAATCAAGTCAAACATCAGGGTCATCTGTAAACAGAAGGAGCTTTACGAGCGGCTGGATTGTGGATAATTGGAGCAAAAAGATGCGTTTTCTATTTTCAAATGCATTCTTTGCCACAAACTCAGTGGTAGCCCAGACCCACCCTTTAACAATGTTGGCCTAAATGTTTTCGGCCCTTGGTCCGTCTCCACACAACATAGGGGCAGTCATGCCAACAGCAAACGTTGGGCAGTCATCTTCACTTGTATGACCATCAGAGCTGTCCATATAGAGGTCATTGACACTTCAAGTTTCATAAATGACCTCAGGCACTTTATCGCAATACGAGGTCCTGTGAAATACATCCGCTCTTTTAGAGGCACTAACTTTGTTGGAGCAACCAAAGAACTGCAAATTCCTTCAAACATCAATGTTACTGATGTAGATAGATACCTAACTGATTAGTACTGCATCTGGACGTTCAATCCACCTCATTCTTCTCACATGGGAGGCACTTGGAATGATTGGTATAGCCAGAAGGATCATCAATTCCATATTCTAGCAAGAAGGAACTGCAAAACTCACCCATGAAGTGACCCAGGAGATCTTTTTTTGCATACTCCTGCCATTCTGCTCACTCAGTTCAGTGTCTTGCAAACACCTTCTGGGATAGATGGAGGAAACAATACATCTCCACTTTACAGCCATGAAACTAATGGTAAACTACCAAGCTTCAAACCTGCGAGATGTTGTCCTTGTGAAAGACTGTCAGTCACAGAGGAATAAAGGCTCTTACGTCTTGTCATCAAATTATTATTAACGGCTTATGTTAGAATTTGAACTAATCAGGCTACCATACTTCCACTATGTGACCTAGTGCAATGCCTTGTGGGAGCTAGGGCTCCATTTTACAGTCCATGCTGTGGAAGAAGCACCCCAGTTTCATCTCTCCTCACGGTAGCATCACTGGTAAGCAAAATAGATTTAAAGTTGCACCAAACACATCCACAGCTGCCAGCAACCCCAGAGACATTGCTGCAGAGACAGTTTATGGCAGCCAGGGTTTAAGCTGCAGTTTATATGCTCAATTAATTGTTATTGCAAAGCATACTCATTATATTTTCTATTATTTATGACAGTTTCACCTATTTCCCATTGCTATCCAGTAAAATCTACAGCACTCAGTCACTTTATTGAATTGTAGGGAGATGTATCTGCATGTTGAATTAAACACTGCCCCAGGGTAATACGTAGGGAGGACAGAACAAACTTCTCTTCTTTTTTTGTTGGAATTGAAATCGCATTGACAGACACAAATTTATGTAATGTGACCAATTGTTCCTCAGATGGCTAATATATGTAGTGATGAGTAAATCTGGCCCATTAAACTGGCAAAACCCTGAGGAAATTCACAAAACAACATTTACAAAATGCATTGAAGTGAAAGGATGTTTTTTCACAGAGAATTTTTCAAATCTAATTTATCCATGCCAAATACATGGGAATCTATGCTCAAATTTTCACTGTGACTTTTATCAGCTGTGAAGTTTTCCACAGAAACTTTTTCTGTGCAGAATACATTGGAGTCTATAGATGGGATTTTTTTCAGGCACAGTGGTGAAATGCAGAAATTTGCAGCAAATCCATACTTAGAAAATATACACCATTCACTTAAATGTGTTAAATGTGTTTTAAAACAGAGTAATGAAATACAATGCAATGTTTGCCCAGTTGCAGTAGTCAATATCAACCAATCAGCATGTAGGATTTACCGGTCATCTGTTTAAAAGCAACCATATTATTGGTTGCTATGGGTTACTGCTCCTAGGCAAACTTAGCGCCTGTTATTACATATGGGGGAAAGTAACTCAACCACCATAGAAAAAAATTGTGCATGTTATGAAAATGTTTCTGAACAAAAATTGTGAGGCAAAAAGTTATGACATCTTGAAGCTGGTCTTTTTATAACATACCACACATGGAATTGGCAGCATTCAATTCAGTGAGAAAATGTTATCTCATGGTTTATCACATGAAAACTCATGGACAAGAGTCAATGCAAGAAGAAAAATACTTTCCAAAATAATTTTAATAAAAAGAGAAAATTGTTCAGTGGTTTTGAAAAAGTACATACCTACTGAAAACAGCAAGTTGTACTCATTTTAGAACACTTCTCCCAGCACTCCAAAATAAGTTAAATTGTAATTTTCTAATGAGGTGTTATTACCTTTCAAAGCTAAACCATAGACATATTTTGCACATATTAACAATATTGCAAATATTAAAATCTAAGGAACAATAAGTTCTGTAATTTAAAGCAGAGCTGCTCCACACAATTTACTTATCTTAATAAAGACACAAAGAGGTAAAAAGAGAGCATTAAGTAATGAGCCACATTGTGAGGGGAATACTCTTTATCTGTTTATAAATGCTGCTACCCACATGCTGCTATGTTATGTTTTTACTTTTTATTTATATATGTAATGCAATTTAAATATTCAGTGTTTTCTACTCCCTACTCCTTAGTTTTTGTTTATCTTAGTGACAAACATTTTGCCTGTGCAGACAGTTCACCTGCAAAGGGGCGCAACAAGGAGGCACTGAGGGTCCACTGTAGCATAGAGGCTCTCTGAGCAGATATATATTTTTTTAATTAAAATGATAATTCACAGATAACTAATTTCAGTATTGCAAGGCCTGTACTTAGTTTAATGGATAAATATAAATATATATATATATATATATAGACAAAGTCCATCCAGTTCAACCCCTCCAAATGAAACCATGAAACCCAGCATCCATACACACACCCCTTCACATACTTTATAGATACCCATATCTATACTAACTATAGAGTTTAGAGTTTGATTTTATATTTGTCCAAGAAATCATCCAAGCCACTCTTAAAAGTTTATCCTACATTCTACTGTCTAAATTGTTTTTTTATTTTAAAAAAGTTATTTTCCAATATAAGCACTACTGTAGGGCACACTAAACATTCTATACTAAATTGTAATGGATTGTCTATTGTATTAATGAATCCACCTGTATGCTTTATATGAATAATTTTAGCTCTAATATTTCAAATGTTTTTGTAAAATAATGCCTTGCATTAAGATCTGAGTGTTACTAAGCTAGCCCCAACTCTAATCATTTGGCTATAATTGCCAATCCTGCCCAGCTGTATCAAGCATAAACATACTTTATGATTAAAGCTTTTAGCTTGTTCCTAGAACAAAAATAGTTTCTTTGTTATATAAATGTTTTTCTGGTTGACTCATCATCATCACTATGTACACATTCTTCATTATTAAATAACTATTTAGCTATCATAGTATCATTGTAGTTGAGGTTGAACGAAAACATAAATATATATACGTAAATTTACTAAGGGACAGATTCATCCACATTTGTGTTTTCAAGCACCAAAAAAATTGAAAAGTTTGAAATTAATTATTTTACAGCCCCATTGACTTCTACACAACCTCAGCAGCTTTTAGATGCTACTGTATATGAGCTTTTTGTGGTTAATAAGTAATAAAGGTTCATGATTTTATTAACATACAGTAATTAAAAAGATTTATTTGTATTAAAAAATGAGTTGCTGTAAAAATAAGACCTGAATGTTGATAAATCAGCCCCTAAATACAGTGTTTCATGCAAATTGACTTCTTTCCCAGCAGTTGTATTCCACATCTTCAAATAATTTTTCTGTTTGACAAAAAAACAGGTCTTTCCTACACCTCAGACTAAAAGGCCTTTTACTGTTTAAAACAGTAGTTATTGTGACAGCCCAAGATCAGGGTCAGAAATAGTCAAATAAAAATCTATTCGACTATTTGATCATTCGATGATCGAAGAGCTTGCCCTCTAAAATTAAATTTGCCTACTTTCGCCAGATTAAACCTACCGAATTGTAATAGAAGCCTATGGGAATCCCCCATAGGCTTTTTTTTTATGTTACGAATAGAAATACTACGATTGAACACTTGATTTTTTCGAACAATCCAATTAAGTTTTACGATTTTTTCGTAAAAGAGTTTGATCGTACGATTTTTTTGAAAAATCGAATAACGCTCATAACTAGTGAATATTTCCTTTGATTCTATTGAATTTTTATTTGAAAATCAAATTTATGCCGTATTCTTTGGCGATTAATTTATACAGACAGGGGTTTTTCCTTCATTGCTAAAGAAATCCCTGTAGCCTATACCCTATGCAAGGTAGGTTTCTCAGTTAGCTAATGGGTTTTGTTACTAACTCTTGTTTATTATTTGTAAGATAGGAGGAAGCAGTGGCTTAACTATCCATATAGCAGACCCCGTGGTTGCATGTGGGGGTACTTGGACTACAGGGTCTACTGTATCGTAGTCCCCCACCCAGGCATCTCTCCTACCTTAAATATAGCAGTGTACTATGCATTATGGAAGCTGCAAGGCGAGCAGGTAGGGGATTCTTCACACTGGACCTGCTCCGAACATTTTTTTGCCTGACGCAACCAAGTTACACCACTGGGAGTAAGCACGCTCTATTTGGTCACCACCTATTTCCACCTAGTAGGGGTCCATGTGCTGAGTAGTATTTTGTTCTTCCAAGGAGTTAACTTTAGAACTCTCCTAGCAACACCTGCCTAAGTGTACAGACCACAGGTAGAAATTGTTGTAAATGTCAGTTTACAATTTTAAAATTTCAGATTACAACTGTAATGTCATAATTTTGATGCCGTGTTTATACATACACGTCATTTGTGTTAGCTTGTCCATCTGTTTGTGAAGTTTGTGAAAGACATTTATGGATAATACTGGTTAAAATAACAAATAGCTATTATTTTGAGTGTGTATACTGTATTATATATATATATGTATATATATATATATATATATATATATATGTATATACATATATATATATGTATATACATATATATATATATAGTGTAATATACAAAAGACCGGCACTCCCAAATGAAAACAATCCAACGTTTCGGTCGCCATTACGACCTTTCGCACCCCGGCTAAGCCAGAATTTTGCCTTGGAGTGCTGATACTATCCGAGAATCAGTATATATATATATATATATATATATGGAACTGCATTACTGTTTTATTTAAAATACTGTGAAAGGATTGAATTGAGAATAAATCAAGTAACAAGACAAATGCAGAGAATACCTTCAAACCTAAAGTCATATTCTTTTGTTGTAGATACAGCATAAGCAGTATTATACAATGACATATCTCTTGAGCAAAGGAAATTACATTAGATACAGAATTGTGACTGCATTTTATTTATCTCACAATTTTTATAAAATAGCTTTACATAGATAGAAAAGTAATTGAATAAATAACAACTTAAAATATCAAGAGTGTGAAATGTACAATAAAGCACAAAGTATATATGAAATTAATCTTTGACGTCATTTTCTTTATTAGAGTAGTAACTCCAAATATATATGCCTGGCATTTATCTGAATGTGAAGAGGTGAAAAGACCCTAAAGGGCATCTTTCCAAAACAAATGCAAATTGCATGAGGAAGGATCCCTAACAGTAAATTTAAACTAAAGGCAATCTCTATACATTGTACTATAATTGACTATACACATGTTAAGACCTAGTCATTTGATACATTTAGGGTTTAAACCCTGTTTTGCACAATGGATATTTAACAGACAATAGTATATTACATCTTTACTTACGCTGTACCTCTATATATTCTGAGGCCATCTGCTAGTGAGTACTACCGATATAACATGCATATCAGAAATGAAAATGATCAATACCTATGTAATAAAGATCAGGCAGCTATGAAAGAGCTGGAGCTTCACTTCCCATTCTGCATGTAACTGTAGCTGGTGATGTAGTTGGGAGGTGGAGACGCCCACAGACGTTGCCTCCTCTGTGTGCTGCTTCCCAGTTTGACGTGTGCATTATTTTATATTCTCTGCGCCGCAGGTAACATAATCTTTTGCACTATAGTCAAATTTCTAAAGGGGCCACACTTTCTTACTCTTTGCCCAACATTGATCAATTTCTGAAAGTTCCAGGGTGCGCTTCTTGTATGTTTCTCTGTTCCTTGATCCCTTTACTACTCCTGAATTGCTGCCTGAACTGACCTTTGCCTGTATTTGACTACTCTTTTGAATCCTGACTTGGTAGTGCATTTACTGATTGGTTTCACTCCAGCCTGTGTCCTTGACTACGCGTTTGCCTCCCAATTTCGTACTGCACAGTCTTACTGGCTTTTACTTCAGCCTGTTCTATGACTACACTTTGCCCTATTCCCATTCCTCCGGTTGCGCGTTTCAGTTCCCTTGCCAGCCCAGAACTTTTGCCCTGGTTGTCTCACTTTAAGACCTGGCAGCAGTGCTCCTGCAGAAGCAAAAGGTGAAAGTGTGACCCATGACTGGAACCTTAGCATCTGTTCTGGGTTTGGGACACTGCAGTTCCCATCATTTGTGTGTTTGGCCAAAACAAGGAGAACAACAGAAAGGCTACCAAACTACAGTACTGTATTTAATGCCCTATTGTATGTATGGCTACCTTAATTCTAACTCTGCTATAACACCAGTACAACAGTACAATAAGCACTAAAAAACACACAAAAATAAAACATTTTCAAAAATAGTGTTTTTTTTAATAATCTTGCTAAAATGTGCCAATATTTTCTGTAAAAAGAATTATTGTGGGGGTTCTTTCAATAAATATAACTGGTGACAAAATGCATTTACAGCAATAATGCCTGTTGTGGCTATTTCCATCCAACAACTTGGAACATTGCTTATTATGAGTACCAAAACAATAAAAAATAACAGAGTAAGTAAGAGATAGACTTACCAAGCTGTGAATTATTTGTCGGTGTTTCATCTGTTGAAAAATTAAAATGGGAACTGTTAATCAATTTTCAGCAATGTAAGTTTCTAAAGAGGACTGTTGCTATTTATTTTATATTAAATATGAGAAAATGACTCTTTACTATTAACATTCCTTTTAATTTTATGCAACCATCAATGCCATCAGGACATTACCCCTCCTGCTAAATCACTAATTTAAATCAATATGGTGTGGCCCCCTAACTTTTAGTTTTACCTGTTTTCTCTTCTAAAGTCTGCTAAATAATTCTTCCATCAGACATATTCACCTAAATTATAATAATAAATGCTTGTGATATGCTGTATTAAGACATACAGTAATGAAATCTTTTCAGGTGGGAACACATTAAAACTATGGCAACTTACTCTAAAGCCTTCAGCCCCTTTAGTCAAATCCACTCTCTCTAGTGTTAATTAGATGTACTTAAAGCCAATGACTTCCACTACATCCAGATTATTCCCTTGAGTATGTTTGTCATATGAAGCACTTGGGACTCTTAACCATTTCAATATGTCGATGACTCCTGTTGCAAGCACTAGCAATCAGTTTTAATTATAAGCAAGCAGACTTTAATCAGAATGAAATCTACAATGTGAATGGGCCTTAAAGAGGCCTCTTTCCATGTGTATTTGCAAATTAAGGATCCCTTTCATTGCATACCAGTGTGTCTCAAAGGCAGAGTAAATTTGTAAACTAAAAGCAATACCAACTGGTGTTATTGATTACATATAATAGTGGCATGGTTTTATATATACAGTATATATATATATATATATATATATATATATATATATATATATAGTATGTAATGTATCAGTACTACTGCAGTTGGACATGCAGATGGGAGATATGCTTTGTTTTCTACATAAACATACATTCATTTTGTGTTTCTATTCATGTGCACAATTCTTTTTCATATTAATCAAGCCCCAGGCTCAAAAACTGGAACAATATCACTGTAACTATAACTACTGTCCAAATGGGCTTATGGTTTTTGTAGAAACTGTAGAACTGTGAAGCAAAATTAATTGCACAGTATATTGCATTTATCTTCCAGCAGCGATCAGACACACACAAACATTTCTGGCATCATTTATTTATGCTGTTACACAGAATCACCAAATAAGAAAATAAATACCAAGGCAGAGCAGTCAGAAAGCGCAGCTGTTATGAACATTAAAAGCAAGTTCAAGTTTTAATTACAACAAACTTTAAGTGATGACGCTGGAGTTTGAGTTGGCATTTCTATCACTAGCAAACTAGAATAAGTCAGGAATTTATCAGCTAGAGAAATGATAAGGACACTTCATTCCATGAGAACATGTTGACTGAGTTATTGATTTGGGGATTATTCTACTATTGACTGGAGGGTTGTGATGGATCAGAAGGCTTCTATCCAAAGCACACTAGGCAATTCCTGGAAACTGATAAGCTATTTTGTCCTATTACTCTGTATAGTTCCTAACAGCGAGTGAGCCAAGTTAAACTTACTGCTCTTCTATACAAAATGATAACCAAAGTTAAATATACTGTTAATGTGCATAGATCCTAGACTAGGACAGAGCCTCTACTGAATCTTATTGCACAAGTTTAATTGTCCAGTGTAAAGTTAATTGAAGCCTCTTGAGCAACAGTTAAAAACATCTGTGGCGTCAACATAGTAAAGCAGTACATTTGTTTTTTTTTTAATAAAGCCTACTTGTTATATGAGAATATACCATAAAAATAATTACATTTATATAAGTGTATACAGCATAAAGAAAATGTCATTATTTATTTATACTTTTAAGAGCCAATAAACATGTATTCTGCAATTTTAGTATTCAGCAAATTCTTGTTTGTATGCATTAATAATTCTGTTCTGAGATCAGCTTTCAACACTCTATTTCAGTAGAGCTGCTGCACTGCTGCCAGGCTTCAAAAGTGGAATGAATATGTCATGTTAATTTTATATCCTCTGGTACTTGTCTATTTTTCATATTCAATGATTTGAAGATTGATGTTCATTTTGCAATACTGTTACTACTTACTATCTGTTATCATACAATGCTGAAACGTGAAAAATATCCATTTAATCTTTAAGTTGTTACCATTAAGTGGGGTTATTTACCATTTATATATATATATTATATGCTTTTATATATATATATATTTATATATATATATATATTTATTTAAGTATAGTTATCATTTTTTGTAAAGAAGAGCAGTAAGTTTAACTCACTCACTGTTAGGAACTATGCAGAGTAATAGGACAAACTAGCTTATCGGTTTTTCAGGAATTGTCTAGTGTGCTTTGGACAGAAGCCTTCTGCTCCATCAGAATCCTCCAGTAAATAGTAGTATAATCCCAAAATCAATAACGCATCCTCTTTTCTCTTCACGTTCATAAGTCTTGTGTCAGCTTCATCGAGAACACATTTGATGAATTTTGGAGAAGAAACATGAGACTTTGCCTTTTCAGCCAAAATCTGCCACGTGTGTTCACCCTGGTGCCGACACAAGGCTTTCGAACTTAAAGAGAAAAAATTATTCTATTAACAGTTGAAGGCTGAAGATTTCAGCAGGCAAATTTCAGCCCCATTGGCTCAGTCCTCAGACCCACACATGATACACGCTAACAAATATATAAAGTTAAATAAAGTTGGACTTTTCACATCAAGTTACAATAGGTTACAAAGAGGATATCTGCTGAGGCTATTATATTGATAACACCCATTATATATAAAATAGGTAAATTATAAGTATGCAGTAGTACTGTATCTGAACAATATCAAGAGGCAGCAGGTCTTCTAGATAGCATCATTTGTAAATCCTTCTGATAAGGTTTTGTTGCCCATGCTGTACTTCTTTATTCTGCTATTTCTTGTTGATTAAGAGGTCTTTAACTTTTGCTTGCTAAATATGTCTGCATACAGATTAGGAGTCAGCTTCTACCTAAACGCCCCATACCCTCTGCAATCAAGGAATGATTTTATCTTTAGCATTAATAATATAAACTGACTTTCTTTTGTGGAGGTCAGTTCTGACCTCAGATGCTGCTACAAGTTGAAATACAGCAACATCTACAAGGTGGTCATTGTCTGTGCTTGTTGTATATTATATTTAAAAGTTTGGATTCAGTTTGTATAGCTAAAATGTTATTAAAATTATTACAATTTGTGTTTGAAGTAAGAAATTAGACTATGTACAGTAATTATATCATACATAATTATTATTAAATAGATACTGTCATGGGAAAAAAATGAAAATCAAAAAACAAATCAGTTAATAGCACTGCTCCAGTAGAATTCTGCACTGAAATCCATTTCTCAGTTCAGTTACATTGAATGGGAGAAACAACAACTTGCCAGAAAGCAGTTCCATCCTAAAGTGCTGGCTGTTTCTGAAAGTGCATGAACAGGCAATAAGACCTGAGATGACTGCCTACACACCAATATAACAACGTGACACTTGAGTATTGCCGGCGGCCACTCTTCTGCCTTCCAAGCCATTGTCCTCTTATTCCACTACCAGAGAGTTTTCTCTAATATGAATGGCACTTGTCACCAGCCCCAAAGGATCTTGATCTAGCAGTAAAATGAGATCCATTACTGATATCAAAAATTTTGGACAAGACTGTTCTGCACCCACTGTGCCAAAAGTACCCACCATCACCAAAGTACAGAAGATTGTTCCTGTCAGAGCTGATAAGCATGAATCCTCAGGAGCTGAGCCTTTGGATGACTTATATGATGCACTTGCTGAAGCCTTGAACTCTGAAGAAACCACTAGATTCCACAAAAGTTACCTGTTACTATGGGGCTGGTGACCTGGGTGACCTGGGAAGCAGCTTTGTCTTTAGCTGACTGGTCCATTGAAAATGAAGATATCTTCAAAAATAGCCCATTATAGATCTGAAATTGCTAAAGTAGAATAGAGAAAGTTTCCTATACACGGGTCAACCATGTCAACCCGTTAAGCAGAGAAGGATTGAACAGAAGTTGCGCAAAAGAGGAAGTGATCACGTTGGAACATACAAGCTGGAACATGAACAGTGACCGTGACGTTTGACTGGAAAAGTTTTTTTAAAAAGGCCAACACGGATTGTAATAATTATACCTATGATGAAGCTGAGAGTAACAGTGAAATGCGTTAGGTAAAGGGGAGCACATATTGGTCCACGACAGACACCACAAGGAAGTCCGAATTTAGCCGGCAAGACTATCCTCTGGAAAACTGCAACCATCCAAATTGGACTGAATGCGATTCCCCCAAATGGACGAAATAGAGCATGAGGTCTAAAAAGGATCACAAAGAGGATTTACTATATGCGCTAAGCCACAGGAGTGGTTTGTAAGTAGGCAATTCACTTGAGTGGTGGAGGTGCCCCAGATTTGAATCATGAAACTAATTGCCACACTGGAGGATACACCTTATTTTCTACTTGCACCCACAAAGAGATTCCTCTCTAGCTCAAAGGCTAATAAGGAAAAGAAAACACACCTGTAATAAGCCAACTGAAACACTGGGTGATATCCCTTTTTGAATGAACGTATTACGCTATTTTAGTTTCTGTTGCCACATTCTTTTACATATATATTTTCTTGGAAATATATATATTTTGGAATTGTTCCATCCTAAAGTGCTGGCTGTTTCTGAAAGTGCATGAACAGGCAAAATGACCTGAGATGACTGCTTACACACCAATATAACTACAAAAAAAATATGCTTGCTGGTTCAGGAATGAAAGATTGTAGAGTGGATTGTTTGCATTGTAAACAGTGTAATTTAGAAATAAAAACGACATCATAAAAATCGTGACAAAATCCCTTTAATAAGAAAAATCTTCATGTCTATAGAGTCAACCTATTCCATAACACTTTACAGAAAATTTACATAATTCATATCAGCCCCTGCTCCAGTAGAGCTTACAATCTAGCAACTTGCCCACAATATGGTCAGTTCTCTTCTTAAAAAATGCAATTTAAAATAGACACGGAAATGTCTTACCACTTCTTGTAATGATAGGTCCTGCAGATACAACAGCATTACCAGATATACTGTAAGGAGTTAATGTGGTTCTTACTACAGCATCTCTTCTATCTCTGTTGTGACATGTCTGGGGATTAATGAAATACACAGTGTTACTTTGCAGTGATAGACTAAAACTAGTTTACACAGTAGCAAAGTAAAGATGTTGAAAGATTAACTAGGGAAACACTATTATACACTGTGAATGTTATAACTGAGTTTACTTTATGTACATACTGCTCGGTTTTACAAAGTTTAATTAAAATGATACACTCAGTAATTAGTTCAAGACTAAAAGTAAACAGCTGTGTTCTGCTTTGTCAGATAGTATTTTTATATTTGCACTTATTATATTATATTATATTATTATATCACTGAACATTAAGGACTGTTTAGCTGTTATTCTGATAATATCCTGCTTTGACATTGTAATCTGCATTCAGTACAGGACCATCAATTATTGAAAGTTTTGCTGTGGACATATGACTGCTTCTGGGACTACACTGATAGAGGAAGCCTCTAGAGAGGCAATGCTTTCCAGCATCAGTAGATGGGCATGCATGAACTCAAAAGTGATTCTGTGGTACTGCATCATGAAAGACATTGAAAGACTGCCATAACTGCAATAAAATTATGACTGTAAGTATCCAACATCACTAAAGCCCAATTATAGCAGTGGGCGAATTTTTGCTTTGCTGAAAAACTTGTGATGTTTGCACAAAATTGACCCCGGTGACAATTTGACGAGAGCCTATCTAGTCCAATTGCATTAAAGTCAATGGGTGCGCGTTAAATTGTCGCCAGTGTCCATTTTCGTGCTAGTTTTTCAAATGTTTTCAAAAAAAGTTACACCTAAAAGAACAATTCTCAGAACTTACTGGTGTTAGGTAATGGCAGTCATCTGATCGGCACAGTTTTGTTATGCAGTGCAAAAACACTGTCGACATTTTCTGGTTCTTGTGTTTGACGAAACGGAACACTTCAAAGGAAAATCTTCCCATCTGACTCTTGCCATTCTCAAATATTGTTGTCTGTGGATCTTTGTCACAGCTTTAAAATATAATACAATATGGACATTTTTTGTTGTGCCTAGAATATTTTTAATTAAGTATTGCTTTATGAAGTATATCTTAAATTCATGAATTATTGTGTTATATCCCACAGCCACAGAGTATAGTGGAGCTGTTTTCCGCACATAGGGAAACTCCACAAAAACATAACTTAAAGGTGTGGTTCACCTTCAGAATAAAGTCAGTCAATGAATTCATGGGCATATATAATTGATTTTACTAATATACATTAATAAGCAAAAATGAACGATTACATTGTTAACTAACCCAAAAGATGGGACTCCACCACACTAAATCTTCTCAGAAGGGTTCGCCGACACCCGCTCCACAGTTCTCCCCCCTCCCTTCACTGAAATGTTGCCATCGCTACAGCTGCTTCAAACGCTTACTGCACAGACTCCGGTGCCTCCTTAATGTATTTAATTTACAACTGTTCACTGGCTGTGCAAATATAGCTGAGGTCTAAGGTCTCCAGTAACAAATGCTGGAGGAGGGAAGGGGAGCGAGGGGAAGTCAAACCATTTTTATGGTCCAAGGCTGCAGTTTGAACTGATCTGATAAGGAAGGATTTGTAAGGATTTGTTTGCTTTCATGCACAAATAAAGGCTTCTGTTATTGATAGGGGAATGTGCTGCTTAGACGAGCAGGACAATTTAACTCTTACTTAAACACCTCTGAATTAGGCAAGGTAAAGTGTTTTATTACCCTACATGCATCAGAAACTACACATGTATAGCCAATCAGAGGCTAGTAGGGAAAGTCTCTGAAGCTCCCACTAGTTGCTCCACCCCTTTGAAAACTTTCTCCTAAGCCTATGTGAGAACTGCAGCTTTTCGTTTTAGTTTTAACCTATACAGTTGGCAAATTAGGTACACGAATATTGCGAAAAGTAGATTAGAACCCCTTTAAGCTTTTTTAAAAATAAAAATAATTTCAAACAACTTTTGAAATATACATCAATTAAAAAATATACAGATTTTTAATGGTTTCTGGCTGTTCCCTAAGCCTAACCCCCTGCTCTCCTGCTGATCTGTCTGACTACTTTGCTGAGCTGACTGACTACTGTTACTTTGTATCAGCAACTAGCTGTCCTCAGCTTGCATCCTCCAAACCCCACAATTCCCTGCACATGTGATTTCAATAAGGAATGGGACATCACAGTGCAATGCATTGTGGGTTATGTAGTTCCTGCGTTCTGTCTGTAAGCTGTGGAGAAGTTGTTATAGTTTGTAACATCAGTGTATTAGTCCCTCCTTCTCTGCCAGGATTTCAAATGATGCAGAAAGAGAACAACTGGATTTCAGCATAGAAAATGGCATTTATTTATACTTTTTGAAGAAACAGGTAACTGTGATGGATATATTCAGGATTTTTGTGTTATGTGGGCCTCTTTATCAAATTTTAGTTTGGAAGCTGGAGTTCCTCTTTAATCTAACCAAGCTCACTAGTATGCTATTTATATGTCAAACTTACAAGAAAGAAAAACTAAAACTTATTTGTGAAAAAAACATTATTATACATTCCATGTAATGTTGGCGCACATGTTTTTTTTTATAACAAATCAGTTAATAGTGCCGTTCCAGCAGAATTCTGCACTGAAATACATTTTTCAAAAGAGCAAACTGAATTTTTTATATTTCATTTTGAAATCGGACAGGAATGAAATTGTATATGGTAGAGTGAATTACATGTAGTAGAAACAGTGTCATTTAAAAATAAATATAACAAAATCATGACAGACTCCCTTTAAGGAAAACACACTGGTATCATTCAGCATTGTCAGCATTAGAGACATTACTATTTTCATTTTAAAAGCGAAATTGGCTTTACTACAGATACAAAAGCAACTTAATGTATCTGTTCTATAGAACACAAAATGTAAAGACAACTATTTCATACCTGAGGAAGAGATCATATCTGATATCATCATTTGGATTGCCAGAAGGAGTGGTGTAACAGTAGTCCATTAAAACATTCCACCTATTTGATTGTCAAAATACATTTTAAATAAGTATTAGAATTTTTTTTTAAATACTACAAAAAATATATAGGCATAACCCAGATTTATTTAGAGGAGCATTATGTTATTTGTAATGCAGTCTATTTAGTAGCAATAAATAATGTAAAGGGCAAATCACATTATTTGCAAGTGCAAGTAAGATAGACATGACCTCAGCACCATCAGTCAATAAACTAAGGAACCATAATTCAACTGTACTAAAAATGCTTTGTTGACACAGTGGCTTTTTGGTTATATGGAATATATTACATAATAATCATTACAGAACTTGAAACAACTGGGTTTTTTGCTTACAATAAAGGAATATTAACTAGTGATGGGCGAATTTATTCGCATGGGGCAAATTCGCAGCGAATTCCCGCGATTCGCCGCTGACGAATAAATTCGCGAAACATCAGCGAAAATTCGCCTGATGAAAATTCGCTAAAGAACAAGTCGCTTTCTATGCGCGTCGCATCGTTTTCTACACGCATCACGTCATTTTCGTCGCGTCGCAACAAAAATGTGCGCGAAGCGAAACCGGGTACATTCGCCCATCACTAATAGTAACACCAAAACTGGAAAGTGCCTTAAAGGAATGACAATATAATGTAGTGCTGCCTTTAACTGTTGTGTTTGTTTTAGATACACAACTATAGTTTATATGAAGAAGCTTCTATGTAGCCATAGGGGCAGCCATTCAAGCACAGGATACACAATGGATAACAGACACGTTCTGAAGGATCCCATTGACCGGGACCTGGCTATGCTCAGCACTATGTGTCAGGTTTCTTTACAGACCCCAAGCAGAACTGCTGTGTACTTTTTCACATCTGCCCAGGGTTGTTGTATATGACATAAAAATACATTTAGCATTTTAAAATATTTTTTGGTTAGAAATGGGTGCAGATGCATCTGACTTTTGTCTCTAGAAGAAAATTACCTTATTTGCCAGCTGATATTAGTCAGAAGAAGTTTTTTAGATTTAAAGGAACAATAACACCAAAACAAATTAAAGTCTTTTGAAGTAATATATAATGTACTGCTGTGCTGCACTGTTAAGATTAATGTGTTTGCTTCAGAAACTCTACAATAGTTTATATATACAGGTTGCTGTGTAGCCATGTGGGTAGCCATTCAAAGCTGAAAAAAGAGGAAAGGCACAGGATAAACAGCATATAACAGATGAGCCCTGTAGTATACAGAACTGCTCTCTGCATGAGCAATAATGCACATTATCCCTCTCCTTATAACCAGCGTGCTGGTGTCTATGAAAATTATTATTAGCCCTACTGTATAAATATCTAATAAAGGTAAGCACTGGTGAAAAGACAAATCTAGCCTGTGATCTATCAATAGTACTGGCAAAAAATGTTAACTAGAATTTGTTTAAAGGTTCGCTATTCAATTTTATTACAATGCTATATGAAGGGATCTACACAATATACCCATATACTTTGGAAATAGTTTAAACGCATGTTCCAACATTTGGGCCAATTATTAAATTCAGTTTGTAGTGGATCTTTTCTGTACTATGTCATATGGTAAAACAAACAAGAACAATTGAATTCAGTTTCACATTACCGTCCGTCAAGGTTGGTTGCTCTTACTGCTGCGTAGATTTTTGTCTTTAGTGGCAATCCTGCACTTGGTATTAGCAATTGCTGGCTGTAAGTTGAATCCTAGTGTGGTATAGATTATAGAGAGGAATTACCGGTCATAACAATTTTAAAGACAATTCTGTCAAACAGATTAAAGGCAGTAAAAGCCAGAAAGGTATTCTTAGGAGAAGGTAGTGCAATGTGAAATATGTTCTGAGGAGATGGAATTGAAATATGAATTACTGTATGTTTTAATACTGTAGTTTAACCCTTTATAAAAAATAATTGTATGTTGTGACACTGAAAAGTTGTATCTCTGTATAGTTCTATACTTATCATAATGGCATTATAAGGTGTGCTTTACAATAAGACGGGCAAGGTAAAATTTTTAAAAAAAAAAGCAGGCACAAATCACAGTTGGGCTCATTTATCAACACTAGGCAAAAACCTATGGACACAAAGGCATTTTTATTTCAATTATTATACCTGCAGAGTGATATAAAAAGTGAAGCACTTATTGGTTGTTATGAGATATTGCCCCAATTTAAATTTGCCTATTCTTGATAAGTATCCCTCCCCCTTTTTTTGTATACACTGCACCTTATCTTGCATGTGTTTTCAGTAATCAGAAGCAAATATTTGCAACAGATTCATGAGTAAATGGCAGGCTTCCTTGTGCTCCAGAGTACTAATTCCTGTGCATTGGTGTTAGAGTGCATGTAAAATAAAAGGCACAATTGTGCACCCATTCAGTGTTGGACTGGCCAACCAGAATACCTGGGAAACTCCTGGTGGGCCAAGGTGTCAGTCGGCCCTCATGCCGCTAAACTTTTGGCCTATTTCATTGTCATTCCCTATTTCTATGAGAACAAAGAGGCTAAATAGATGGAATACTTGATTATAGTATGTAAAGAAAACAAACTATGAGAATAGAGGTTGATTGAGGAGATGAAGACTATTAGTACTGAGAGTGGCCCAGTGGTCTAAGGTTTTATGGTGGGCCCCTGGTCTAAGGTTTTTGGGTGGGCCCCTGGTATCCCAGTCCGACACTGCACCCATTTCCAGGCCAAAGCTTGTACCAATTTTTTTAAATAAATTGACACCTTAAGTGTCTCTTCTCTTCTTAGCACTAGACACATTTACCATAATTTTTTAATACTTTGACTGGTGCTTTTGCGTCCTTTTATTTTCTCATTAAGTAGCGATTTTCTGTGGTACTGCAATTTGAATTGTCAGATAGTTCTGAGTGTGCTTCCTCTAACTAACATTTTCCCTTCTGCAAACAATTTAACCATGCTTTTTATAAGTAGGGCCAGACTCATGCTGAAATCAGCCTCTAGAGAAGGTAAATGCATTAGCCAGTAACAAAGAGCATAATGTTGGTTGCAGCCAGGAAAAAGTATTTGAATACCAACATTAATCAATAAATACAAACACCTAAAAGAAAAAGTGATAACATTTATTTGTGAAACAGATTTAATAACACTGCGTTTAATAGATGTGTGGCAGTTCACCCTCAAAGGAGAAGGCAAGAGTTGGAAAATCCTATTACATACCATTTGTGGGCTGAACAAAAAATATACTCTCAAGAGGGTAACAATAGTGTTTTTTTAAAAGCATTGCACTCTGCTGAGTGCGGTGCATCCCTCAAATATACACACACACACACACTACGAGGGAGTTCCTGATGTGGGCAGCCATGCTGGGACAAATGCATTCATATAATGAACACGTGCCCTGGCTTACTGTAGGCATATCATTATAATAACCATGCTTGGTGGGGAGTAAGAAAGAGAATAAGGGCCAGCTTGCTTACAGCTAAATGTCAAACAACAGCAGAAGTCATCAAAACAAACAGAAAATAGAAGATATTGTCTAGTTTTGTCTAGTATTTCAATTTAGATGGAAAATAAATATATGTATCCCTATTTGTTTAAAATAAGATTACCATTCATCAATGTCTTTGTAATTGTACACCAAGGTATTTTGCTTTTATGTTGTAACAAAATGTGCCTCTCTACAAATCAAAGTTTTTTTTTTACTTACGTTGTAGAGGAGTAAATTCAGTGTACTGATAAATGTACCATTGCCTTCCCGTACAGAAATAGCAGCTGAAGATCTACAATGATAAATGTAATGACATTATTTTACAATGGCATGCCATTTAAATGGACATATATAAATATAAGTATTCATATCTGGTGGTCTGTTGATTTGATGTAAAAATGTAACACAATATTTGCTGTAAAAAAATATGTTTCACAGAATTGAACCATTTGAACTGTTCATTGTCCTTGTTAATAGAAAAATGTTATGTACTGTATGGTGTGTACAGATGTAGCCAGTTTGCAGTATTTGTTTGTTTATTTGCTTTTTTTCTTTATACAGATCTACACAACTTTTTTAAGGATGCATCAAAACCAAGACTTTTGATTTGGTCAAATCCTAAATGCACAAAAAAGCTGTGCCTGAATCCAAAACAGAATATATTTAGGCTTGTTTATCAACGTTCTCATTTTTGTGGTTTTAATATTAAGCAATACATTTTGAAGAAATAAAAGAAATACTGATTTTTAAAGGTTTGTGAGTAAAATTCAAATGTTACTAAATAGGCCTTGTGGAGGTTTATTTATGAAAGGTTGATTTTAGTGGTTTTCGAGGTTTTTGAAACCACAACTAAACTCACAAACTCCACTATCATCAAATTATTATCACTGAATTTACGAATTTAAGTTCTGCTCAAAAAAAAAGTACAAACAAAAAAAGTGCTCAAAAACCTCTAAATATTTGAATTTTTCCAGACGATTTGTACCAAAAACTAAAATCCAAAAACCTCTAAAATTCTGATTAGTTTAAAAATGGTCCAATCGTATTAGCACATCTCCTGCTGACTTCTATAGCACAATGGTTTTCTAGCTTATGTATACACTTCAGATTTTACTTAAAGAGGTACACACAATCACATATAAATGTGAAATAAAGTTGTTATAGGAGTGCCAAAATCCTTGTAAATCTGATATTGAACATGCTATAATTTGCCATCAATACTGACAACAAAATTTGGGGTTACAGTTGTTTTTCCTATTTATATCAAAGATCAATGTTGCAGACAAATCCCCCAACTTTAATGAAAAGGATTGTAGTGCTTGCTTTTGCTTGAAAAACATTTTTTGAAGGAGCACTGAAAAATCTGATTTACTTTGATTATTAGAAAAAAAGTTAACTGCTTTCATATATTCAGGATTTCATACTTACGAAGCAAGCTGAGTGTTGTTTACTAAGTACTCTAGAGGATAACTGCAACTAAATTTATACAGAAGTCCGGGAAGATAACTTATAATTGTTGGAGGGTCTGGTGTATCTATATAACCGGATATATTGCCAATTTGTACCACTGATGCAATTCCATATGCATTGACTCCAGGAACAGTAGATACCTAGTAACACAAAACTTTACTTTAACAGAAATGCAAGCTATCAATTACAAAAAATAGGGCTGTAAGATTATATAGCAAGAAAAATGTTCATAAGGAAAGTAGGTTTAGATTTTGCTTAGGTGAAAACTTGTATAATTATTCTATAACAGACATAGAATTCACACTTATATTGATAGTAGTAAATAGTGGTTGATGTAATAAACTCACCAGTAGTGAGAAGTGGTCCAGGTGCACCGCCCTGAACCCTCAGTTTAGGGAGTGAATAACCGTATACAGCAAAAAAGGCAGGCATTTGCAAAGAACAATCTTCCAGGCAAGCTTGTCAAATCATCAAGTAATTTATTGTGGTGCACACAGATACAGCCTGTATCTGTGTGCACCACAAAAAGTTACTTGATGATTTAACAAGTCTGCCTGAAAGTTCATTTTGATATATATGTTAATCATTAGAATATAAGGCCTTTAATTGTTTACTAAAATGGCTGTACCCAGCACCTGCCTTAAACAGGCATCTCTTTGCCCATTGCAATTGTACATGCTGCTTTTTGTGCTAATAAAATTGCACAGAAATGAAGGGCATTTATGTGCATCTCTCAGCGCAGACTGGGAGTTAATCAGGAGTCGGACGTTGTAACATCAAGTCAGCTTTATTCAGTCGTAATGCAGGTTTACAATGGGTGCATACTTCTAATGCGTTTCGTGCCCTTAGACCCGGCACTTCATCAGAGTAATTAGAATTCATATGTGTCTGGGTATAATTAGCTACGTATATGCATGTCATCATACATTTAAAGGCAAAGCTTTTTCGATTAAAAGGTAAAAATATTAAAGGGCATGATATTGCTGTCATATTATTAAACTCAATACTATTGTACAGAAATATCTCTGCATAACTTCTCAAATAAACAGTGACTAATTACCATGCCTGTAAACTCATTTTAAAAATGCTGCAACAGTAAGTATCAAAACATATTCTTAAGAACTGCCTGGGCCAAATAGTTTTTGGCAATGTTTTACACTAACCAAATAAAATTGTAATTTCTTACCACTAAGCTGTTTCCACATGATTCCAATGTGCTAAGGTTGATGGTAAATATAACTACTGCCGGAAATGTATTGTTGTTTATGAAGCCTCTGCAATGTGCATCTCCATGTTTTCCATTCAATGAAAGATCTGATTCTGAATATCCAGAAAACAGAACCGTACAAAAGTTTATCTTCATTGTTATTGTCTGTACTCCACAATAGACGGTGATATCTCTTTCCGCTGAAAATAACATATACAGATCAACAAATATATTAATATTTGGGGGAGGGATTTGCATTCATGTTATTAAGGGTAATTTGCAAAGTGCAAAGAACTAGCGCAATTGACCATGTTTTGTACTTTGCACTCTGCATTGCATGTTTAATATATTACCAATATGTTTTGGAGCACAGGCACCTGAGGCCTCTCCCATGAATACAGTACTGCCTGCATTTAACAGCACTGTATTAATAAGGAATGGGCAGGGACATGCATGTGGGTTCCCCTCCTACCGCTACCAATTACAATTCAGACAAGCAAGTTGGTGCAGGCTGCATTA
This sequence comes from Xenopus borealis, assembly GCA_024363595.1. NCBI lineage: Eukaryota > Metazoa > Chordata > Amphibia > Anura > Pipidae > Xenopus > Xenopus borealis. The sequence continues at coordinate 90,299,026 of CM044434.1, read as the reverse complement.
GGGTCCTGTTTTTATGAAAAGGGCTGCCTTGCACTCATTGGCCCTTTTGTCTGCAGAGCACAACCAAACTCTGCAAAAAATTGCTGAATGAGCACTTTTTAGCTCCTTAGTGTTCTGTCACTTCTGTCCAAGTCTTTGTAAATAACCCTATAAATCAGTTTTTATATTTTTAACCCACTGTAACATTACATGATGATGGCCATGATAAAAAAAAAGTCAATCCACAGTGTACTTTTGGCTAAATAAATTCCATGTTATCATTTTTTAAGCACTGCAGATTCCTCCCTCAGCTGCACATATAACTCATTATTTCTAAGAACAACTCTTTAAGGTTAAATTATTATATCAAACTTTCTTTTATTTGTTAGCTTAGGTAAAAGATCACAAAGAACTGTATTTTCTTGTCTGCTAATGCTTTAGATTACATTTATAGAAAATGCTAAGGGTTTAGTTTTGGTTTTGTTGAATCCTTAAGATTTGGTGGAATTGCTATTCTACACAAAGGTGCTTTCATTTATCCAAATTCCAAACACAATCCTTGGGATATACAATGCTATAATTTGCCATCATACTAACAGCATTTATGCCAGTGATAAAGATAAATCTCCCAACTTTAATGAAAAGGGTCTAATTAATTTATTTAGGGACAAGTAAACCACCTTATTCTTGATAGGTAGATAGGTGGATGGATATATAGATAGACAGAGATAGACAGACCAGAGCTTTGTATCATAGATAAAATCATTTTTATTATAATTAAGACATAGTATTTATTTTTGAAATGTATAAGTATTTAAGCTGTTACTCATGTTTTTCAGTTCTTCCATTAGAAAACCTAATTTCACCAACATCTGTCTAAATTGTATTTTTATACATTTGCTGCTACAACAAGCCAAAATGGCTGAAATGGTAACATTGCAAAACTGGGTTGTAAATGAAACATTTTCAGTGAAATTGCTTTTTTGTATAAATTGCTGAAATAAATATAGCAATAAGGTTTGATGTAGGAACTGTGAAGTAATATATTTGCTATTAGGTTACACTACTATAAAATGTATAAAATATGAATATGAACAATGCACATTTCTGCCATTTAAAATTAGACTGTAATATCTCTTACCAGGGAATCTGCTGTGCTGATTGGCATCGCAGTTGTATCCATTAAACTGTGCAGAAACTGAAATTGTGAAAATAGCCAACAGCAGTAACAACCATATTGGTTCCATGGCCAAACCTTTGAAAATGTAATCATGGAGAAAAAAGGAATAAGTAGACACATAATTTAACATTTGATTGTTTTGATTGCTTACATTAAATGGGAACAGAGAAATAATGTTACATATTTGTATGTGTAAAAAAAATCATATAGGTGTCTGTAGATACAAGTCAAGTCACAATGGCAAACATTTAACTTTTGTAGTTAAACAAAATTTTAAAAAAAGGTTCAAAAAGCCTTGTTCATCTTTCATGCAACTTCAGTGTAGAGGTTGCAACTAGAAGGTTGGGTTTTCTTTTTTCTAACTCACTTCTGAGTAATCTAACTTGTTCAGTGAAAGCTTCACATATGCAAAACATGACTTTATATATGATGTGATATGTTTTAAAATTTCTGCCTACGCACAATTCAACACCTGCAAGAGCTACATTGATTTTATGACTCTAAAAACAGATCTCTCACACACAATAACACTAGGGAAAAGACCATAGCTATTCCCAAATCAAATCAATGTCATTATCAGTTTACACTAGCACAGCAGTAGTAATTCAACACTACAGTATTGTGCCTATAAAAATCCCATTTATTTACTCCAATATCCCCAAAATGTCATAAAAGGCATCCAGTTATAGTAATCTACAGCAACCAATACGATGTTTGCTTATAATTTGAACGTAAAGTTTGGGTAGTCTCACTATCGAATAGGCAAAATAGGCCAAAATTAATTTTGAATTAAAAACATTTGATTTGAATTTAAAATTTCGACCATTCGAAAATGTAAGTAGTGTCTCTTTAAAAATTCAAATTCAAATCGTTTTGCTATATTAGCCTATAGGGGACCTCCTATAACCTTTCAGGAGTGTTTTTAAAAAAAGTTTAAATTTTTTTTTTTTGGAAAATCGTTCGAATCGTTTGACTCTAATTCTAACAATTCAAACGATTTTTATTCAATCGAAAATGGACCTATTCGATTGAAAATGGTGCATTTTTGATGGAAAAACCGCTTCCAGTCTGTAGATTATTTTCTGAAGAAATATTACATGAGCCAGGATACACAAATAAAAACATCTCCTTCTTGGAGCATATTTTACTAAAAGTCGCAAAGAGAAAAACAATTTGCACAAATAAGAATAAATATTTAGCATTTTGCTAAAATGTGCTTGAAGGTGGTGTAATCCAGAGGTTTTATTACAGAGACTGCACACTGGTGCAAACTATAAAAATTACAATATTTTTCCACTGAGGGCAGACCTCAACAAAACATTGCTGGCAGTTGGCTTTAAGGAGTAGGCAGGGTGGAGCTGGACATTTCTAAGGGGCAGATTTACAAAATTCACTTGAATAGATCAAAGTTCGATCAAGTTAGGCTACACACAGCACCAACATAAGTGATGCACCATAGTAGTTTTCTTTCTTACAATAGCTGTGCTGCTACTTGTAATACCAAATGAAGTTTGCCTTAATCAAATTATTTAAGCAATATCTATGATAATGTAATAAAATCATCCCAAAACGAAATTCTAGAATTGTGTTTTATGCTGTTTAACAGAACGGATTATGGGAATACAATTAGACAGAACATAAGTGAAATTAGAATGGCAATATAAAAATAAAACATCTTAAAGAGAAAGATATAAATGTGCTCCTTTATAGAGTAGGACATATGATTTCATGAGTGCACTACAGTATTATGTTCCAGCATGTCTGAGTAAATGAAGTTTCCAATTAAGTTTTCATCGCCCAAGTGAGCAGGATTGCTTTATGTTATTGAACTTCGCAGTATGCGTGACTTCAGATCAATATTTTTCTATTAGAATGTTGTTCCAGAACTCAGTTTCATTAGTATAACTGTCTCTTTGGGACATGCAAGGAAAGATACACAGACACCCTAGAGATTCAGATACACATACAGTATTAGGTGTATTGATCTTTAATAGTCATCAAAATCAACATAAGGAAGGCGGTTTGCTAGCAAGTCACTTTCTCCACTCTGCTTAGAGGTACTTTATAACTACTGTTAAATATGAAGCATGTAATTAAATAAGAATATTGCATTTTTTCTAACTCTGATTAATAAACTGTTTGATTTATCATTACTGTGGGATTTTTAAACCTTTAACATATTTTGTTCTCTGTGATATATTTAATCTTTAATTCCCTGTGATATATTTAATCTAAAGCAGCATGATTTTAAATAAGATCAATCAAAATTGGCATTTTGTTATTAGTGTCCCCAACCTTAACAAAGGTGGTGCAAGGCCTAAAAATCAAACATCAGCTATTCAAAACTGCCATACAGACATGATGAAGCAGTAGCCCATAGATTGAACTCTGAACATGCTACCTGCTTTTTATATGTACTGTATGTAGGTGTTTACACATACTTAAATATATATATAACATACTTAAATATAGTCACAAACTATGATATAAAGGATCTGCTGGTTAAAGGAAAACTATACCCCCGAACAATGTAAGTCTCTATAACAAGATATTGCATAAAACAACTCATGTGTAAAACCCTGATTCAAGTAAATAAACCATTTTCATAATAATATACTTTTTTAGTAGCATGTGCCATTGGGTAATCCTAAATAGAAAATAGCCATTTAAAAAAAATAAGGACAGCCTCCTGGGATCCTAGGATTCAACGGTGCACACAAACTTACTGTACCAAACAAACTATAAAGTTAGGTCACACAAGCCACAGACAGAGTTCTGTCTTTTACTTCAACACTTCGTCCTGTTAAAGTTAGAGTTGAAATATTTCTGGTCAGGTGATCTCTGAGGCAGCACACAGACCATCAGAAAATGGTGGATCAAGGCAAGAGATGTAAAAGGGCAATATTTACTTAAATATATATACCAGGTAGGTAAGACTCTTTAATATGTCACTTAATTTGATATAAACTATCTGTTGCTCAAGTATTCATTTTCGGGTATAATTTTCACCATGAAGGTATACAGCAGTTATCCTTTGAGTATAAAAACTTTTAAGCAAATAAAAATCAATACCTTAAATCATGTAGAAAATAAGGGTTACTTGTTAAAATGCACACCAGATCTACAACAGTAAAGGTCCATACTTGAAGATGCCCCCGGTCATGTGACTTGTGCGCAGATAAACTTCTGTCATTCTTTACTGCTGCACTGCAATTTGGAGTGATATCACCCCCTTCTCTTACCCCCCTCCCAGCAGAACAATGGGAAGGTGACCAGGAGGTAACCAGCTACGTACCTGACACTTGCAGTGGTAAAAATGCTCCTCACCTAGTCGCACATATGAGAACAGCACACAATAGTAATATTCAAGTCCAGCTAACCTAAGTTGTGACTCCTTCAGTTACATTGAGAATGAGAATCAATAGCGTATCGGAAAGTAGTTCCATTGTGAAGTGCTACCTCTTTCTGAAAGCAAATGACCAGGCAAAATGTCCTGAAATGGTTGCCTACACGCCAATATTACAATAAAAAAAAAACAATGTATTGGTTGAATAACATTTTAAAAGGTGGGATTTAGTAATAACAACTATACCATAACAACCACAGCAGAATCCTTTAATAAATTATGCTTCCTAGCTTACCTACATAACCAGATTCCTTGATAAAATATTTAGGAATGCATACTTGGCCCTTTTGTTGATATCTTTTTTTAGCTTTTATGATGCAACACAACTAACAAACACAGATTGGTTTTATATAAATGGTAGTTTCGACTGCAAACATATTTGCATAGTAACAACAGGTTGTGATGTTATGTCTCTTAAGATCATTATTGTGCAAGCCAATAATTTAAAAGATAATCATGCTTTTTATGTTTGCCATATGGTTTTCTTTCAATTTATATTTAGTTTTCTTGAGCATTCTTTCATAAATTGCTTGCCTAGTCTTTTTTTGTTCCCTAAATCTTATACTGATCTTGTTTATTTTCTTCTGAACTTATGTGACAGTGTTTTTATGGACTAAAGCCCAGCGCTGTATTATGTTTTCCAAGAAAAGTTGTACCTTACAAGGAGTCAAATAATATTTATTTCCAGTGCATCTATATTACTTCTGCTGCATAGAGTACTGCATCTTGCTAGCTTGTTCGCCGGCAGATATGTGGTCTGAATGAAGAGTCTGTAGATTTAGCCTTCTTTGTTGTTTTGTTCATTCAAACAAATGCAAATGAGTTTTCAATTTCTTCCTTGGTGAGTTGCAGGTTTTTTGAAATTGGGATTTATATTATTTGGCATTTTGCTGAGCCTTATTAATCACTTTTTTTCTTAAAATCCACATTCTTTTTCAGCCCTATCAGTTCACTGTATTAACAATAAAAAGATAAGAAAGTACAGGGGGTCCTCAAGTTGCAGTACATACACCTGACTTACAACTCACTTACATACAGAGGCTATTACAGTAACATACTATAGTTTGCTTAACTTTTATTGGCATTTAGTTTTAATAAACCACCTGCTCCAATCCCCTATGGTGTGTGCTGTCTGCTGCAGAAAGGTAAAATAAATATTATGTTAAGACAAACATTGGTCTTGTTGCATTTAATAAGTAAATGTATATGTTTCAACTTACATAGTACAAATTCAACACAAAAATGAACCTACAATCCCTACTATCTCATACGTAATCCAGGGACTGCCTGTATATATACTGTTTTTCAGATGTTTTTCATTGTTTCCTAAATTAAAAAAAAAGACACAGATGATTTTTAAACTTATTATTTGCCCAAAAAGTTTTTCTGTGTTTCTCTTGCTCTTTTCACCCATAAGTGTATACTTATTATTATTTCATAAACAAATAGTTTTTCAATTAAAAATTCCAGTTACTGAATGTAATTGTTATTTAACAAACGTGTACTTTTTATTTAGCAAACCCATGTTTTTTTTCAGAACAAAACATGTAATATCCATATCCATAATATAAAACCATTTGCCATAGGCCACCATCTTATATGATGTATTTATTTTCCTTGTAATTTGTTTACTGTCATATTCTTGGAAGCTCTTTTATAAAAGGGGACATCTTTTAGTAGAAAATTATTGTTTACTGCTTTGCAGATTTAGTTAGTATCTCCATTCCTTATTTTTGCACAAAGAATCTGAGATTATGGTTACCTCTATTTCTTCTTTTCATGGTACCATTTAATGATATTTGTCAAAGAAACAATTCTGCCCAATAATATGACCAACAACTGAAATGTTCCTGTGTCTGGCTCTACTAATCCCTGTGCAATGTTTAATCAATTCATTCCAGCTATTGGCAATCAGAAATAATGTCCAGCTGCCATACACTGTTCACTTACATTAAAACTTTAGTTATATTGTGGCCCTGAATGGTATCCTAACTATTTTGGGTTTGGCAGTTTGTGCAGCTACATTGTGTTTAAGACAAGTTATCTACTGGGATGTCCCTAAGTTGGAGACTAGCAGACATTGTTCCCATGTGTATGCACTGTAATAAGTACTAGATGAAATGTTTAATGCACAATTATTTGTACACACCAGAATTTGTTGTGAGGGGGGCCTCATAAAAACATTGTTAGCATTGTTAGCTTTTTCATTACTTTAAGGAGCAGGCAGGGCAGAGTTGGACATTTATAAATGTTGGCATGAATGATAGTGGGTGATAATTTCTCCATATTTTTGTTTTATTCATCTTATGGCAGCCACAGCTAGTGATAACTGTCATTTCTCAGCAAGTTTGCCCTCCCCCAAAAATTGCATAGTCACTGAGAAAAAACAGCAATTGGCTTTAATGAGTTTTGCAAATTTTTATTATCCCGCAACTTTTTCGCAAATTGGAATGGGACAGATTCGCTTAGCACAATCACATTCAGTTCAACAAAATTTTCCAAATCACATTGTTGAGTCTTAGGCATTGCAATCAGACTCACCCCACTGATTTATATGCACTAATTCTTGAAAATCTCAAAACAGTAGAACCCCAATTTTACATTTTCCTGGAATTGATAGAATTTTTTTGGCAGTTTCGTGAATATATTCGCCAGCGGCGAATCGCGGGAATTTGCCGCGAATTCGCCCCTGGCGAATAAATTCGCCCATCACTACTTACAAGTAATGCCAAGGAACTGGACATATGACTAACCTGAACCTGAGGAGGAAAGTGAACATTCTGCAGACAAGAATTAACACATCATGGTCAGTTGCTCCTGTGTATTATTGGGTTTATGTGTGAGAGCTAACATTCCTAAGTTTGAGAGATCTTTTCTCAGACTGGGTATGTGCTTAGTTTTACTTTTAATGGTGTAATTTTTCTTCAAATATAAGAATACAAATAGTTTAATGGTGGAATAAAAAGTAGCATTAACTGAAATATAATTTTTAGCAGAATTTTTTATGAAATGTGCCACAGCTGGAACAGGGCAAGTACTTCTGTATAGTGAATACTTTCATAATTCCTAGTATTCTGAATTATCCTGATTCATTTCTTTCTACATTAGTTGCAAATGCTGTCAGAAATGCTATAGATCTAATTTGAAGTCCAGTATAAGTATGTTATTATTGGTCTTTTACTATGTGCAGCGCAGGGTGTAAGGGAAAAATAGGCATAATCCACATTGGTGTATCCCCCCTTCTATCCCCTACTGTCCTCTAACCTCCCCATTATTCAGATTTTTTTAACCTTTGTAAAGTGCAGAGAAAAGCAGACACCCTATGTATGTGATCTTTGAATAAGCTTTTGCACCTTAATGCTCTTTCACTTCTGTCCAAGTCTGTGTAAATGATCCCTAGAGACGGTGCCACAATTTGTGCCACAGAACTCACTTCTGAACACCTGAGTTAGCACAAAGGTCACCATTTCAGTTCTTAATATGTGGTGAATCTTTATGCACTTATGCATGCCATAGTCAGCCCAGAGGACCCCACCCCTAAATCAGATAATACTGGACCAACCTGAACTCAGTATCTATTTTTAATAGTTTAGTAACCATTTTCTTTCTGGCATTGATGCAAAGCGTCAAAAGCATTTGCATAGTATGCAGGTAAAATGCAAACTCAAAGTGCCTCCCAATAATGCCCTCTGAACTTTTCATCTATTTTTAATACTTTGATAACTGTTTTCTTTCTGGGAACATTGATGTAAAGAACCAAAAACAATTGCAGGGAAACTGCAACCTCAAAGTGCCTCACAGTAATGCCCTGTAGTGAGAAGCTGCGATTTGTAATATCAAACTTCTAGTGCATTATGGCACTTCTACAGTTTAATGAAAACAATTTGTGCACTAGACAAAAAATTATTAGAAAACAATGATACATTTAAAAAAGAAGAACAGAATTGACTTGAAGAAAAACGTTTAATAAGAAACACATAGTAAATGTTTCAGACAACTGATAAATATTGGGGAAAGAAACATTCCATGCATAGTAACAACTTGTGAAATATATGAACCAAAGAACATTGAAATTGGTAATACAGATAAAAACAGAGAGAGCGCTCAATTAGAAAATTGCACAGTCCAGCATTTGCAGAGGAGGCATTTTGGGGTGACATAAAAGTCATAATGCTCAAATTTTAAACAAACTAGAGATCAGGACAAATAGAATTAAAATGTCAGTGTTGCTTAACCTTTATCATTTTGCCTTTTCCTACCCAGATATTTTAGAACCTTTGGCTGTTTATTAATATATCCTTTATAACTAGAATATTTATGGAGTTACTATTCATTGAGGTTACATCATTTATCTTTTCCTGATTTGCTGTGTTTTGCAAAAAACAATTATACATTATATTAGATGTGAACAATACTGAAAAATTTTTAAATTAAATGTTTCTGAACATTCAACAGTAACTGAGTAATCACAAAGGCAACTGGTATTTTTGAGTTTTTCAAGTTGTGAATTAACAAAAGTTATTGGAGGCATCCTAACCCCATAAAGTGCTCAAAGAACACATGATTAATGCAGTCTTGTTCCTAACTCCTCCCCATTTAATTTCTGAAGGAGCAGGAAAGGGGTCCAGGAACAATCACAAGGACAGGCAAATGAATGGATTAACTTGAAGAAGATGACATTCTCATTCAAACAAAAAACGCACTACTGACACAATTGATAACTTTTCATTGCACAGTCAGTCCAGTCAAGAACCTTAAATCAGAGCTACGAGACATATAGGATTATACAAATACAAAGGTAGAGACAAAAATATGCCAGACCAGGACAGTGAATAACCAGAACTCAAGTCAAACCAGAAAAATAAACATTATCAGATGAGGAACAGCTAAGACAAAAAAGAGCACTGTAACTAGGAGCAGAGAGCAGATTTTGAATCACGACAAGGTTTCCAGAAACAATGAGCTCATCCAGAAATTAAAGATCTATAACATGCTGTAATGAATTATACAAATAAGTTTATACAGGCAAGTACTACGAATGGGGTGGCAGTGAGATGTGCTTGTTACTGCAGTTCAGTTTTAAGTGAAAATCAGACTCTTGTAAATTCTAAGCTGTGGAGGAGTCTTATTTTTGCAGATTTGTGTATTTTTGGATGATATTGGGGTTAGATTTAGAATTCTGGGGTCATTGATACAATGTATAATTTTAGAGATAATGTTTTGGTTAATGCATCGGCAGTAGATGGCCACAACAATTTTCCCAGTAAAATAAATAATAAGCATAAGTCAATGCAAAAGCCATAAGCATTTGTGTAGGTGCTATCTGTACGAATATTCAACCTTGTTATGGAGTAACACAAGGTATGAGCAATTCTTGGGTTGCAGTGGTAGTAATATGTCTTAAAATCAGTTTTCTATGGATTTAGAGTCAGATGTTCAGAATTTGTGAGGTTTTTAATTTAAAAACATACACAATCACAAGCTCCTATTCACATTACAGTTTGGTTTGTCAAAGTTAATTGGGCACAGGGAATATAATTCAGAAAATGTGTCTTCCACAGTATGTTTGTCTTAATAGAATGCATTAGAAAATACGATACCACTCCTATACACAGCTACCCAATTTTGCCAAAGGTCACCTAAATAGTGAGGAAAACCATATGAAGAAGGTGCTGTTTACCAATTTTGTAAGTTAAATGCGTCGTGACTCAGCATTAATTGAAGAAACTGTGTTATCTAAAGTTATCTTAACTCATTTAATGCATTTAACCTTTTCATTAGCATACCAAAGCTCCATTGTTTTCAATGGTGAACTCTTTAATTGGATGGGATGCTGTGACACAATATTCTGTGATAAGTGGGATAAATGAGATAAATGAGTTAAGTCGCGACGCATTAAACTCACCATCCAAAGTGACTGCATCTGTATATTTAGGTATAGAGATAATAGTATTAGCCACACTCCTATTCTAGTATTATCATTACAATACTGATTAATCTGCTTTCAGAATTATAATCATATGTGCTTAGAGGTTACTGTCCATGAAACAGTTTGGAAATATAAGGTTAAAAAGGTTATGCTGCAGATTTTTAAGGAAGCCCAGTATGCAAATGAAACAAACAGAGAAAGGTGTAAAAGTGATATTTGACCCCATGTCTTGCAGCTCAGAAGACATCTAATGCCACTGCCATATTTACTTGGCAGTCACACTGGCATAAAAATATATGATTATGCAATCGTTAGAAAAAGGGTGTTTTTCTGAAGTTTATTCTAAGCAAGTATTTTGATAAACACAGTACTTGAATGACTAATACCAATGCTATTCCATTTTAAAATGCTTTTTTGAAATTACATCTGAAGAAAAGAATGAGGAATGTCTATGGAGAAAAATAATCTTTCTAAAAGACAGACACTAATATCACAAAACAAAATGGTCTGGTACTTGGCAATGACCTTAGATGTGCTATTAGTTCCAAACCTTTAACTTTCTTCCAATGTCTTTCTGTATTTAATTATAAATCACCAACATATTTGACAGTACTGTACAGTAAATTACAGTATAAACTGAACATACAGATTAACATAAAAATCAACCTAGAGATGAGGAGAGCCCTGCCCAAAAAAGTTTACAGTCTTTATGCAAACACTTCACTTAGGAGCAGAACTATGGAACTATGGAATATATGCTCAGAACCTGGGGTTTTCAGGGTAATGGATCTTTCCATGGCCCTGAACTTCACAAGATCTTCTTAAGTCTTCTAGAAAATCATGTAAACATTAAATAAACCCAAAAGGCTGGTTTTGCTTCCAATAAGGATTAATTATATCTTAGTATGGCTCAAGTACAAGGTACTGTTTTTTTATTACAAAGTAAAGGAAAATAATTTTCAAAAACATTGGATTATTTGATTATAATGATGTCTGTGGTAAATGTATGACCTTTCCATAATGCAGAGCATTTTGGAAAATGGGTTTCCGAATAACGGATCCCACACCTGTATTTGCAAATGATCAGTAAACTGTACTCTTCTTCAATAAGAAGTAAAAACAGTTACTTTATTAAATGGGATCTATTGCAAGATTAACTAAATATATATTTATATTTAACTTTACCATTTCTGATAAAAATCAAGATAAATTATATAATCCTCCTGCTGACTCAGCAAATGGTCAAAAGACATTGATAGTCATCAGTCCAATGTAGGGTTTTCTGATCAGTAAATACAGAGCCAGAGATGTGGATTCACATAGATACTAGGTTCTTACTCAGTCACATACAAATCAGGAGGGAATCTTCTCAATCAAAATGCTTTTTTTTTATGTGGATTAATTTCCTAGCTCTACATATCCTACACTGAAGACTATTCACTTATTGATGAGCCTCAGTGATGGCAAAATCTGTAGTTGGCATCTAATCAGTTAGGGACAGATTTACTAAGGGTTGAATTTCAAATTTAAAAAACTTTGAACTTTGATCATCAAATTTTTGGGGGGGCCCATTTTCAATCGAAAATGGTCCTATTTCGATCAAATGGGTCAATTTTGATCAAATTCGAATCGTTCGTTCACATCGTTCAAATCAAACTATTCAAATTATTTTTTTTAAAAATAAGATTTTCCAGGAATTTTTCAGTAAAGCTTCCAGGAGGCCCCCCATAGACTGCAATTTCAATTCGGCAGCTTTAAGGTGGCCAATAGTTGAATTTGATTTTTTTTTTTTTTTAAAGAGACAGTACTTCAAAGTTGGAATTTTTTCAATTCAAATCGAATTTTGGGGTATTGGATAGTCGAAGTAGCCCAAAATTACTTAGAAATTAGAATTTTTAAAATTAGTAAATGTGCCCCCTAGTGTCCTGATTGTGCTTCAAAACCAAGTAGATAAGCATCAGCGTATAGAGTATTCCATGAAAATTATCATTTTAGATAAACTGGGTTTCCCTCCCATGATTCCCCTTGCCTCACCATCAAGCAAGATTGTACTGCTTTATTTTTTCTGCAGATTAAGTCAATACAGAGAAAAGCAAGGTAATTGTGTAGGGAAGAGTCGGGAGAGGCCTCCTTTATCAGCTGACCAGAGTATCAACATTGTGCTGCTGTTCCTAATCATGAATTCAGCATGGTAAAATCATAAATCTAAACTAAGGAGGGTAAAACATAAAAGTGCATTTTTTTGTATATTTATTTAAGTATTCACATTTCTATGTAAATGACAAGCATACATTTGAGAGTGTGTCTGATTTATTATAGTGTTTATTATCTAATAATTTTAAAAGAAAATGAAAGGCAAACATTTTCAGAATGGGGTCTTTTATATTTTTCAAGGCTGAATTTCCCTACACACTCTTGAACCATCACAGTGGGGGCTGCAGTTTATTCCGTTTTTCAACTCTGGTTCAGCAAGCATGAAAATGCATTTAAATTAGATGTGTTTAATTAAAGTTTGCTTGCTTATCCCAAAGATACAAGCAGCTTGGATTATTAAAGGAGCTGTTTGAAATCATATGCTTCATGTTTCATCTATTAAACTAATTGCAAAATTAACGAGAATATTGAAGCACTGTTATGTGACAAGTGTGTTTCAAAACAGGTAATACTATAGCTTTCTAAAGTGCTCAGCAAAGCAGGCACAATTTTGGAACTACTGTAGATATGAATTGTGATTCAATTATCTTTACTAACACCCTGTGGGGTATGTGCAGGGACATCCAGACTGGGAATTGTTATGAATTCTGAATTCCAACCGGGGAGATTGATAATTTTATAGTTTGTGCCATTTAATAGTGAATGGAATAACGTTTCTTACTGGAAATATTGACAAATGAAAGAAAATCACTTATTATGAATGTTCCATGCCATGACACAGAACATAGGGTCAAATTCAATTCAATGAGAGAAAGGGTTATCACATAAGAACTCATGGACGAGATTCAATCTGAGATGCAATTCCATTCAGAAAAACATCTCACTGTTTATCATATGAAAACTGTATTGAGGTTTATGGGAAAAACTGAACATAGAAATTCTTCCCTGTCTCCAAAGCTGATAAAGATGTTTGTCATCTGCTTGAAGGTGCAGTAATGCCATTAATGACAATTGCTTGTGTGCCCTTTTGGCAAACTTCTAAAATGCAACATCATTTTTAAATGCTTTTAAGATATTTTCTGTCATTATTGGTTATTTAAGTATTTTAGGTTTTACTGGGCACCTGTTATGGTATCTTTGCCAAAAGAAGTCTATCCTCTCTATCTCCGTGGATCAGTATGTTTTTTTGCTTTAGCCTTGTTTAATAACTTTCTGTATGCTCTTCGTGGGAATCATTGGAGCAGCAATACCCAAAACCTGCAGGGGTAAGTAAGGTATCAGAAAAAATGTACATTTCATTCTGAAGAGGAGAGCTCCTAACAGAAGGGAAGTTATGAGCTACAAACAGGCTTGCGTACAGGACTCTGCAGAGCCCAGTTTGTGTGTTATGAATGGTGTGCAAACTAGGAGAGGAGTGTTACCATTCTCTCCTGAATGCAGCAAAGATGAATGCAGGCAGTGCTGCATACTGAGTGAGGTGCCACTCTTTTCTTCTAGAAGAATGAATAGCGGTGTTGCACTTTGTCATTTGCCTGCTTTTTTATGCCTGCATACAGTATATTGCTAATGCTGTAATTGCATATATTGCTTATGTGTTCTAAAGGGTACACTCAGGTGCAATAGCAAAGATTATGTTTATCACTTAATTTCATCACTACTGTGACACTAAGTTACAATTATGAAATAAATTGTGTGTGTTGCAGTAGCATATCAATGTTCTGATACTTTAATGTCATTTATTATCTTGATTGTAAATATATATCACTGCCGCTCATCAATAATTTAATATTGTTTTATTTCTATTCATTATTTTAAAACAGTTTCACCTCAGCTTAATCATGACTAAGATAAAATGTTACTGCCATTTATTATAATAATCATATTGTCTTTCATTACTAATATACAGTACTAAGGTTTCATTTCAGCATTATACATTTCCATTTAACACTACAGTTCATTATTTTATAATATGTCAATGTAACTGAATAGTACTGAATTAGTACCATGTGTTAAAGAATTCATGATTACAATATGGTGTGACTCTTAAATATACATGGAGGCCTATTTATTAAAGTATAATTGGTAAGTTTTACTATTACTATAATATTATATATTTAAGTTGGCAGATTTAATAAATATAAACTGGACAGTACCTAACGATCCTTAAGCAGTTTGATTTTTAAAGGGCAAGGAAAGTCTAAATTAGAATAAGGCTAGAAATGCTGTATTTTGTATACTAAACATGAACTTACTGCACCACAAGCCTAATCAAATAAATGATTTATGTTTTCAAAGTTGGCCAGAGGGGGCTGTCATCTTGTAACTTTGTTATACATCTTTGCAAGACTAGACTACATACACATGCTCAGTGTGGTCCGGGCTTCTTAGGGATCGTCATAAATGATCAAAAAACAAAGCTGCTTGAGTTCTGCATGGCAGGTAAGTAAGGCAGGGGCTCCCCCCTACTGTTCATAAGTATGATTGTTTCCCTGCCAGAAGTTAGGGACAGTCTGACAATTCCTATTCACAGCACTAAATGAAGGGAGAATTTCACTGCATACAGTCAAGTTTCTTATAAAAATGGTACACATTTTTTTATTGAAGTATATTGGTGATACGCAGTTTTCTTTTTCATTAAATACAGTAAAAATGGGATTTTATTTCTTTGCCTTTCCTTGCCCTTCACCAACACACACATTCTGGGGCAAATAATAAAACAGATGGGATGGCAAATCTGCCCCTCTACATCAATTAAAACATACCAGAAAGTACTGTAAACTCTAGTACTTTAGTTACCTTGTGGTTAAATCTATGTAAACCTCCTTTAGATAAAACAAGGGCTCCTATAAAAACTGAGGGGCAAATTCACTAATCTGTGTAGATGCGCCTGCGTTGTCTTTGCTAGCGTTTGCTGCACTTCACCAGGCATAGTTTCGCTAGTGCTACGCAAATTTACTAAAATGCGAAGTTGCACTCAGGGAGGTGAATGGTAGCAAAGTTGTGCTACCGTTACTTCATCAGGCAAAGTGCATTTACGCTAGCGATGCCTAATTTGCATACGTTAAAGTATAATAGACGTATATGCTGCAGCCACTACATTACATTACCCAAGCCCAGGAAACCTTTAATAACTCAAATAAAGGTGTTCTATTGCCCTACACATGTTCCCCCATATAGTTGAGTTGCCAAATGTTAGGAAATGTAGAGGGGAAGGAGGGTGCCCTAAAAAATTTTTTATATATTTTTCAGGCTATCACCCGTAAAAAAGTAAAACACGCTATCGTTTTTTAGGGACTTAGAAAAAATTTCAAGATTTTTTTTTTCAGTCTCCTATCTATTGTAATGAACTTCGCCAGGTCTGACCCTGGCGAAAGTAAAGTCTAGCGCAAGAGGTAAAGTTCAGTAAAATGGACATCTTAGTGAATTAGCGTAGTTACGACCCTTCGCCAGTGCGCAACTTCGCCTAGCGTAAGGGTGCGAAGTTGCATTTGTCTATCTACTTTCGCATGAGTCAGTGTTAGTAAATTAGCGAAGTTGCGAAATGATGTCACGCTGGCAAATTAGCGCTAGCGCTAGCCTCTTCGCACTTTAGTGAATTTGAGTGTTTGAACAATTAAGCTGCTATTGATTTCTAGAATTTACAGATAAATAATTCAGTCTCACATTAAAACTATAATATTTCAATATAAGAAATACTTGAGCTGTTAAAGTTCCAAGGACTGATCTTATACTGATCTGACTTTTTCATCGAAAACATTGAAATTACCACAATAAGGCAGAAATCAGACAGAGCGTCATGTTATTTTCAGTTTCAGTAGGATGGCGGCATAGCTTTTGGTTTGAAGGAAATTTCAGTTATGGCAAATAGTAATGTATTCATCACAGACTGTCAGTTTTCTTTTGTCAAGATAGTAATAACAAGTGTGGCCAGACTAGACCACAATCTGCATGACCTCCTCCCAACACATTCTTAGAGTTGTGTAACCCATTCATATGCTAATTAAAAAGAATTTAATTTAATTAAAGGGAATTGTCTAATTTACTAAGCCTAATGGGGTTTTACTCTGCTAAAAATGAATCAAATTTTAATTAATCCTTTAAAGTCATCTAACAGAACAGCCACTGAAATTGAATTTTAGCGGGGAAAAAGGCACTTCAAAATGAAATAGCCTTAACAAGATGAAGGTGTAAATTCACATCTGTTTAATGCAATGACTTTATAAACATCTTTTATTCTTTGATTGTTTATCTTTGAGTTTGGAGAGGTGTATACTTAGCATGTAGATTAGACCTGTCAAACAGTCAGCTTGTGCATAGCCACCTTGTAATGCACTTCACTTTGACGTTATATAAATCTCAACTTTCTCCGTTGTGTCTTAAGTCTTCTAATGAAAAACTGTCACATCGTACACCTTCAACAATGACTAGGTTATTTTTATTTGACATTTTATTTAAAATCAACTGTAAACTGTGATTAAAAATGTTATATGCAGTAAAGGATTTCTTTACTGGAGTATTTTAAAATATAAATATTCTACATCAGTATTCTAGAATAGAAAAAAAGGAACTTACCCTAAAACCCCTTTGTAAACGAATCAGCTGTAATCCATGTATCCTGTACTGCCGCATGTGATCAACTGTTTAACCTCTCTGTCCTACCAAGTGTTTTTCAGGGAGCATTAACGTTCATCAACAGGCAAAAGGCACATTCATTCCAAGAGACCTATCATTGAAATATGCCTGGGTGCAGATGGGGAAATTTGAACAGACTAGAGTTACTTAAAAAAAAAAGTATATTATCCTGTAACCCAAGAATATTTCATGTCTGTTTTTTCAATACAGAATTCTAGTATCATTTTATCATGAAAGTATTTGAAGAGACACATGGTGTAAAAGATCAGCCTACTGAAATTATGCTGTCATCAGCTTTTTGTGGGTACGCTGACTGTGAGATAAACACTGCTAGCTAACCTGAAAATGTATCAATGTTCTACTGTCTATTGTGAGAAATGTCTAGCCTTTTGAATAGCGGGCTAGACCTGCACAGGGAAAATACATAAAACAGAATGCAGGTGGAGATGAAACAGCAATATGGAGTGTCAGCATAAAGACTTGTGTCATCGGAATGATAATAGTCACCCAGGAATGAAAACAGACAACGCAGATGAACACAATTGAGCAGACCAAACTAAATGAAACAAAAGCTAAGTCATAATAACTACTCTTGTATCTCTAAAAGTATAATTTATGTGAAGTATTCATTATTTCATCCGCTGGTACAGAGAAGGGGACTTGAGATGCTTGGCGCTAAATTTTTCCCCAGAGTTGCTTTCTCAGTCAGTATGCTTAGTTTGTTGGAAAGTAAGGTTGTTTTCTTTTGTAAATATAATCATCTGAAACAGCATTCTTTCTGCACTATTAAGTAACATGTAACTTTTCAGTTGAAAATTTATTAGTACTTCCTACCAATCAAGAGTGTTATTTTGTTCCATGATTGATGCAAAACACTACAGTATTGCTAAATTACCCACATAAGTGTCTTTATTGTTCCCAAAATAATTTTAAAAGATCATGACCTTTTCAATGCAATCGAATAACTGAGAAATAATTTCACCTTGAATCAAAGACATCATTGTAATATGTATATATATATATATATATATATATATCACATAACATTAAACTATATTTCTCCCGTATACACCCACATGCATGTGACTTTTCTTTTATTGCACATAGTACTAATTAGCCTCCAGTGCTCAATACAATCTGTAATATTGTCTACTATCTAGAAGAACTAGTAGCTACTGCCCTCTATTGTAAATGCTATAGACAATGTGTGAGAAGTACTCTATAAAACATGATGTTTTGCTTGATATTTGAGGAGTTTTAGATGTGTAAATCAAAAATACAATGTTTTGGGCATACACTTTTGTGACCTATACCATACATAGGATCCAATATTTGAACCCTTAAGCTGACCATAGATGCAAAGATACAGTCGTATGAAACAAAGATTCCTATGATTTTCAGATTGTGTGTGGAGTGTCTCAATACTTTTTGTACCATGCCAATCTGACATTTAGTTGATTGGATGGGTTAAAGGATTACCAATTAAAAATCTGCATGTTGTACCTATCTGACAATATCCATGACTACTATTTGTCAGACATGTCTTTTGTACAATAGCCGTCTGTCTATTAATGGCCTGAACTTTGTCTGATTTGTTATTTTTCCTACTTATTTTAATATGAATGATTACTCGTAGATCATTAGACTAAAATGAAAAAGCGTTTATCGCACAAAGTATAAAACCTGTACATCTGCAGCCACTCTTTTTGTTGTATTGAATAGTTAGTTCTGATTCTGATTAGACATCAATATGTAAAAACGTTCTATAAAGTCCCAAATGATTTATATAATTGCTTCAAAGTACAGTGAGTTTTCTTAGAAGGATTCAGCATAGTAACATGCTTAAATATGATTTGTGCAATTGTAGTCCATGTTCTACCATCTTGTCTAAATGAAAGATATAGGTGAGAACTTATGGAGCCATTCACCTCTAACATTGTTGTGAGAAACAAAATTACAGAACAGTTTTGATGGTTATGGATGTACAATGTATATAGTATAGTAACGTACAGTTTAAAGTTGGAGAAACCGCACTCACAGGGCATATTGAAAACAAAAGATTTTTTTATTATTTGCACACACTAACATTTCAGCTGAACCATCAGCCTTTTTTTAAAGGCTGAAAAAGGCTGATGGTTCAGCTGAAACATTAGTATGTGCCAGTAATAGAAGGTTTTTCATTTTCAATAAGCTCTGTGAGTGCGGTTTCTCCCACTTAAAGCTTGTATAACTTCCTGAATACTGCACCCAGGTGACAGATGACCAGTTTATCGTGAGTGCCAATCTGTCTATATAAACAGTATATTGCTATGAAAGCCTTTTTGAATTGAGCTCTAAATGATTGGTTGCCTGCTAATACTATGTTTCATAATCAGTTTGATTATTAACAAAACTAGACTGACAATGCTTAAGCAGTATATTGTATAATCTTGATACAACTTAATATAGAAAGTAACTTATTTAATATAGAAAATAAACTACTTTGGTTCTTGAATAAGCAGCTTTTCCAGTATTTTTTTTAATAAACCATTTGCCTGAGTAACTAATTCTGAAACGGTATGCCAGCATGGTTTTCTGAACATCAAGATTTTACGCATGTATTGTAATAGCATCTTTGAAAACTTGATGGACTTGTCATAAATTATACAAATAAAGCAGCATTTATGTTTGAAATAAAAAAAACTGCATACTCTCTGTTAGTCAAAAGATTCCAATTTATAAACTCACACGCAAGTGAGTGATTCCAAGGAAATTGATGTTGAAGTAATTTTCCACTTGCATTTTGTGAAGATTAGTGTTATACTGCAGAAAGATTGTACCATTTGTGTAATTTTCAACTCAGTGGCCATTGTTGGTGAACTGAGTGAAACGGTAATGATTCGGTTGAAAATTTTATTAGCTGTTAGATGTGCAGTGTGAGCGTAACTGAAGAACACAATTTGCTTATTGGGGCAAAATCTGGTCCTTTCCATTCCTGCTCATTGACCAGAAATTGTCAGGCGTCCACATTAAATTTTATTTTTTTTCAGTGATATTTTGCATCTATATTTTATAAATGTGTAGTTTTCTCATGTCAGAATCAGATCGATTGTATATCAATGTGGATGAAAAATGTAGGGTTAGCAAAGTATATTATCCTTTCTGTACAACTTTACCTACAGTATGTGTAAATCTCACATACTGGTCTACACAAACATCACTGCTTGCAGTGGTGTAGACTGTTTTCAAGCTAGAGTCTGTAACACAGGTATGTGATATCAACCTGTTTCCCATAAACTTGCACTGAAATTTACTGACAGGTCATTTTGACTGTTTTCAATGTTTTTTAGTTAAACAGTTGTTACATGTTTTAAAATAGGTACATTAAAATATGTATCTTCTTTGTTTTAGAGCTAATAAATTATAACAGTTATATTTGCTGCATATGGGGGAAGGGGAAGAAAAGCGTTTGTCTTAACAGAAACTATAGTTAAGAAAATAATAACAGAATACAAGGTAGAGTCATCGACATTTAAAAATAATACCAACAATTGAGAGCTAGAGGGTTGTGCTACATTATATTGAATATTAGTCACACATTTTGAGTAGGCATGTAAAGAATAAAGATCGGCCTATACATTGAACCATTATGGGTTGTGGATAGGGTTGGCTGTCTTCCCTATAAATTCCTTCCATGGTAACCAAATAGCATTATATTCTAGTTACCGTAACTATGTAATGATGCTGTATGATTTATTATTCTACCATAAGACAGATATCATTCCCAGTTCGTTAGTGTGTTAGGTGCTTTAAACATGTTAGTTTTGTTTCTGCCTTTTCTTTGATGTAGAGTCTGTTTTGAGAACTGGTTTGATTTATTCTTAAAATATAATGCAGTTTTTAATTAACTTTTTTAGTGGACAGAGTGTTTAGATCCTCTAGAATTAAAGGATTTTTTTTTTTTTGAACCAAGAACCCCATTGACCAACAATCAATCACAGTAATGTTACATAACATCTATAACATCTATATATATCCAAAGCCTGTACCACTAGATTGTTATATTGCTTACAGAAAATTATATGCTTTGTGCACCGATGCATAATTTGTAGAAATTAAATAGGGGGAATTTGTAATGTAGAGAGTCCTTTAGATTTCCTTATTCAGTCATATTTTATTATTTTAGTGAAAGTGAAAATTATGGTATTAGAAAATAATTTGTGATTCCTTGGAAAATCCATTGAAATTCATTAGTTATTTTAGTGGTTATCCTTTGATAATTTTGTTTTTAAATTCTGTGAAATGTAATGTGATTTCAGACACATTTTAGCAATAATTATTAACTCTGCACCTGGTAAAGTGACATCTTTTTCTCAAATTGCACCATAGCAGAGATGGCTGTGTCTTTTTAAGTCAACATTTAGAAAACCTTTGGTCTGGTGGTTCCACTGCTTCCTACTAGTGATGGGCGAATCTCCCGAGATTCGCTTCGCCGAAAAATTGGCGAATTTCCAGAGAAAAAAATTTGCGAAACGAGTCGCGGGACGCTTTTGACACACACATTGCGTAGTTTTCGGCGCATCGCCGTCGTTTTCGGCACGTGTCGCATCGTTTTCGGCGCGTTGC
Organism: Xenopus borealis; assembly: GCA_024363595.1. Taxonomy (NCBI): domain Eukaryota; kingdom Metazoa; phylum Chordata; class Amphibia; order Anura; family Pipidae; genus Xenopus; species Xenopus borealis. Next base: position 90,277,141 of record CM044434.1, on the reverse strand, counting down.
ATTAAAAACGACGCGCTACTCGTTTTTCAAGCGAATTTTCGCTAAGCGAAATTTCGCTGGTGATTCGCGAATTTATTCGCCAGCGGCGAATCGGGGGAATTCGCCCCTGGCGAATAAATTCGCCCATCACTACTTCCTACTAGTTTGGATAGTTTTAGAATTGAAATGGAAGTAATATGGTTTAAGTCACATGAAATTGCCATTCCACTACTATCAATTATTTATGACACTCTTGTAAATGGGTTTTTAAACTGATTAGAGTAAAAAAAAATCTGCAGTAGCTGTAGCAAAAACCTAATTTTTTTACATTTATGTTGTTGCAGCAATTTATGTGTGAATAAAGAGGCAAGTTCCTTTATTTTCTTAAGACTTTTTTTCATATACAGTTTAGGGTTAATCCTTTTATCATTGCGCATCAAACAATACTCTTGTACTTAGTCTGCCGTAACGGTAATTGGTAATTTACAGTGTGTTACAGCTGTTAATAGCACAATTATGGGCAGATTTACTAAATTCACCTGAATGATTCGAAATTTGATCAAATTTTCAAATAGATTCGAATTTCCAATATGCAAATTAGGTACATTTGAACAGTGAATTTAGTAAATTCGATCAAATCAAATGATTCGAATAATTCGAATAAAAATCTATTCAAATATTTAAATACTTGATTATCGAATAACTTCCCCTTTAAATTTTTGTTAGACTGCCTAGTTCGCCAGTTTCTACCAAAGTTGTTTGGCCGAATTTTGATCGAATAGAAAAATTCAATCGAAGGGTTAAAATCATTCGAAATGATCGATTTGAACAATTTAATCGATCAATCGAATTTTTACTATTTGTTCGTTCGACCAATCGAACATCGGTATAATCCTTCAAATTCGATATTCGAATTGAAGGATTTTATTTTCCTTCTATTCACATGGTGGAATTTCAAATTTTTTTAAATTCGACCAATGATAAATCTGCACCTAAGTCTTTCCAACTGATTTCTCTATCCTAATCTGCCTATTGGTCTGTATCTACCTGTCTCTCTTTATTTAAATAATCTATCATCTTAAACCATCTAGCAACTGTTTCTCTATAGCTGTAAAATATTTGTTGGCTGTATATGCTTTTGTCTTACTTGCCTTTTTGGTTTATTTTTCTATTTACCCTTACCCAATGCACATAAAGCTTATAAGATTTCAAATGCAAGTACAGGTAAGGGACCTATTATACTGAATGCTGGGGACCTGGGGCTTTCCGGATAACATGTCTTTCTGTAATTTGGATCTTCACACCTTAAGACTACTAGAAAAATCATTTAAACATGAAATAAACCCAATAGTCTGGTTCTGTTTCCAATAGGGATTAATTATATCTTAGTTTGGGTCAAGTTCAAGCTACTGCTTTATTATTACAGAGAAAAAGGAAATAATTTTAAAAAATGTGGATTATTTTGATAAAATGGAGTCTGTGGGAGTAAACACTAATGGGGAAAGGTAATAAAAGTGGGTAATGGAAAAATATATTCACATATTCACTATTTGCACAAACAAATTTTCCCTTGTGCAAATTTCATATAGCTTTTGAGAACTCAGAAACTGCTTAGAAACCTCTTCCCAGTGTCGGACTGGGCCACCAAGGATACCAAGAAAACTCTCGGTGGGCCCAGGTGACAGCAGGCCCTGCTGCTTTAAGCATTTCATGGCCATTCCTTGTTTCCTTAACAGTGGCCAGCTCCATGTTGTAGTGCCCACACTTTCCAGCCATAGTCAGGTGTTCCCACTAGTGGCCAATAAAAGGGCAATCATGTTTGGGAGTTTTGACCTTGAAAGCAAGGAAGGTAAAACTTAGTCCCTGTGTAAATCTATAATGAAGCAATAGATTTCTTAATGAATCAGATGAAAGCTGAGTGCAGGACTGGCCAGACCAGGGATGATGTAGTTGGCCAACTTAAATATATTGTAATATATGGCCAAACAATCCCTGTTTTGTTTAAAACTTAAGGAAAAAAATATCTCAATGTCTTAAATATATTAATAATGTGTTGAGTGCAGAGGACCTTTTGCAATTGTCTAACTAAATAAACCAAATAGAATAATTTTAGACCCAATGTGGATTCATGCAGGTTAGTTAGGATCGAGTACAAAGTACTGTTTCATTGTTACAAAGATAGGAATATTTTTTTTTACACAAAATAGAGCCGATCTTCCTGTAATTCAAAGCTTTCTGGATAATGGGTTTCCAGTAACAGATCCCATAACTGTATTAATAAGAGTAATAGAGGTATGGAACCTGTTATCCAGAATGCTTAGGACCTGGGGATTTCATGATAACAAATCTTTCCATAATTTGGATCTTCATACCTTAAGCTTACTAGAAAATCATATAAACATTAAATAAGCCCAAAATATGGGGTTGCTTCCAATAAGGATTTATTGCATCCTAGTTTGGATCAAGTACAAGCTACTGTTTTATTATTATAGAGAAAAAGGGAATCATTTTTAAAACAGTGTATTATTTCATTATAATGGAGTCTATGGGAGAAGGCCATTCCGTAATTCAGAGCTGTATATCAGGTTTCCAGATAACGGATCCCGTATTGTAGTAATTTACTGTCATTTCTACCACTTCTGTCGTAATTACTTTAACATCAATAGAAGGGTAAAAATATGCAGTGGCACAGAGGCAGGAGAAAGAGTAATGGAAATTTGCCTTTAGGCAAAAATTAGATTAAAGCCTACAGTGTTGAAATCTTTGTTTTGGTGATAGCAATCTATGCAAAAAGGCAGAGCAAGAATGCACCTACCCCACTAATAGCTATGTAAAATACCAATTATTCTGTAATCTTTTGCTACATGATGTTCCAGCTTTAAGACTCCACAAGTCAAGCGGACACATAGTAAAAAAAATTATATATTGTGCTCAATCTTAAATGTGAATGTTTTTTTTCCTCCAGCTACCTGTAAATTTGAATATAGTTTAAAGTGCTGCAATTACAACTCATCACAAAAGTATCTGTCAGTTGTAGAAATTGTAGATGTAAGTTGACTTCAAAATGTACAGCATTCCTATCAGAAATACTTTATATAGAGTTGTTCAAAGTAATTATGTGCACTTAAATACACTACATCTGCTGTGCACTCTATATTTTTCAAAGACAAAATGATTGTGTATTTTTGACCTGTGCTCAGAATAAAAAAAATAGTTTTACTTTCTTTTTGGAGCATACTAATAACAAAGCAACATTAGTAGCTTCATCACGCATAAAAATATCTGGTGATGAATTTAAGCACATATTGAAATAATGTGCATGATAATGAGTTCTCTTAAAACATGGCATTCTCAAGTAGTAATTTTATCAAATAAAGCAAAACTATTGCCCAAACTCCTGGATTACTGTAGTAACATATTAACTAGTGTTTAGGAAATCTGCCCTTTTTCACACATAATACATTGGCAGGTTTGGGGGTGAAATTTTGCAGCAGCTTTGCCAAAACATTCGCAGATGGTAACATATGGAATTTCACCACAAATCCCTGACTGGCAATATGCCCATTAAGTGCAAGCACTTGTTTCATTTTTCCTGATTCCTAGTAATTCATAATGATTTCTACATTTTAGCAAAAACTGTTAAATTGTCATTTTCTTAGCTGTACATAAACATTATTCTGCTTCCTTGTGCCATGAAAATATTTTATGAAGTTATTATGATCATATCCCTTTCTAAATCCCCTTTTTTCCAAAGTAAACAAGCTCACCCTGTCCATTCCTCTAGTTAATTAATTTACCTGTGTATTAACGGGTGTGCTCATACAGGTCTCACACTGATACAGTATCATGTAACATGGTCTATTTTTCTCTGTCCTGCTTGTTTCATTGAGATAATTGTATAACATTAAGATAATGGTATAAGAATAATCTATGCCTGATTTCCAATCCAGCTGTCCTTTCACTTTAGGCAGATTTAGAGCCTAGAGCTATTGTACTCCCTACTACACATCCTAGTTGGAGCACAGGCTGCTTGTGATAATTAACCTCTGTATCTTTCTCTAATAGAGAGCACTATTAGAGAGTTAACCTGTCACTGGCTAAGCATCCTTCAGGGGGTCCCTGCACCCCAACTTATCACTAGATGTACTTGTCCTCAAGGGCAGAATAGCTTTACTGAGCCTTAGTGTACCCAGGCTCCCTGGAACAGATCCAGCTGGCAACCAGAAGACAAAGAGGAAGATGCACCCCTAACCAGGCACTATGTTAAAGGCCTCTAGACTAATAACTAAAACATATAGGGATATAGGGAAGTCTGGGGATTTAAAGTCATAGGGACATAGTAAACCTATGGCTTCCTACATAGACAAGCTTTATATCACCCCAAAATCATGCGTATATACCACAATGGGGAACCTAATGGCTATGTCTTTGCACGGACTGCACAATTATAGGCCTTGAATGTGAGGAGTGTAGTAACCTCTAGAAAGTGCTTAATGGAAAGTAAAATTATGTTTCTGAGGGGCAGGATATATATGATTGATATCTCCAATTTCAAAATACATTTATTACACGTATGGATGCTTCCATAAAAGAAGGAATTTGAGTTTCATGGTTCATTTGCAAAGGACTTTTATCAAACAGCTTTATATGTGGGATGAAATGGCTTCTTTAAGTGCCGAGAACTAAAGTCTGGTCTGGTTTGTACTGTTCTAGTGTGAGTGAGCAGGTGGAGGGTGTCAACATCAACAGAGGGGCACAACAAAGAGACAGATTAAAACTGAAAAAACTGGCATCCACCCTTTATCACTTGATAATGGCCTGATGCCAAAAACATGTATAAGCATTAGGGGTTTTGACCACTGTTGTTCTTGTTCTATTCACGTAACTCATTTTACATGCTGTGTCTCTTATGATGTTTAACAAAATAGCCAGCAAGTAAACAACAAAATATGAAGTATATGTTATAAACTAATAAATCACCCTTTGCAACCAATGAAATGTGTGTGTTTAAAAAAGTTTGTGTTAAGTTACCCTTTAAACCCTTATAAAGACCAGGGAAGAAGCTATTGGACAGTGAAACTAACCAAGCAATTATGTCACTTCCAGGTTCAGCGTGAGTGGAGACACAAGAAGGAATGCCAGCTACCTGGTACTCTTACGTTGGGACTGGGTAGAGATTGTTTTAAAACACAGCGCAATACTTTTAAGATTTAAGGATCCATGTGGGAAGCAAGTTAATTTATAGATTTTCATTATGAATCTTGTGAGTAGGAAATTCAGCTGCATGAATTGCTGTTGTCTGTTTTGGGCAAATAGGATACTGCATGATTGAAACCCTCACATTACAACTCCTCCCTGAGTTCTATAAGGGTTTAAAGAGTAACAACCCAAACTTTTTAAGAGACACACATTTGACTGGCCACAAATCATTCTTTGATTATTTTATTACATTTTAAGCTATATACACTAGGGGGCACATTTACTAAATCCGTGTGAAGGATTCGAATTTTGATCAAAACTACGAATTTTTTGAATTTTCTAATATTTTTTTGGCCACTTCGACCATTGAATTTGCAAAATTCGATCGAATCGAATGATTCGAATGGATCTAATAAAAATCTATTCAACCATTCGATGGTCGAAGTACTTGCCCTTCAATGGCCTACTTTGCCAGATTAAACCTAACAAATTGCTATATATCCCTATGGGAAGCTCCCATAGGATTTTTACAAGTTTTTTTTGATCGAATAAAAAAGAATTCGACCGAATGCTTAAAATCATTTGAATCGACTGTTTCGAACGATTTTATAGATCGATCAAATTTTTCATATAAGATAGTTCGGAGTTCAAATTCGAGGGGTTTTAATTCAATAAAAATTTGAGGCTCGAATTCGAGGGTTAAGTAACCCTCAAAATTAGACCCTTAGTAAGTCTGCTCCTAGGAGCGCTTTGGACATTTTATAATGATACTTGAAGAGATTGTATCTGGACCAGCAGGAGGAGAAAGAATGGTATTCTTCTTTAAAGCATATTGCTGGAACTACCCTAAGGTTCAGATTTATTAAGGTTTGAATCACAAACCCAAATTAAAATTTTTGCATTTTTTTTGGTCAAAATGCAAAAATTCTAATTTTAATTCACCAATTTGAATTTTAATGTGAGATTTATCACACCTCAAGCCTAGAAACAGTTCTAATTCAAATGTTTGCCACCCAAAACCTGCCATTGACTTACAAGTCAATGGCAGAAGTCAGTTGAACCATTTGAATATGCTATATGCCTTCCTGACATTTAAGTTTTATTTCGGGGAAAAGCTTGATTGGAATACAATTCAGATTTTCAGGTCGTTTGTAATAGATCGAATTAGACGTTCAAGTTTATTCATAAATAACTTCCCATTCCAGTTTTGAGCGCATTTGAATTTATTAGGGCTAAAAATTTCACAGAACTTTGAAATCTGACCTTTGATAAATCTGCCCTGAAAAGTCTACAATTTAATTACACTACTATAATACTATGCTCTATTGCTCTATTATATATCCTGAGAAAATAGACTTCCTGGCTTTTTTAACATTTACTTTAACCATAATTCAGTATAGTGTAGATTAATTTTAATATTAACCCTCATCTTTTATTTAACATTAATATGTTTTCAATTACAATGTAAATCAAATTTTGAAGCAATTACAATGCATTTTATCACCTCTAACTCACAAATTGGAAATTAATACTAGTATAAAAATATGGGCTGTCCAGTAAGGTAAGTCTTATCCCCAAAGTTCAGACAATCTGGGCCTTAAAAGGGACTTGCAGTAGCCCTTGGGGATGTCTATGCTACTGAAAATTCTTATTTTTCTTTTACTAGTTTTTTGTTAACTCACAAAGCTTGTGACTTTTTGCCCTTGTTTCCTAAAGGAATACATGAATCACCATAACAACCAGACATCATTTTAAAAACATGAGTTTTCCTTGTTGTGTCAAGGTAAGAATACATCTATGTCTACTAGATATAATGAATAGATATACTTACATTGCAAACATATATTATAGCATAATGACACTATATATGCACTACAAAATTTCCATTTTCCCTAACTGGTAGTCTGGAATATACTACATGAGAATTCTAAGACATTTGTGGAGCATTTCTTACGCTACCTTTAATAAAAATATTCCATAGTATTTGTTGATGCAGTATGTTAATTCTGAGTATTAAAAATTGACAGCAAAGTTAACACTTTTTTTTGTATGTTTTAGCATTTCCATTACACAAGTCAGTCTCTGAATCGTTATTAATAATAAGAATTATTAAAACTTAATCCAATCTTTTCTGCCTGCAATAGAAGTTGTTAATATAAATACATACAGGGGAGCCGCAAGCTTTGAATAAATATTGATTCAGAAAAATCACAGGAAGGATTTTTCTCACAGTAGGGTGCTCCCATTCTTGATGATACTTTAATTCATTATTTGAACAGAATAATCCTTTATGTACAGATCTGTCTTTGTTTCTTGCATGGCTTTTGTTTTGCTTCATATACAGTTATGGGATCTCTTTTCCATATTACATAAAGGCCATCTTTCAAGGAGTCCAAGTTAAGCAAAATAATTCTAATTTCTAAAAATTATTTCCCTTTTCTCTGCAATAATAAAACAGTACTTTGTACCTGATGGTAAGTAAGCTGCATAAATCCATGGGGCAAATTCACTAAAGAGTGCAACTTCAACAGCGTCCGCTCTCCTCACACCGCAACACTTTGCCAGGACAACACTAATTCACTAAAATGCGAAGTTGTGCCCATTGCGCTAGCATTGACTAATTAGCATACGTAGGGGAACTGAAGTTTCAATGCATGTATATGTTGCAGAAAATAAATTAGGTTACACAAGCCCAGGGAACCTTAATGAAATAAAATAGAGTTGTTATAATTCCCTACACAAAAAAAAAAAATTACGGTCTTTTGCAGGCTATCACCCTGAAAACAGTAAAAGATCGAATCGTTTGTTGAGACTTAGAAAAGTTTTCAACCACAAATTGAAGAAGTCCTATGCACTCTATTGCATAAAAAATTACTTTTAAAAATTACTTTTCAATATATATATATATATATATATAGGGGCACATTTAATAAGGGTTGAAGTGAATTTTTTCGAATAAATTTAGAATTTTTAAAATTCAAATTTCTAAGTACTGTAAAAAAAGTACTTAAAAAACTCAACCAAAAAACTAACCTTTTAATAAACTTTTTAATAAATAAACCCTCCTCATATCATGGACAATCTCATAAGTAGTAATGGGCAAAAAATTCTCAAAATGCATTAAAGTCAAAAATATTTTGACACGCAACAATTTTTACAAGCAACAATTATTACCCATGCAATTCTTTTTTCCAAATAACAATTTTGATGAGCAACAATTTTTTTGTTGCATCGAATTTTCCCATAGCGAATTGAAAACATTTGCCATCTGCGAAATCTGGACATTCTCTGCGAATCCATGCCTGGGGAATAAATTCACCCATCACTTCTAATTGGGCACATACTGTTATGACAAAATTATTAATAGCTTCCAAATACAATTTTATGATAGATGTAAAAATGGTTTAATTTCTGGTATCAGTATCTCTTTAAACATACATATTACTTTCCAATATGCATGCTTGTTGAGCCTTATCAGTAATGACAAATAACACTATGCCTTCAAAATGTTTACAAAAAAAGCCCAGCAAAAAAATGAAATAGTAGAAATTTTATTTTAAATTGTGTTTTTAAATGTGTATTCCTTCTTTGCTGAACTCTATTCCCAGACTCTTTCTCCACTGGATGTTATTTGATATGAAAATTCATTCACCAACAGACTGCATCACACTAGTTGATGTTTATAAAACTTCTTACTGTAGAAGAAGTCTCTGCAGACTTAATCCATTAGATGCACACAGGGCAGTAGAAGAACTCGCCAAAATAGTTTCTCTCTCTCTTTGAATACCTCAAAAGGAGCTCTTTATTCCAGTAACATGATAACAAAATCTGTTGTTCTGTATAAAGTAGGGCCTTTTAGTCCAACCATTTTGGTATTTTGCATTGATATCAAGATCAGAGATGTCTGCTTAACTGCTATTTTATATCTGACAAGTTGGTAGATTTATATTTCCATTTTTAAGTGTACCATGCCTCACCTTTTGATGCACATGAACTTTGGAATTTATAGGCACTTCATGATAGCATCTTATTTTCCTTGAATACAGTAGGCATTATTAAGACTCTTTTCAAACAGCATCAAGTATATATATATATATATATATATATAGAAATCTCCAACGACACGTTCTCCTATTAATGTGTATAAACTGATAGACACGGTAGACCGCTCATGTATTTTATTAGTATATGGGGAATAGTTTATATATCACACAGAATATTTTATTTACTTCACCATGGCCATCATATTTTGATATAAGGTTAGATCCAAGTTTGTTAAGGGCATTGAAATATATATTACCTATAAGTCGAAAGACATGTAGATCACAAGTTAAAAAGTTTGCTTCCTTATATATTGTATAGAATTTATTTGTCTATTATATCTTTATTTACAAATAGTCACGTATATTGGGGTTCCTTGTGGATCTTTACCATGGCCGCCCTATTTTGACATTATGTTGGATCTGGTTTTGTTAAGGGCATAAATATATACAAACCTATAACGAATTATCTCGCCTAAACCCTATTCGTGATCCGTAGCCCATTCATGAGCTGTCAAGTACATGCAAGTATTAACATTTAAATATATATTTTAAGTACAGCTTCATTTCCAAAATACCCACATAAGGTTACATACTTAGGATTGCACAAATGCGCTATCTTACAGGCTATATTCCAACCTCAACTCTAGATAATTGGTAACAACAGATTTAGCAACAGTCGCTTCTTTAGTGAGTTACTTGTGATACATTGCAAGAAATGAATAGTAACTTTGTTACAATATCATGGTTTTAATTATGTTTCTGTTAGTTATTGTCTTTGATGTATATTATTTTGTGTGTTATTGTTCTGAGGTAAAAATGTGTTGCCCCAATGACGTTAGCATTATGTCAGCAGGTGTTTGAGTATTTTCCCGCCAAAAACTTGTATTTAAGGCAGTGCATTTAACTATGTGACACTTTGAGAAAAGCCTCGGAGGGGGCTGAAATGTCAGTCATGTCCATTTAAATAAAACATTTTTATTTTTCTTTTAAGTCCTGTGAGTGCGGACCCTCTTTGCAGTTGTTTTCTATATATATATATATATATATATAAAGAGCAAAAAAAGCCAGCACAGCTCGTTTAAAAAGTCATGTTGCCTGGGTGCTAACAGCAAAACGGTAATGTCTATCTGGAAACAGGCGAGCACACACAGGTCTTAGTTGAAAAACAAAAGGTGTTTATTAAACAAAAAAACTAACGTTTCGGCTGTATATATATACTGTATTTAGCAAAAATGAATGAACAGAAATAGGGGAAAATTCATTTTACGTTTTATCAATGTATAGCATAATGGAATGACTATAAAATGTCACCCTCTATTCTCCTATTTTTTAAATTGAACATGTTGGGAGTAGTTAGCAGAATTATCCCTTGGCAACAATGCTAATAGCTAGATTTTACTGTTTTGAGGTAAAAGGCATGAAGCCAAGTGATGTACTTTGCTGATTATTTGAAGGTTGCAAAAGGTTCTGAAGAAAAATATCACCTTTTTTCAGCTGTTTTTTGTTCTCTTTGTGGTTACAGTCCAGCAGTGGTGCACTCAAAACAAAGGTTGTATTAATGCCTGGGTAATGTCACATGTATTGTAAGTAGCCGTTCTCCAAAAATGACGCACTCCAGGACTCATTTTTGGAGAACGGCTATATATATATATAGGGGTGAGATGATTTGAGAATAAAACTTCACCTTTTTTTGCAATACAGTGAGTGCTGGTCCTTCTTTTCAATTATATATATATATATATATATTGGATAATGTACCCCCTATAGTAATAATAAATAAAGATATTATAAGTCACCTTGGAGTTATGTGACCATAGATAATATCTGATTTCTTTATAAATTTCAGCAGGGGGTACATTATAATCTACAGTGAAATGTCAGTGGGGGGTGGGGTTGTCAGAGGGGTCAGCATCCATTATGGTCGCTGGCATCCAATTCTGGGGCACAGGGTCCAATTTGTGTGCCCTAGCGTAAAAATTGGACACATCAGCATCAAAATAGGATGACAGGAATTCTTGAGCTAAAGCAGTGTCGAAATTGCTGGTACTTCCAGGACAACCTCTGTAGGCTGTTTCAAAAGGCAAAGAAGATTTGCACATAAAGAGCAACCACCACCACAGACATGGGAAATTTGTTATAGTTCATATAGGAGCAATGACCAGCTCTCTGTTGTAGTTCCCACCCCTTCCAACTATAGTCAGATGATCCCACTGGTGTCTAATTAAAGGGCAACCAAGTTTGGGAGTTTTACTTTGAAAGCAGCAAGTACTGTAAGTTGCAGGTAAAACTTAGTCCCTTTGTAAAATGTACAATGAAGTATTAGAATTCTTAATGAATCAGATTCTATTTGAGAGTAGGACTTGCCAGATATGGGATGACGTAGTTGGCCAGCTTAAATATATTGCAATATATGGACAAACAATCCCTGTTTTGTTTAAAGGGTAAGGCATTTTTAGTAGCTGTATGCACAAAATGTCTCAATGTCTTAAATATATTGATAATGGGTTGAGTGCAGAGGACCTCTTCTATTTGTCTATATGTATTTTGTGGTCACAACCTCATTGCACCCCCGCCTAATGGTTTTAAAAATTAGTGGTGAGCACAACTTTCCCTTGTATGTTATAGACAGGGGAAATTGTTGGTGTTCACCAAACTTTGCCTTGGCAACACATACTCTTATAACACTTAAAACTGGCAGGACTTGAGGATTTGATTTAATGCAATTTAAAAAAATTGTGCAAACATGATAAACTTCTTAAAAGTGCCGGGCCCTATCCTGGTAGTTTCCATTACAATCAGTCAGGGAAGAAATTTGGAAATGGATTTTATCACTAATGCTGAACAAGTCCCTAAGTTCTTGCAAAACACTACTGCTTACTGGACATGTGTAATTGTGCTACTAACAAGGGATGACTGGTATTGATTAAAGTCCCTCTGGCCTAAATTTGAGATACAGAAGTTCCAATTACAAATGAATAAGCACAGAAAGAAAAGTTCAGCAACTCATTTATTTTACTTTTGTACTTTTTTCTAAATGCTTCGCTGCCCCATTGTTTTTCAGCCAGAGGCTATATAAAAGACTCTGATGTGACATGGGAAATGAAATTGGCTACAGTAACTTTACACATTACATTGACATTGAGTGCCCTACTTTCCATGACAATTTAGTATCAGAAAGTCCTATGTTTACATACATTTCAAATGCAAAAAATAAAAAGAACAATGATGGTGAAATGTATAAGTTGCTTCCTCTGTAAGGAATATGTATGTAACAAAGTGGACACTTAACCTTCCTTTTAAATATGTTTCTTTGTATTCGTCTATAGAAGAGCGCCCTACATTTAACAATCTTCTCTTGTGTCAAAACCTCTTGCAATAAGTTTAATTACTATTGCAATGTCTAAAAAGCTAAAATAAAATATCTAATGTTTCAATGTTCTATTATTTTTGCATGTGGATGAAATTGTTTGTAATAAAACAATATTTTTTTCTCAAAGCTCTCCTGTCAGACTTTTACCAATAAAAATGACAAGAAGGTGTTGTAAAAATATGGAAGCAAATATAGGGTTTACTAGGCAAAACAAGAACAATTTGTTTATTGCCTGTACAGAAAAATAAAACATAGGAAGCACAGAGTCACATTGCTGCTTTGGAATGCTGGGGCCCTGTATGCAATTCCTCCAGGTTACTTTCTGCAAGCAGTTTGTATATTCTCCGTGTGTCTGTCTGTGTTTCCTGGTTTCCTCCCAAAATCATACGGGAACATTAACTGGCTACTGAAAAAAATTGCTCATATGACTGTAATAGGGAATGGATTGTTGTACAACCCAAGTAAAACACTGCTGAATAAGACAGCACAGTATAAATAAATCATAATAATATTAGCTGTGCCCACCAGGCCATTTTTATCTCAATGTACTAAATAGCATAAAAAATATGATTTTAGAGTTTGGTGTCACTTTAAGGAATGATAAGGTGAATACTAATAGATGTTAAGAAGACATCTTAAAGGTTGATACAACAGTCTCTCCAGTGTATAGCCTTAGAAATGGTCTTGAGAAAGGTGAATTAATATAGTGAATAAAGTACCCCCTCTTGTAAAATATAAGGATATTATAAGATACCGAGGAGTTTCATAACCATATAAAAACACGAGGCCGAGTATTTTTATATGGTCATGGAACTCCAAGGTCACTTCTAATATCCTCATATTTTGCAACTGGGGGTACTTTATTTATTATAATACACAAGTTTCAGTGAGTTATGTGACAGAAATGACATCAGAACTCACCATTTATAACTGATGACATCAGAACTCACCATTTATAAGGATATAATTTACATTTATATTCACAGCTTTTGTGTATTATATTCATATAATACACAAAAGCCGTAAATATCTTGCAAATTATATCCTTATAAACGGTGAGTTCTGATGTCATCAGTTATAAACGGTGAGTTCTGATGTAATTTCTGTCACGTGACTCACTGAAACTTGTGTATTATAATAAATAAAGTACCCCCATTTGCAAAATATGAGGATATTAGAAGTTACCTCGGAGTTCCATGACCTGTATAAAAACACTCGGCCTTATATCCTTATATTTTACAAGAGGGGGTACTTTATTCACTATATATTGAATTAGCTGTGGTTAATTATAATGAGAAACCTTTCTAACACAGACACAGTACTCTATTCCCCATTCTATTTGCACATTTCCTGGAAAGAAAAAAAAAAAAGCATTGACAGTCCGATTTACGAATTTCACATGAAATGATCAAAGTTCGATTGAATAAAGATCGTGCGAATTTTTCGTGAAATCATAAAGTGAAATTTGGCATCTTCGATCATCGAATATCGAATAGATCTAATGATCGGATATTCGATAATTTGATCATTCGATGATAAAAGGAATCAAAAATTTTAAGTTATTCGACTGCCTACTTCGCCAGATCGAACCAACCGCATAGGCTTCTGAGGCTAAGTCCTGCTCGAATACCATTTGTATGATCAGAGCGTTCGATCGTTCGAATTGTACAAATTTTTCGGACTCTCAAAGAAAATTTTGCGATTTTTTTTTTTCTTGTGAAATCAAACGATCGGTATTCGATCGTACGAATTCATTGAGGAATCGGATATCGAGCAAAATGATAGCCTAAAACAATTCGATAAGCTTATCGAATTACGAATTTGGTCGAGCTCATTTTGGGGAATAATAGTACATTTGCCCCTATGTCTATGCAGCAAATTAATCCACATGCTCGACCAAATTCGCTATTCGATAAGTATTCGACTATCGAATGCTTAACTAATTGTTTTAGGCTATCATTTTGCTCGATATCCAATTTCTCAATGAATTTGTACGATCGGATACCGATTTTCACGATCAAATGATAGAATAGATTCGAATGATCGAATATTCGATCATTCAATCATCGAAGAACTTAAAATTTTAAAATTATTTGACTGCCTACTTCGCCAGATTGAACCTACCGAATTGTAATAGAAGCCCATTGGAACCCTCCCTGGTCGAATAGGATTCGTAGGATCGAAGTCTTCGATTGTTCGAATCGTACGAATTATTTGAATGATCGAATAATTCATTCAAATGATCAAATAATAGTTATTCGATCGTCGAATGATCGCAGATCGAATAAAAGGGTAGCCTAAAACTATTTGATTAGCATTCGGCAATCTAATGCTAATCGAATATCGACAAAAAACTAATTATTTTTGAGTAAATTTAGAAAATCTGCCCCTAAGTCTCTGAAGCCTATGGGGAGCTTCCCATAGGCTTCTATTGCAATTCTGTAGGTTCAATCTGTCGAAGTAGGCAGTTGAATAAATTTAAAATTTTGATTCCTTCGATCATCGAATGATTGCATTATCGAATATATGATCATTCGATCTATTCGATATTCTATATTCAATGATCGAAGAGGCCAAATTTCACTTTATGACTTCACGAAAAATTCATACGATCGTTGTTCAAGAGAATTCGATCGAACTTCGATCATTTCACGTGAAATTCGTAAATCAGACCCTAAGTGTTTCACGTCTTGCTCAACATAACATAATTTTATTTACCTTCACTTTAAAGGAACAGTAACACCAAAAAATTAAAGTGTTTTAAAGTAAAGAAAATATCATGTTGTGTTGCCCTGCCCTGTTCTGATCTGTTTGCTTCAGAAACACTACTATAGTTCATATTAACAAGCTGCTAAGTAGCAATGGCGGGAATTGAAAAACGGCTAAATGGCACAGGATAAGTAATGGATAACAGATTATTACATTATGTTCTACATATCTTATCTACTATCTGCTGTGTAACTTGAGCCTTTTCTCCTTTGAATGGCTGCCCCCATGGCTACACAACACCTCATTTATATAAATAATAGTAGTGTTTCTGAAGCAAAAACTCCAGTTTTACCAGTGCAGGGCAACACTGCTTTATATTTTTATTACTTTAAAACAATTTCAGTTTTTGTTGTTACTGGTTCTTTAATATACAGGTTTCGATACATTCATACTGTATCGTTTGTTTATTTTAACTTTACAGTATATACAATTAGACATTGCAATTAGACATTGATTGTCATAAAGGAAGCTCCTCAAAACAAATGCTGTTCAGATTCTCTAAAAAACAAAAAAAACTAAAATACTGAATTTCATAAAACATTTCTGCCACCAGAAAGTGAAGGACTGTTTGAAAACCATAGGCAAAATTACACTTTGGATAATCATTTTTTTCTTTTGATTATTATTTTATATTAATCAGGAATGTTTTGCCTTCATACAGAAATTCAAGGAAATGCAAAATCAATTTATGGCAAGAGCCTGTAATTACAAGTAATCATACTTGTCTGATGTGTAGTGAAAGACCATATTTTATATCCCCAGTCTTTCTGGTTATTTAGAGTAGGTAATGTATAACTGATTATGACTATGTACTAATGGAACAAGTGCAGAGCATTTGTTTATGATATGTCTCGTAAGCAGAGAGATGTCAGGTAGTAAGATATAATGCACTTAATCGCACTCAGCATAAAAATGTAATGAAAAATGAGATCGAAATTTCCAGCCCTATTTTTCCTGTTCATCACATCTATTATAAGGAATGGTTAATGGCCGAAACCTTTTACTTTCTGAGGCAAGGTATTGTCTCTGTGCAACATTATGATGAAATATAGCATTTTTAGCCAATTATTTTCTTTAGAAAGGGATATAGTCAGAATCAGGAAAATACAATTATATATGAACACTGCATTTCTCTTTTTGGCTTTTGATATTTATCCATTATACATGTATTTCATTTTTCAGCCAACTTGTACCCCTAAGTAAAAGAGAAATACTATTGGTGCTTATTTCTCTATACAGAATTCACATTAACACACAGTAAGTTACCACCCTGTATCATACCAAAGAAATATGGAAGAATACATTTTGTTGTAAATTATACTTATATATGAATTGTATACCATTCATAATGACATATATAGAGGGATGGGATATGAATTACGGGAAGGCCCTCTCCCAAAAATTAAATTTCAATTAAATAATTAAACTTTTTAAAATGGATAATCATAAAACAGTACCTTGTACTTGATCCAAACTGAAAAAAATTTGCAAAATTCGATCTAATCAAATTATTTGAATAGATCGAATAAAAATCTATTTGATCCTTCGACCATTTGATGGTCGAAGTACTTGTCCTTTAAATCTTTATTCAATGGCGAAAAGCTCCTAAATGTTTTTGATCGAATGTAAAAAATTTGAATCATTCAAATTCAATTTTATCGATCAATCGAATTTTTCATATTCGAATGTTTGATAAATCTAATTGCATTAAAACCCCTCAAATTCGAAATTCAAATTCGAGTGGTTTTAATTCGATAAAAATTCGATGGTCGAATTTGAGGGTTAATTAACCCTCGAATTTGACCCTTAGTAAATCTGCCCCTTAATGTGTAATTCATTTTAGTGGACTGAAGGCATGGAGATCCAAATTATGGAAAAAAAACCCTTACTCTGAAATCCCCAGGTTCCATACTTGCAAAATTATGTTGCTCCCAGGAGAATATCATTCTATATGTCAAGGGCAAACTTGTACATGAGAGACCAGAATTTATGAAGGAGATACATATATATATATATATATATATATATATATATACATAAATATACATACATATATAAAACTCTGCTAAGGAATGCAAAGGAATGTAAAAACACAAGACTACTTGTCATACGCCATACAACTCAAGGATTTCCACCACAAAATGAATTTGTCTACAAATTTAGGTAGACTGAAGCATTTAGAGAGTTAAATATTTCACTGTTTATAGTGTACATTTGTTAACATTACATAGAAACTGAAAAAATATGGAATATTTGTTTTTATTATGGTGTTTACTTGGTAACAATGTACTGGTAAACAGACATTCGTCTTCATACTGAAATATAGTTCAGATGAATGACTTTATATTTCAACAGGAAACATACACCTACATAAAGTACCTGAACCTCTGCTCATGTACATTGGGTCATAGCAGGCAGATTCGTGCAGTGTCTGGCTGGAAAGCAGTTAAGGAAACGAGAGGTAACATGAACTATTGTACCTCATCTGTCAGTGAGGTTTAAAGAAAAAGAGAACATCAAAGAAGGCTTTTGTTTTCTGTGACTTTGAGCAATATTTGTGTTTTAGATTGAAGTGAAACAATGAAAAAAAGGGATACAGGATTTCATGCTCTAAGCCAAATAATTCAAGCACTATGATCTCAGTGACATTTAAAAGAGTTTCCTTTGCTTTTAATCTGATTTGCGACAGGAGTGTTTATCATGCTTCACATGATAAGATTACAATATCTAGTGACTTAAAAAGTTTTAATTGGACTTGATTTATTGTATTCAAGTAGTATACAAAGCAGGGCCCTTTTGCACCAGTCAATATCTGAATGTTTTATAGACTCATTTATTGTACAGAACAGCAGCATGTTGGTGCTTTATAAATACATTATAATTAATAATAACACAAAGTAATAGGAAGATTACATTAGCATCACTTTTTCTGTGAGCTAATAACACTGACATGAAACAAAAAGTCATTTGGCCTAGACCATGGAAGAAATGCAAGAGTTCATGCACAAAGCATTTCTACACAGAGGGCCTTATTTATCAAAGTCTGAATTTATGGAACTATTTTAATGAAAAAAGTCCAACCAAACTAGAATTAACATTTTACCAGATCAGGGACAAACACGAAAAAATTGAGCGAAAATCCAAATTGTACAATTAGGGGCAAATTTACTATTATTCCCTAAAAATCCTACAAATTTATTCAAAATTCAATAAGCATTCGACTATCGAATGCTTATCAAATAGTTTTAGGCTATCATTTTGCTCGATATTCGATTTCTTGATGAATTTGTACGATCGGATACCGACCGTTCGATTTCAAGAAAAAATTGTAAAATTTCCTTCGAGCCTCCGAAAAATTTGTATGATTCGAAAGATCGAATGCTTCAATCGTACGAATGGTATTTGAGCAGGACTTAATCAAAGAAATAGGCATTTCAAAGCTTTTTAAAATTTTGATTCCTTCGATCATTGAATGATCAAATTATCGAATATCAGATCATTCAATCTATTCGATAATTCGGTATTTGATGATCGAAGAGGCCACATTAGAATATTCGAATACCCGATTAAATCGTACGATTGTAATTCGATCATATTCAATTGAACTTCGATCTACTCACTTGAATTTTGTAAATCAGGCCTCTTAGTTGTGCAGACTACAGAAATTTCCAATTAATATAGGGACTTCTCCCATTGATTTATATACAGCCTCAGCTGGTCTTTGATGCCGGATTTTCGGATTCTAACTTTTTCCATCTTCTGGGTTTAATAAATTATAAAAAATAAATAGATTTTATTTTTTCACTAAAAATTCTGATTTTTATTTTTCACTTTTTTGGCATTCAGACTTTAATAAATAATCCCACAGTATAGTTGCTCTCTGCCCCTTTCCATTGTATAGAATATTCTACTGTGAAGAACAGAGCATAGTGTCGATATAACATTTCGTAACTAGTACCTTCACCATCTTAAAGGACAAGGAATTAAAAATAGAATAGGCTAGAACTGCTGTATTTTGTATAATAAACATAAATATGAACTTACTGCACCACAAGCCTAATCAAACAAATTATTCATGCTTTCAAATTTGGCTACAGGAGGCTGTCTGAATATTTCACTGCATACAGTCAGGTTTCTTATAAAAAATGGTAGGCAATTTTTTATTAAAGTATACTGGAGAGAGATCAGGCATTGGAGTGGAGTGGTCAACCACTGTAGGAAAATCCCCTTAGGTGTCAGGTGCCAGCAGAACAGTCAACATAGCTGTGCAAATGTGCAGGCACATTTATTGGCTCGTCAGAATAGGGAATTGAAAAGTGTTAGGACTACTTTGGTCGATAGTTCCAAGCTTAATTTTCATTTACTAGGGGGTGCCAGTAATTACATCCTTCAGTAATTACAGTCCCTAAACTTGGACCCCATGCCTGTATTCTAAAGGCCTAAAATTAAATTGTTACTGCAAAGGGCTTACCAAATTGCTACATGTGACTTGTGTGTCTTTAAGCAAAGATGAGCACCAACCTTGGGTCCCAAGGCATTGATTTGATTGTCATTTGCAGTGGCAATATGTTTTTTGGCATTGACAACACCAGAATCCAAGGCTAGGGATATACATTTCAGCTATAAGATATATTTGGTGAACACAACACTTTTTGGTCTTGCCAATAAACAAGAATGGCATATTTAGTCATATTTATGAAAAGAGGTTTAAAAAAAAGAATTGGTTTTGTTTTACAACACAGGATTATATAACTAATACCAGAATAAAATTACAAAGTTTGTTTAGTGGTATAATTTTGAGGTTAATTTTAACTTTAATGGAAAAAAAGGGGATGTGCTCTGTAGACGTTCTTGTATATATTTTAACCTTTTTTCAGTAATGCTACTCAATACTCACATTCTAAATGTATCCATGCTCTAATAACACAAACAAATGTGAAATCAGCCAGTTAATTTTTTTGCTATTACTCACTTATAAAACTAAGTAGAAAACCAGGAAAGAACAGCACACTGAAATATTACCTGGTAATTGATTGCTTCTTAGAAATGGGCACAGCTTTTATATTCTCATATTCCATACATTTTGATCTTTTGATGGTAGATCAAGAGAGGGAATCAAGGTGGAATTACATCTTGTGACCTGCATTCTGATATCTACACTGACATGTTGATGAAGATTTATAGCTTGCAAAAAATAACTGTAAAAGGGTATATTCATTTCCCATTAAATGTAAAAAAAAGACTTGTTGGGTAAAAGTATTGTATTGTTAGCTTGCATTGTATCTTTGTGTAAGAGTAATAATTAGATGATGTGCTTTAGTTTCACATTTTCCTATCAAACTCTCTGCATTTCTGTGAAGTTCAAATAGCAAAGGAACAGACAAAATCAAATATGACAGTATTGTGTTAAGCCTCAAGTGTCCTAGGTTTCCAGTTACATTTTTCATTTTTTATTTCTTATTGTCAACATTTATTTTAGTCACAGATTTAAAATATTTACCAGAATGCTTTTAGATGTTGCTTTCCATGTCTGTAGTACATAATGGTTATCATCTGTGACAATCCATGTTAAAATGATACAGTATTGTGCCTATAAATACATGCATTGCAATGGTTGCCACTTATTTGTACAGGGCGTGTTTAGTATCGAAGTCAACAAAAATGCACAAGAAATGATACATAAAAGGTGCCCCCTTTTCTCTGAAATATATTCATTTGCGATTAGGCAAATTCTCTGCCAAGGAAGGGAGATTCTGAAATGGAAGAGATCAAATATATTCTTTAAATTATACATAAAAACTGATTTTTTTTTTCTGTCTTAGGAGCCAGCTGAACCTAATTTTCATTTCTCCTGATCCTTTCCAATTCATGTTTGGCAAGACCTCTCTTGTAAAATGAATGAGAAATAAAACTGGCCTGTGTTTGTTTTAATAATTCCATTAATTTTCCTTTGCATAACAGCTTTAATTTAAAAAAAAAAACCTAAACAGAGTGGGTATGTTTATGAAACATTCCTCTTCACATACAGGAATAGAAATTACTTGAGGAAAAACTGCTTTAATATGTGACCGATGTTAATCACATCACTGAAATAACTGTAAGTTTAAGCCAGGTCTCAATTTTCTAATGCATATTTCTATTATTCTCTAATTTGTTATTCCCATAGCTATCTCCTGAATAAATTGTTTTGTGAGCTCTTTTTGAATTATGGATCAGTTTTCTCATTTGAGATGCAGAGTTCAACTGTGGTACCTTGGCAGGCTTTACATAAAGTTACACTCTGGATAAAGTGCACCTAATTCTGCCTCACTTTGCAGGAGTCTAGAATTTTAGAAGCTCATCCCATGTACAGTACAGGGCACATCATCATAATGTCAGCAGATCTATGTCAAGGTCAGACATATTTTTTTAAAACAATTTAAGAAAGAGCTGTTGAGAGTGCCCTGTCTTTAATAATGAACCTTCATTTAAGTTGGTAGAAGCAGGGAACAGATTATGACTGATCTTTCGTAAAGCATTGAAGTCAATCAGCGCTTCTTTCTCTGCAAAAAAAACACAAACTGTTTTGCTCATTCCTGGTTGCTTTGTGACCTGTTGTAACTGTTTATATGTTACATGAGATGTAATATTTTCTGTAATGTCAGAAACTAGCAAGGAAATTGTGAATAAAGATAATATAAAACCCTGACCTTTATTTTTTTTTTCTCTATGCTTTGTGGCTCTTTAATTGTTAGCCTGGTCACCCTAACTGGGGCACATTTATAAAAGGTCTATGACAAAGATGCATGCTTAAGATACTAGCTAATGGCTAACTGATCAGAAGTTTCTCCTCTTCAGGTCAGATCTACTGAGATCTACTGAGATCTACCAAGATACCAATCGAAGTTGGATATTATAATTTTCAAATTTAGGTAAACCTATTATTTCTTTGATCAGACTCAAACAAGATTTGTCTTAAATACAATCAGATTTGTGGTATTATGTGATTTTTTTGATGGATCACCAAGATCATTAAGCATGACCACACCATTTTGATAAATATTCTTCATTGCAAGGGAAAATATCAGGGAAATGGATGAGAATTTTCCAAACTTGCTACTCATGCTTATTTTCAATTAAATTAATGGGGCACTTAATTTAAATTTTCCTAATCTTTATTTAGTGCTTAAAACATGTGGTTCATTATAATTTGCATGAAAATGATCAAATATGTATCTGCATTTATTATTTGAGAAATCGTGCCAATCATTATCACAATTTCAAAGCTGCCTGGATCAGTATGAAAAGATGTCATCCTGGAAAAAGTTGATATGAAAGTCCTACACAATATGAAATGCCATCATCTTTTCTATTTTTCATTACATGTATTAGCTTACTGTGATGAATAAAGGATATAAGGCAAGGGTCAGGTGAGTTGATGACTGCTCAAAGTACCGTATAATCACTTGGTCTATTTTGCATTTACATTTTCACATTATTTTTATTGGACAAAAGTAATGTACCATGAAAACTTTGTGCACTTGTATTTAACTGAATCTAATCTGTCTCCAAGAAGCCAGACATTCAACAGACTGGCCACTATGTTAGGCTTTATTGTAGAGTGGTATATACTGTAAAAGACTAAAGAACTACATGGTATTATAATGACTTTCAAGCCAAAGTTTCAAGGCAGCAGCCCTGAATTTGCTTTGTTGCATGAAGATCTAATGTACTGTTTACATATAGTTATAAGTTGTTTATCTTTTAAGATGGCAGAATGAACAGTTACATGTACAGTAGCTATAGTTAATTTAAATATATACAGGGCACAGAAAGTTCTATAGATTTTCACTTATAGGACTTCTTTTGTAAGTAATTATTACTTGAAGTTCCTAAACCTGACTGTTTTGCCAACCTGTCCCTTCTTAACCTGTCAGTTAGAGTTTCTAATGCTAATGGACTACTGCTGCACAAATGTGACAGCCCCCTCAGAGAGGAACATGGGGATTGGATAGAGAATGTAAATGCATCAGGCAAATGCCTTTATAGCAAAATTATAAATTGCCTGCAAAGACAATATTACAACAGATGTAGAAAAATGATGTTGGCATCTCTTTAATGATAAGTGGACTAATTTGCAGTGTGATACAGATGCAGTCACTTGGATTTGTAAGTTAAATGCGTGGCGACTCAGGGCTAATTGAAGAAACTGTGTTATCCAAAGTTATCTTAACTCATTTAATGCATTTAACCTTTTCATTAGCATACCAAAGCACCATTGTTTTCAATGGTGAACTCTTTCATTGGATGGGATGCTGTGACACAATATTCTGTGCTAAGTGGGATAAATGGGATAGATGAGTTAAGTCACGACGCATTTAATTTACAAATCCAAGTGACTGTATCTGTAGTCTGCACTCCAATACACTTCGCCAGGTCAGAGCTGGTGAAGGCAAGTCTGGTGAAAGAGCTAAAATATGCATCTGAAGTTACGTCCATTTGACAGAGACAAAATTCAACTGGTGCTAGAGTGGAAAGCAACACTAGCATACATCTTCTACGCTAGCGAAGGAGGGCCTGTGCTCGTTAATCGACGAAGTAACGAAATGTCGTCACGCTGGCGATTTTTCACTTTGCCCTTTAGTATATCTACCCCTTAGTCTGTTATTCAAACTACTACCTGTTTGCTAGAGTAAATTGGACACTAGAAACCAGAAAGATGCTGAAATTCCCATCTGAAGAGCTGCTAAACAAAAACCTAAAGAATTCAAAAATGTAAACAGATGTAAATAGCTTTTTAAAAATCCTTTACTGCATAACCTTGCATTCATGTGCCAGTATATGGAATTGCACCTATTATATTTCCAGGTTGAATGTACCATACCTGTATATGTAAGTTTAGAGATGATCTCACGGGATACTTGTAAAGCTTGAATGGGTTTGACTGTCAGTTGTTCTTCAGGAAATACAGTAAATAGATGATTCCATATTTGCACCCCTATGTTAGTGGTAGTTTCCTGCCAAAGATCTTTTGGATGGAGTGGCACATGATAAGAGAACATGATCAACTCCCATCTGTTCTAACCAAAAGTGAAACCCTAGTTCTTAAAAGTTTTTTTTTACAGAAAAGATAGGGATTTGTTGCCCTGTCAACAAAAAACACATTGATGGTACAGGTATGGGGCCTGTTATCCAGAATGATCAGGACCTGGGGTTTTCCGTAATTTGGATCTTCATTCCTTAAGTTTGCTATAAAATTATGTAAACATTACTTAAAACCAAGACTGACTTGTTTACAATAATAATTATATCTTACTTTGGATCAAGTACAAGCTACTGTTTTATTATTACAGAGAAAAAGGAAATGTTTTTTTAAAAATGTGGATTATTTGATTACAGTGGAGTCTATGGGAGTCTATTGGAGCTTTCTGGATAATGGGTTCTGGATAACAGATTCAATTTGCTCTTGCTTTACTCTAAAGGAAAAATAGATTAGTTTATGCTCTACTTCACAATGATAAATCTATGGAAAGTACTGGTTCTTCTCTACAAAAATACCAAATGCTGGGATGCTCTGGACTGAATATTCTCTCGCTAATGATTATAGTGTGAAAGATCTGTTCTTATGTTTCATGGTTTGTTTTTTGCCATAGGTGCCTTTATCATCAAGTTATGTTTAATAATTATTTATTTTGGCAAAAAGCCAATGATCTTAATTGTTTTCTCAAACAGCTTTTGATCTTATGATCTTTCGCTGCCTCCTTTTTATTGATCAGATGTTCAGCCTTTATGTCCTCAAACATACAGTAAATATAATTTTTAAGTACATAATTCAAGCTTAATAAACTGGGCCGTTTATTTAATAATTGCTACTGGAAATGGTAACTGTACATTAATGTTTTTCGTTTCATGTAGTACAGACAATTACCTATACCAATATGCCTTCTTGTAAGATATTATAACACTATAGCAGATTTGTAGTATTTACAACAAAGGTAGAGCATTGCAACTAACAAGACTAATTGCTAGGAGCAATAAATGAACAGAATTAGACATTATTATAAAAAAAAACTTTTTTCTTCCTTTATATGTGTCTAATTTTCTCATGCATTAACTGACTCTACATTTACCTTGCTTGATCTCTTATGGTTTAACCAGCATTTGGCAGATTTGTTCTATTACAGTAACCTACAGCAACCATCAATTAATGTAGGTTTGCTCAGTTTACTTCAAGAATCTACTTGGGTTTGGGCTTTCGGTTTAGATCATCTTAGTTCTGATACATTCAAGTTCTCTGAACAAAACATGGTGCATTTTGTTCAGAGCCTCAAGAGCCAGTTTATGTTTTTTAATTGCTAAATGGACACACAGCTACACCCATTGAAATGCCGTACACAATGTAAATGCACCTACTTGCACTCATCTCTACGATTAATGTGTACCAATTTACTGGTTTCTAAGCAGTGGCGTAACTACCAAGGGTGCAGGGGGTGCAATTGCACCAGGGCCCCATCCCCTTGGGGCCCATCGGAACCACAAAAATGGTTATGGCAGGCAGTTATCTAGGGGTAGATTATACATCACACATGCCATCAACACTCCAGCATGCAATTTATAGCGGGGGGCCCAGGTGCCCATTCTGTGCCGGAGCCCACCAGGGAATAGTTATGCCACTGTTTCTAAGACAATACAAGCAAGGGAGCAGAATAAGCCAAAAAAACAGGGTTCTACAAAAGAAAAGGAGATAGAAAGAGAGATGAGAGAAAAAAACATCAACAGCATTTATAAAAAAAAATATTGAGAGTGTTTACGCTACTCTATGTAATATGGGCAAATATTGGTTATATTAGCCATACACAAAATTCACTTTTGCCTAATATTGCAACTTTTAATTCTCTTTTTCATTTTCTCACCTGCTATAGCTGTTACTGCTTTTGAAATTTTATGTATCAGCTGTAAAAGCTTTTAATCCCTTTCTTGTCAGCAAAATACTTATAGGGAACCATGAGATGTAATGAAGCCTATATTGGGACTTTTTATATTCTGAATCTATTTCCATTCAAAACTATCCTTTCAAAAAATAGGTTGTGAAAATTCTCTGCTAGTTTTCTTTTCATTGAATATTGCCATCTGTCTCTGAATGTTTTGCAAACCCTTTTTGGATGCATACTTTCATATCCTATATCTCCACGTAACCATTTAAATGGAAATTAGAGGCTCCTTGTCATTAAGAGCTTTTTATATGTTAAAAAAACATTTAAGTTTGTATACAGTGTGTTTTGTGTAAGACTTCCCAAAAGCAAAGTAGGCTGCTTTCCTGGCTGAAGCAGATGGTTTTGATTCATTTTGATAGCAAAGGTATAGAGATAAATGGATGGACTGAGGATGCAGAGATCCAGGAATCCAGTAAACGACTGTAGTGTTGACAAATTCATCCATAAAAGCAAAAGATGTGCAAATGATTCAGCTAATCTTCATTTCAATCCCCAACTTAACAGTTTAGGTTTATCCATTTTGTTTTCTGCTCCAAAATTGCTTGAGGGTTTGTATTTTTCCTGTGCAGTCATATTTTTTGCATTTGTACTACAGTAAACCATATATGCAGATGGATGGAAAAAGATCTGTAGTTTACAATACAATAATCTAATCCGAGCACATAAAAAATAGTGTTAACTTTCATTATTGTATTATGCCTTAAATAGAATTGTTTGACATCAGCCAGATAAACAAATGAGATGTCTACTGCAACTCAATTTGCCAATTACATCTATGGCTTATGTAGAAATGCATCCTCTTGAGACCTAAAGTACTTCTGCCACTGGGTGACATTTTTGCCCAAATTTTATACAGCATGCTTTGTACTAGGTGATCCCAGTCAAATGCTTGGTGAATTAGCCATCACTGCTCTGGGTTCTACTGAGGTGTGTGCTACATCCTCCTACTAGTTTTGGTAGTTAAATCCATACATCACCAGAAATAAATAAACAAATTCAAATTATAAAGCATATATACATATAGATTTTTCTTATGCCTTTTCTGCTAAATCATGAAGGGGTTTGACATGGGGGGGTTGCTTGGATGTATATTTTTTATTCCAATGTCCTTGCTGTAATGTTGAGTTCATATTATATAGACCAATTGTCACAAATGGCACCCAATACCAGAACAGTTGCTAAGCACCTTGGTCTCAGCTTGGCTTCACCAGTTACGTGACCGCCTTTGGATTCGGGAGGAGCCCTCAGCTTACTCAGATGCCACCTGGACTTAAAAAGAGGTGCAAGGCTAAGAGTTCTGGCTAGCACAGGGGAACAATCGTCTCACCAAGGAAACTGGATTTGAAGAATACCAACAAGTCGAACAGGTGGGCCAGACCAGCACAAGCAGAGTAGAATAGTCAGACAGGCCAGGATCAGGATTAGAGAGCATAGAATAGTCAGGGACAGGCTAAGGTCAAACCAGGTAAATCAAGCAGAGGGATCAGGCAGAATTAGAGTCAGATGACAGGCAGGGTCAGAATACAGTCAGGAGTATTCAAAATCAGGCAGAAGTCACAACAGGAATCAGATCAGTAACTAGGCACAAGCTAAAGGCACCAGGAACTCAGCAGAACTGAACCTATCATGGGCAACAAGATGCAGACTGAATCTCCCTTTTAACATTTGAAATTGGCACCTGCACCTTTAAGCAACCCGGAAGTGTGCCGCGCGCGCACTAGGGAAGCCGGCAAGCAGGAGGATGGATGCACGCAGTGAGTGTTCCCGCTGGAGGCATGGCGGGCACTCCCGCGTGCATGGGGATAAGCCACTAGACCACCAGGGAGACTGTATGTTACACCAATGTTGTCTGGACACCTGTCTATTGATGAAGCCCTTCAATGAAATTACTATAATATAATATTAATACATTATCAACATTTAGATGGTTATGCTATGTGATATGCCATATTTCTCACATTAGCAAGGCCTTCTGTACATTTTGTAATAATTAATTTTTGCAAAAATATGATATACTATTATTTTGTAATGCTGACTGACTTGTTTGCAGACTGCTCTGCCTTGTACCAGTATAATAACCCCACCATGTTACTCCTTACCAAACTTGTACTTAACTACCCACACTCCCTTTTTAGTCATCTACTTATTCCTTTTGTGGATCTACCTTTAAGATCTACATTCCTGACGTTCCCTAGGAGAGTTAGGGTAGCATTCAAATCATGAAAAATGGAACCTGTCAGTGTGCTTTTAGTATTCAAGAGATGAAAAAATGCTGACAATACAAAAATGTTCTGCAGGTTGATAACATGTATTTTTGGGTCACCCTAAACCATAAAATTAAGGAATCACTGTTGGTGTAACTCAGCAGTAGTAACATTGCACAAATCTACCACAGGTTCCAGTGCTTCTCAAACATATTGCTGCACTTGACCTGTGAGTCATAGAGAAGTAACTGATGGCCAGTGACTTTTTGTATGCCTGTCCCTGAGTCAATTAAGCACAGGTATGGGACTGGTTATGCAGTATACTTTGGACCGAGTGCCCCAATGGATTTTTCCATAATTTGGATCTACGTACCTTAAGTCTGCTAACATAATGTAAACATAAAATAAATCCAATATGCTTGTTCTGCTTCCAATAAGGATTAATTAAATCTTACAGATGCAGCCACTTGGATTTGTGTGTTAAATGCTTCATGACTCAGGGCTAATTGAAGAAACTGTGTAATTGAAAGTTATCTTAACTCATTTAATGCATTTAACCTTTTCATTAGCATACCAAAGCACCATTGTTTTCAATGGTGAACTCTTTAATTGGATGGGATGCTGTGACTCAATATTCTGTGTTAAGTGGGAAAAATGGGATGTCTGAGTTAAGTTATTCTGTGTCAAACACACAATCCAAAGTGGCTTCGTCTGTACTTTGGATCAAGTACAAGGAAATAATTTTTACAAATTTGGATTCATTGAATAAAATAGGGTCTATGGGAGATGGCCTTTATTTAATTTGGATCTTTCTGGATAAAGGGTGAATATCCTGTTTATAGGGACAGTACCCTAAAGAAGAATATTTGTTGCTCTGCAAATTCCCTAAAGCAACTGGACTGTATAACATAACCTGGATGAATGAGAATCTCTGTAGACAGGACTGTGAAACAGTTTCCTTTTAGCAGTCTAAGTAAAGTCACAAACATGTGTAAAATAAATATCTTCGTTTTGTTTGTCATTGAGAGAACAGCCATCATGACTTCTAATTATTTATACATACAGTATTTACTCAAGGAAATCAATGAGTGGTTAAGCAGATCATTATCTATTGCAGATCTGGCACCTCTGTCTTCAAAACTGAAAGAGTGCTAACACAAATGGGTTTGTATGCATTTAATATAATATATTATTGCTCTGTATTGGTAAAATGCTTTTAAAATGGGCAGCCATTTAAGCTGAAATGTGGCTATAGCATACACATTTACATAGCAGATAACAGCTAAAGTGTGTAGAATACAAAAATATTTAAAGACTGGTGGCACTATAAAGGACAAAAATATAAACAAATACTAACTTGGTATCAGGAAAAAAAATTTACATTTGTAATGTTATGTCTATTCATATACAAATAAAGTACATGAAAAGCTGGTATCAGAAGCAGTGAACGACCATTTACATTAATTATGCCTTTGCAAATCTAGTAAAGGACAAACATGACATATAATTTATCAGCACTGTGGGTAGCTGAGGCCAAAACTATATCTTTGTGACCATATAGGTCATGGATAAGCTCAGTAGTCACCACCTATTGCTTACATTTATCTTATCAGACATGAACATGAAGTGTTATATGCACTCTATTATTTACAGTCAAACTTAAGTACAAATAAAGTTGTGCAATTGCTGCTGTTTGTCTACCATCTAAATATTCATTTTTCAGTCCAAAGATTCAACCACTGGGCCAGATTCAGTTTCATGAGTAAAATGTATCTTATGGTTTATCTCAAGAAAAGTCAGCATAAGTCTGTAAGGAATTACAGAAGTAAATAAGGAGATTTTTTGCCAATAAATTGATTCTGGTCCATTGTTGCTTAAGACTAACTTTAAAACATAAATGACTTTATCACCATGATGTTATAAAATTTATTTTCTCTTAGTAAGTGTATTAACTACATTATCCAGATCAGAATTTTATAATCGTCTGATTTTTGCATATAGGAGCGTGTTGTGTGAGCCATTGATATCACAATTCTGACAGCAGTCACTTTGATGCCTGACCCCTAAAATGTGTTTATCCATTGATCTAACATTATCCCTTTGTACAGTATTATTATCATCATTTCTATCATTTTAATTTCTGTGGTTTTTAGAGTAATGTACAGATATGGCATGTATAATCTAGAATATAGTGACAAATCTTCTGTACTGCGGGTGACTAATCTCCCCTAATGCCTTCCCACCAGCAAGAATACAAATCACTGGCGGAGTGGCATATAAATTGCTTCAAATTTCAGAAGTCTCCCAAAGTTGCCTCAGGAGGAAACTTTCGAAATCTGAAGTGATTCGAATGCCATTGCATCATTGTTGCTGGGTGACCACCACCCTAAATATACTTAAAAACCCAATTTGTTTGTTTTATATGGATTTATGCAACGTAGTTACCATCAAGTACCAGGTATAGTTTCATGATTACAGACTTAAAGGAAAACATTGCAGTAATGGTAGAGTTTCTGAGGGGGGTGATTTGTAGGCACCCCAAATGATTCTAGATGCTTACTGCTGACACTGAGAGGCACTTTTCTTCAGAGCACCAGCTATGGGTATATTTTTGAAGAGATCTTATACCTGTTCTAGTTAAAGGAAAACTATACCCCAAAATGAATACTTGAGCAACAGATAGTTTATATCAAATTAAGTGGCATATTAAAGAATAGTACCAAACTGGAATATATATTTAAGTAAATATTGCCCTTTTACATCTCTTGCCTTGAAGCACCATTTTGTGATGGTCTGTGTGCTGCCTCAGAGATCACCTGACCAGAAATATTTCAACTCTAACTGTAAAAGACAGAACTCTGTTAATTGGCTCATGTGACCAACTTTATAGTTTGTTTGGTATGTTTGTGTGCACCGTTGAATCATACGATCCCAGGAGGCTGTCCTTATCTTTTAAAATGGCAATTTTTTATTTATGATTACCCAATGACACATGCTACTAAAAAAGTATATTATTATAAAAATGGTTTATTTACATGAAGCAGTGTTTTACAAATGAGTTGTCTTATCCAATATCTTTTTATAGAGACCTACATTGTCTGGGGGGTATAGTTTTCCTTTAAAGAATCACTGGTATCCCAAAATATGGCCTGATTGTCTATTTACCTTTCTAATTAGATACCCTTAAATTTACGTAATTCTGTATGTAAAGGTAAATTATATCCTGCAGTACAAATCTGGCATATAACATTAATAATGTGTACAGTGCCACTAAAACAGTAACTAAGCATTGAAACGTTCTTTGTGGACACAAGTGCAATGTGCAAAGTGCAATTTCATAAATAATTCACCATTTGATACACCCATAATTCCAGCTTCATTTTCCCCAGAATTCCACAATAATTGAACCCCAGAATTCCAACATAATTGCGCTTGACATGAAAATGAAGTCTGGATGATGATGTGCCCAGCATTTGGCATGGAGTCTGAACAAAATTGTGGCCACAGTGGGAACCCTTTTGCTGCTAGCACAGTAGCTCCAGGATGCCCCTAAATCAATTGCTAGTTGCAGTTCTAAATGGCCTCTATGGTGACTTCTTTGTTGCGCTCAAAAAGCAATTTTTACAATATTAAATAACCAACAATGCAATGAGACCATTTTAAACGCAGCAGTACTTTCATTTCATGCTAAAGAATGAATATTTGTATACTTTATATTATAGTTTATACTAAAATTCAACTTGAGGTGTTCTCATATAATGTAGGCATTTGTAGAAGAAATATGGTCATACCTTCCATTACAGTCACAAAAGGAGTATTATAATCATATGAAACGTGATGTTTAAATTAAGTCTATGTTAGCTTTAAGGTGTAACTATACAAAACACTCTTGGCAATGCAAGAAAGCAAAAATAAGAAAGAAGGGCAACTAATCTTTTATCTACAGTTCTGATTTACAGATGAGCCTTTACAAAATAAACACAAGTTAATAAGAAAGAGAAGTAAGTCTACCATGATGTTTTTGAGAAAAAGAGGATATTAATGCAGCAGGGAAGAGTAATAAGATTGAATGATAGAAAGTTTCCTTATACAAGAGAGCCTGAAACAAGTGAATATTTATTTTCAACTACTGAAAATGAAAGTGACATTGCTTGTTTTTTACATCACTACTATTGTATATTTGAGAGAAGTCTTTTCTTTTCTTACTAACAATTCCAGTATTTATATGCTCCATTTTTTTCATTGTTAGATGTGACTTATAATAGCAAAACATAGCATGTGCTCCAGTCTTGAGTTCTTGCAGAAGATTAATAGTCCCAAGAAGACAGATTGTAACTGTAAATCTCTTCATTTTCCTGCCTAGTGTGTCCTCATGAATTGAAGGTTACTTAAAAATATATACAGAGGTTGTTTAAATGTTATTCCTGAGTCTTTCATGCATACAATGTATAGAGAGAGAGTCATATTTTCTATATTCATGGATCAATATATCATTATGCTTTAATTAATTTAGTTTACCATTAAAAAAACTTATTTTTTTTTTTTGTCACAATAACTTTATCGTAAAGAGATCCCGTCACGGCAAAACATGTTTAAACGGTTAGAGCTCCTCCAGCAGAATTCTGCAGTACAATCAGTTTTGAAATCTGATAAGGGGCTTGACATTTAGTTAGTTTGCCCTCAGCCATGTTACTTGTGCTCTGATAAACTTCAGTCACTTATTAATGCTGCATTGCAAGCTAGAGTGATATCAGTGATCACATCATCAGAAAAATGGGAAAGTAACCAAATAACAGCTCCCTGACACATTGCTAAACAAAAATGCTCCACCTAGGGGTATACATGAGAACAGCATTTGGTTGTTCATATCCAAGTCCCACCACAATTCCTCCAGTTATATTGAGTAGGAGAAAAAACAGCTTATCTGAAAGCAGTTCCATTGTGAAGGGGTGTCTCTTTCTGAAAATACAGGATCGTGCACAATGACCTGAGATGGCTGCCCAGCTGGAACTAGAGATAGGCAGAAGAGGCATGTGCCTAGGGTGAAAAAAAGGTGGAAGGGTGCCAGGCACTAACTCATCTGCTTCTTCAAATAGCTTGGATCCTAGTGTCACCAACCTGCAGCACAAATTATTTTATCTTTTATGCCCGCTCTCTCCTGCACACATGCTTGTTTGTGCATTCACATGAAGAGGGGGCCACATAGTCACCCAGATTGCCTGGGGCACCTGCCCAACTCAGCCTAGCATTGCAAAAAGCACAATATAAAAACATGAAACTTACCTGCTTTAGAGTCTTTGCATTTTTGTGTCTAACTACCTCTTTGACAGTTCTGTGATCTCAGGACCGTGCCACTGAAGGATTGATTAAACATGGTCTGATAGGATCAGCACAGGTCCCACTGACCTATAGGACCTTGGAAGATTTTGCCTGGCAAACTTTTGTAATAGAGGTTTTGCTGGTTTTCAGTCTTACGTAATACGTAAATTTCCAGTTTGTAGAGAGAAATACAGGCACCTAGTGTGTTTAAGCATTGTAAAGAATATCATAGAGGTAATCCAGGGTTCTGAAAATTATTGGGCATAGAAGTAATAGAAATTACAGAGGAGGAGATTACTTAAAAATTAATGAAACTGTAAAAGGGATATATATACAATGAAAATGTTGCAATGCAATAGAATGAGTGAGGAGATTGATTTAACAGCATTTATTATGCAGTAGTGTGTGAAGTAAATGCACAGCACATGCAAAATGAACATTTGGGGCACACCAGGTAAATTATATTGCTAGCACAGCATTGCACACACAAGTTTACTACATGAGTGGAAGTGTGTGGAGAAAAATTATGTTTGATGGGTGTTAGTTGCCATCTGCTGCCATGCGTAAGTTTCATTGCTGCTCAAAAATGAAATCATACTGCATGTATGTGGGACACCAGAGGTTTTGAAGGAAGGTTATGAAGCAACTCCAGTCAGAGAGGAAAAGACTTTCCAGGATAATTGAGAGGTATCTGCTGAGCTGGGCCAGGAGGTTAGACCTGGAAATGCAACTGCACAGAGAGACCCCATACTGTTCCCTGATAAGCTGCAAGATATCCAGGTAGTGACCACAGTGTCCCTTGCAGAAAGACACTCTGGTATACACCATGTACCTGTATATATGAGAGACTCATTGTTCAAATGCAACCGATTAATATTACAAAGAAGACACTGCTTTTTCGCCCACTAGATCCCTGTTCACATAAAGCCATGGGGAAAATGTAATACTTTCAAAAGATTCAGCTCTTATTCTATGTGGGCAGTTGTGCTTCACTGTGCGTTCTGTTTGTTGTGTTAATTCTAGTCCAGGCATGGTATCTGTTATCCAAATCTTTTATTCAGAAAGTTCGATATTACAGGAAGGCTGTCTCCCATAGACTCCATTTAAATCAAATTATTCAAATTTTTTAAAATGATTTCCTGTTTTCGCTGCCAAAATAAAACAGTACCTTGTACTTGATCCCATCTAAGATATTATTACTCTTTATTGGAGGCCAAACAATGCTATTGGGTTTAATTAATTAATGATGATTAAATACATTTCTAGTAGATTTGAAGTATGGAGAACCAAATGACAGAAAGACTCTTTAACCAGAAAATTCCAGGTCACAATCTGAATAACAGGTCCCATATCTGGACAGGTTGTGAGGGCAAAGACAAATGCAGTGGTCTTAGAAAGTCTATCTGCCCTTATTTTTTGTATAATTAATAGTCACTAGTGAAACGACGAAAATGTTGCCAAAACAATTGAAGTCTATGGGCAACAAATTTTTTTTTGATGTACCATTGGAGTCTACTGATGTCTTTTTTGCAGGAAAACCTGATGAAAATGGTTTTTAATAGCCACCTTGGAATTTCCTGCTTATCTGTGGCAATAAATTGGCCTGCAATGGTAAAATTGGTATATATAAACACGTTCCCTTTTTAATGCTACTGTTTCTTTAAGGGGGTTATTAACTAAACGCCAAATGCAAAAATCACAACAAATTCATGATTTTTCTTATGAAATTGGACTGACTAATTTTTTGTAATTTATTAACCAAGAGGATGGAAAAGTCTGAATCTGAAAATCCGGCATCTCAGACCTGTCGAGGTTGCATATAAGTCAATGGGAAAAGTCCCAATAATTTTTTTGATGTGTGCTGGGTTTTTTGATTTTTCAGGTAAAATTTATGAAAAAATCAAGAAATTCTGGGAAAATCGGATGAAAAAATCTAAACTATTCGTGAAAATTAGATTTTTCCCTGCAAAGCAAATTTTTGGGAAAATTTAATAATAAATAAGTGTAAAAAAACCAGAGCAGATTTGATCGGATTTTGTAGCAAAAAATATTGAGATAAATTCGGACAGTGATAAATAACCCCCTAAGTGTTAAACACTACTTTAATCTTTTTAGGTTTTAATTTGTCGCTGCTCAACTATACACCATACAATTGAAATAAGGCTGATGGATTGGCACATTTGTCAAAGCAATAAATGTTTTGTAATGTAGTAGGTCTTTAAAACATATTTCTGGTTCTCAGAAAAATATTTCAGACTTTTTGGAAAGTAATAAAAATATGATACATACATAATGATTATGGAGAACAAATTTTCATAAATCAATACCTTTGGGGGTTTTTTCCGATGTATTGCTGATTGGCAACACGCATCTCTGTAAATAACCTATGGCAGCCTTTGTATCCATAGTAATAGAAGCTTCAAGAATGGGTCTATAATTCAGACTCATGTCATTAAAAGCTACTGAAGCAATCCTTTATTAGGCAACTGCTGGCAAAATATAAATTATTATTCCAACAAAACATTGGCAGTTTTTATTTTCTGGATAATGGGTTTCAGTATAATAGATTCTGTACCAGTACTATTAATTTTGATTTCCTTTATTCACAGCTCTTAGTGTTTCAGTAATTACTTTTAAACATTTTATTGCAGAATAGAATATAGAATTACCCCATATGATCCTATACATAAGCAGATGATATAGTGCAGGTACAAAGAGCTAATCTGATATAAGAATACAGCAAAACAATATCTTTGTTAGTCATGAATGCAGCACATCCATCAAATGGGTGCTGGTAAATGGATTTTTAAATCAAATTTCTTCTTCCCTAAACATTGCTGCAGTTATTTCAGGACAAACATTATTAAACGTTCACATAAAAACTTTCCCAGCTAATAGTACTCCTTTACAAGCTAAGGGTTGTTGACAGAAAACAACAACTCTATTTCTGTATTTTTGTACCTGTTGTGAACTATGAGCATTATTGTTTTTTTGGTCTTTCAGTAATTGTGTAATTTTAGCTTAATGATATGTTGTTTTTAGTAATCCATGTCCCCTTTTAGCCCCAAGTCATATTTATATTGGTGACAAATACAACATAAGGGCTTAGTTGCTGTAGTGTCAGACTAATGCTTTCCTTTTTCTCCAGTTCCTTTCATCCAGTTTAATAACATTGCATTAAATGAAATGAACGCTCCAACAAAGGTGCTTTCCTCTCTTTCACAAACCCAAGCTCTGATTTAGCAGTTTCACAAAAAAATGGAGCTACTTTATCCTTAATCCTCTTCAGATCATTCTAATGTTAAGATACAGTATCAAAGCAAATCTGTCTTGTTCCACCAAATATCTTCCTCCATTGGCAAGTAAAATCATGCTATCATCTTTTGTATGTGAAGACCGGAGGACAGAGTTAAATTGTCCACAGATTAAAAACACATTCCTGAGTTTTCCAGACAGTTAGTAAAGTGTTCTGTGAACTGACACATTTATCAAAGCCTATCAATGTGTCAGTTGTTTTAAAAGTAACAGTCCTGCTGGGATGGAGCACTAACACCCATGTAAATGGTGGCGCATACTGCACTCTGTATCCTTAAAAGGAGAAGGAAAGGTGAAAACTAAGTAAGCTTTATCAGAAAGGTCTATATAAATACACCAGTAAACCCTCAAAGTAATGCTGCTCTGAGTCCTCTGTCAAAAGAAACACTGAATTTCTTTCCTTCTATTGTTTACACATGGGTTTCTGTATCACACTTCCTGCTTTCTGCATAAACCTCCAGAGTATGAGCTTGAGCATGCTCAGTTTGCTCCTCTCCCCCTCCCTCCTTCCCTCCCTGCAGTAATCTGAGCTCAGAGCTATGAGTGAGCAGGGAGAGACTAAGGCAGGAAGTGATGTCACACCAAACTAATATCCTAAACAAACAGAGAGAGCTTCCAGTGCTGTTTACTCAGGTATGGTCATTCTACCATACCTGATACCAGCATTCTACAGAATAAATATAGTGTTATAGCTTGCAATATTGTGGTTAATCTATTGGCAATAAACTGCTTGGGTAGTTTCTCCTTTAAGGGCTTTTTTGACCAATAAACCACACAATTATTTTACCATAGGCAGTTTTGCTATGCGTTCATAGAATATATTATAAATTAATTTTAATTACTGTATGTACAAAGGAAACATTTTTGCGTTGTGCATTTTTTTTGGGTTAACATTGTTTATCACATTCCCCCACGTGTATTTATTTTCCTATACAGACCTTGACAGATATAATTCTGCTATTATTCCCTTTGGAATAAATACTTTTATGCTTGTCTGTGTGGTTTATGTAGCAAATTACTCTTTAGTGTTGTGTTATTTAAGATGATATTTCAGCTGTTTGTCGGCACTGAAAATATTGTTCAGAATGAGTGTCAATGAAAAAATAATAGGTCTACTAGAGGTTACACATCATTAATATAATTAAGCCTAGTTTATTCTTGGATTGGGTAAACAGATCATTTAATGGTTAGACGATATATAAAAAATTCCGTTTGGAGAGCTATACTTATTGAAAATTGATTGCAATTAAACTGCAAATATTCTTCCATAGCTCAGCAACATATGAATTTAAAATGTGCTTTTTTTAAGGGAATGTGTTAAAACGCTACTTTCCCATTAATACATGATATACATGTATAGTGTGCTAGTGCAGCAGCAATTCTGGGGTCAGTCACGCTTTCCAATGTGAACTTTGTATTTGTGATTAGTATATTTACACAGCCAGGTGATTTATAAAGTAGGAGCGCTATGCTCCAACAGTTTAACATATTTTTTTTTAACTTTTCAGTTTTATATGACTTCTGCAAGTTTATGTACAATCTGTCAGTGTATAAATGAAATTCGGAGTTCAATTATGGACTAATCTTACACTCCTTTCATCTTTGTCCTTCTCAGTGTTCTATCCTACACTAACTACATTTTCGTTTTGCAATAAATTCTCAACTACTCCCCCGCCTGATTCTTTCATTCTTCTTAGAGCTCTGCAGAAAGAATCACAGGTAAATTAATTTTATTGAAGTTTTATAAAGTGCAAAGAGAAACAGGTTTTTAAATTGTTCACAGGTGGGAATTATTAGATGCAATTTTATATTAGGCACAGAGAAACAATAGCGGTGTTTGATACACGAATGACATCTTTAGCCTTTGTGTTTCTTAAACTGAATTGCTAAATACTCCTCATTGAAAGTGCTACTGGTTTATTCCACCGCTGTAGTTTAACTTCACCACCACAGGAAGTTTTCTGTGTCAAATATATCAATGGCTATTATAGGATGTTTTGTATGTTTCATAAAATGCAATTAAAGCTCCCAGTTCCTTTTTCTCTGTAAAACAGTACAGTACCTTGTAAATGAAGGTAAAATAAAATTATCTAAAATAACTAATCTAAGATAAAATTAAATTAATCCTTAGCAAATACAATTCTATTTGGGATTATTTAATGCTTAAATGATTCGTTGGTAGACTTAAAGGGGGGGGTTCGCATTTAAGCTAACGTTACTTTTAACGTTAATCCTAAGCAACGTTTAAATCGTTTATTTTTTATATCTTTTCAATTATTTGTTTTCATCTTCAGATTTCAAATGAGGGTTACTGACCCACCTCTGAAAAACAAATGCTCTGTGAGGATAACAATTTATTATTATTGGTACTTTTTATTACTAATCTTTCTATGCAGGCCTTCTCCTATTCATATTCCAGGCTCTTATTCAAATCAGTGCATGGTTTGTATGGTAATTTGAACCCTAACAACCAGATTGCTTGTTAATAGTGCTACTGAAATAGATTAGTTGTAGTGGCAAATCAGAAAGCAAACAGTTTATATTGCTGCCACACTAAGGGGGTGATTAACTAATGTTCAGTTGTTTCCCTGAATCATGTTTTTTTTTTTCGTGTTAATTATTTTAAATCACAAAAAATAGTGAACAAAAAAACATGAATAACACTAATACAAAACTACAAGCCATCCTAAAGCTGTCAAGACCATGCAGCTGTCAGTGGGATTTGTACTTTTACAATTGTAAAATCTTTCTTTAATTCAAGCCTTTCAAGGGTTTCAAGTTTTTTTGTTTGTATTGAGCAAACACTTTGGAGATTTCAGGGCTTTTGTCTTAGAATTTGGATTTGTTCCACATTTTTCGGCGAAATGGTATAGATTCACCCATCTAATGATGTTGTAAAATGGGCATGCCTTTTAATTGAAGATTACAGGTTCAAAAGGAACATAGGCTTCCCATATTATTATACATGACTATAATATGGAAAAATGTGATAGAAATCCACACAATTTTGCACAAAAGCTTGAGACCTCACAAGGTCCAGGATGAGCAAAAATGTGTGCAATTGCCTTGTGTTTTATATATTGCACCCTTTCTTAGCACCCTAGATTCAAGACTTTG
Source organism: Xenopus borealis (assembly GCA_024363595.1). Taxonomy (NCBI): domain Eukaryota; kingdom Metazoa; phylum Chordata; class Amphibia; order Anura; family Pipidae; genus Xenopus; species Xenopus borealis. The sequence goes on along the minus strand of CM044434.1, from coordinate 90,236,853 downwards.
CCCTCCAGAATGGAGAGCAAGACTTGCACTTCTGCCATGAATATAGTTCTGCTACATTTAGCAGAGCTGCATCCGTTAGAGACAAATAGATTTGTTAGGGTTTTGCCAGAGGACTCAAGATGCAGCAGGGCCCTGTGCTTACCTTATGCCATAGGTGTTGAGTATTGAGCTGCATTGTGCACTCACTGGAGTCAACACAAGATGCAGACTGCACTGAAATCAGGGGATTTGATTAATTACCCTTTAAGTTAGATATATAGTAACATAGTAATGCACTACTTAGTAGTGCACCTGGCATTGTTTGGAATGAGAGATGTGCTCCTGATCCTTTAGGTGCACGTTCTGGAGGGGGCAGTAGCTCTAGGGTTTCCCTGCATCAATAAATGCACCAGATTTAGAGTAGGAAGAAGGAGGGACTTATGGGCACTCTAGGAACACATTTTGACACACATGCATTGTACCTTGAATGAATGGGGCTTAACATGCAACTAACTGTTTGGAAATTTGTGTGAGAATAACTGCATTTGCAGTGGTAAATGACCCATATATTTTCTTAAAAGACATCAGGTTAAATGATTACATACCTGTAGTTCCTCCATCTATAAGCATACAGTTGTTGATGATGTTTCATTATCAGTATTCACAGTTCTCGGCTGTAAATGTGAGTATCCAGAACAAAACCTTTTATTCAGCAAGTTAGGTCTTAGTTCAACATTAGTTCAACATTATGAAACATATGCTATCCAGATTGACTGGAAGTCCTTAATGTGTGTATTGTCTATAATCCAGCACTTCTTCCATCTCATTTCAAGTAGATAAAAAGAGGTAATTGCTACAAATATGGAATATAATGCAAACACGATTACCTTTAGAAATGAGCTTTAATATGAAAACTAATCATGTCAAAGTAGGCGACCTTAATTAAATTTATATATTATTTCTCCAATGTTTCCAGTAAAAATACATTTATGAAAGATTAGGCATGTGAGTGTCAGTGCTATGTGTAATGACTTTGAGAACTGTTTTTTAGAATAGTTTTTACTTAAATAATGGACCACAGTGACACAAACATCATACATTCTGTACATTGTTGCAAATTCTTGCCCTAGGGCAAATACAGAAAACCTAAGCAAAATCATTGATATAATTATAAGGAATAAAATATCATCTTTCTTGACGTTTGTTCTAAACAACGGAAGGTTAAATCTGTGACAAGACTGTGTGAAAGATTAATTTAGAAATAAAATAGACAGCATTTTCCAGGTACTTGTAAAAAAATGTCACTTGCAATAAATAGTTTTACTTGGGGATGATCATGGCAGGGAAACAGAGAAAAGTTATTAACTCCCTCAGGTGCCTCTTTAATAAAAAGAGCATGGGGAAAGGTGTGTTGAAATTGATCAAACTTTAGAAGCATAATCCTTTGCAACTTTCTTTCAAAACTTTTAACAGCAAAATTATTCAAATAATTTTTGAAAAATAATTGCAACATTTACCTAGAGAACAATGTGTAACTCAATGAAATCACATATGTATTTACATATAACTTTGTGTATAAACTGTTACTAGAATACTCAGCAATGTACGATTTTGCAAAAACAAAGAACTGCACACAGGGAAGATGAATAATAAATATACAAAGATTAAGCACTACATAATAAGAGAGACAATAGGAAGGCAGTCCCTGCTTCTTGGAACTTACAGTCCCAGTGGATGCACACAAAATAGAAATGCAAAAGTGCACAGAGGATTGGCCTTTTGGCCCTTATGTGCCAAGATATGCCCATATAATATTGTAGTGCAACAAAAGGGAGGATCTGAGTTTCATTTTGAAGAGGTTAAGAGTCTGTTTCCTTTTAAGGACATCAGGGATAAAATTCCAGAGGAAAAGAGCAACCAGAAAGGAAGTTTATAGAAGACATTTTGCTTTGGGTGTGGATGGTGTGAAAAGACAAAGGATCTGTGAGGGTTAGAGGGAGAGAACTGAAGAAATGTTGTGAGGATTGAAGGGTTTTGAATGTTAGCTGTAGGAATTTTTTTCCATTGCTAACATGCAGCCTGTAACATATGGTATCCCAAAACCCAGAACAGATGCCAAGGTTCTGGTTCCACTTTTCGCTTTGGGGGTAGGGTTGCCACCTTTTTAAAATTTTTGTACCGGCCTGCGGGGGGGCGGGGCCAAAAGGGGACGGTCCGTGATGTCAAAGGGGGCGGAGCCACGCGAGCGATCGGGTGAAGACGCAAGAAAGGTAAGTTTTTATTAGATTTAATGCAAGGCAAGGGCCATTTTTAAGGGGTATTACAAATTTACCGGCAGCTACATTGCTGGTAAATTTGTAATACCGGCCCCGGCCTTGGCTGGTGTTTTACCGGCTAGGCCGGCTGGGTGGCAACCCTATTTGGGGGGAGCCCTCCACAACTTGGATGGCACCACGTAATGATGGGCGAATCTATCCCGTTTCACTTCGGAGATAATTCACGACTTTCCAGCGAAATTCACGAATTGGCAAAAAAATCGAAAAACGAGTCGCAGCATCTTTTTTGACGCACGTCGCGTCGTTTTCGATGCACGTCGCATCATTTTCGTCGCGCGACTCATTTTTTTTATGCCAGTGAATTTTCGGCAGGCGAATTTTCGATGTTTCGTCTAAAGCAAAAGCATAACTTTTGCCAATGCAGGGCAACAGTTTATTATATTTTAATTACTTTAAAATGCTTTTATTTTTGGGTTGCTGTTTCTTTAACTACTGGAGACAAACATCAGACAGTCCATAACTTACCTGGGATTCGGCACATCCGACATGACACCTGCAATGTGCTGTGTTGAAACGGAGGTAAGTTCATTTTGAACTTGTGAAATCAAATGTTTAAAGGTATTTGAGTTTTTTATATTAGGGAAACAATTTTGTTTCTTTAAATTGCAAGTTTATTCAAAGTAGAAAAAAACTGCACAAGTGATAAATTTGAAATAAATAAGGCCCTAAATACAAAGGCTCATTTACAAACAGATCAACTGAGGCACAATAAAATAGATGTAGGATTGAGCTTGCCTTGAATACAAGCTCCCTAGGCCAAAAATATTTATTTTCCATATGTAGCCTTTTATTTGTTTAGGTCATTAAAAACATGCTAAGGGGCAGATTTACTAAAGCGTGAAGTGACTAACGCTGGTGATGAATTGCCAGAGCTACTGTCCGCAGGGACTTTGCCGATTTACTAACGACCAAAGTCGCCACTTCACTAACGAAGGAGATAGATGCTAGCGTTGATTCGCACTCTATCGCCTGGAAACCTTTCGCTCTGGCAAATAGACGTTACTCAGCAAATTCACTAAGATGCGGATTTTACTGAATGTTTACTCTTTCGCCAGACTTGCCTTCGCCAGGTCAGAGCATGTGCATTGCAATGCATAGAAAATCCTCAATCTTCAGTTACTTACATCATCTTTTTTGAGTGGAAAAACTTCTAAGTCCCCTTTTTCAGGGTGATAGGCTGCAAAAGTCTTTAAATTTTTTTTTGGTTAACCGGTTTCTCCCATACATTTTATAACATATGGGAATATTATTTTACAGTGGACTCATGTGTAGGGCATTAAAACAACTCTATTAACTTAATTAAGGTTCCCTGGACATGTCTAGTTACCAGTGTAAATGTAATGTATTAGACCATGTAACATAAAGAGGTGGATTAAATTTCCCACCATATGCAAATTAACCTAAGCGCAAGACCGTCGCGAGTGAATTTTCGCCTTTAGTAAGTTTGCCCATAAATGTTATCTATTATATATATATTTTTTTTTTTCTTTCAGCAGCCTACCGCAGTCTGCAAATTTTGAACATGCTTAGGCTCACCTTGTCACCCAGATATAATTGAAAAAATAGCACTGTTTAACATCCTTGTAAATGGACAGCCTTGAAATCTCCTAAGGGCTAAACAGAAAAACAGTTGCAAGTTGTTTGCCTTGTATAATTAAGTGAGAATAGTTTATGTGCCAACTGTTGTAGTTTGCTGATTAAAAGTTTTTATCTGCTGCTTACATACTGCAGAATTCTGTTTGGAAATTATATTGCCTTTTCCAGGTAAAGTAATAGGATGTTACCAGCAAGCTTTGTTTGAATTCATAATGTAAATTTACTGATACAGATTAATCAAACCAAACATTCGATCATGCCAAAATCAAAGTGATGCCATTATATAGTAAAAAAAGGACATAACATGTAAGCGTGCAGTTGACAACGTCTCCTGTGTGGGTGCAGCAGTTATCTATTGTCACAGCAATTTAATGTTATAAAAACTATTCAACCTATCACATTAGCAGCATACAATAAGTTCATTAAAAAGAATGCATATAGATATAACCACAATAATCATGTGTTGCTGTGAATTATGGAAATCATTGCCATAAATAACCTATTATACAGTTTATTAATTAGTATAACAAACACCTTTTTATATAAGAAAATCCAGTTAAGTGTAATGAGACTCAGCATTGGGTAGTAGTTTAAGCATTGGCTTTGGCAGCAAAGTATCATGGCAAAGATCAGAGGCAGGCTATAGGCCAAATCCTAAGATCAAGCAGTGTAACGATGAAAGCCAGTGATTTCTTCTTAATGCTAATAATCATAATATCCAAGGTAGCATAATAATTAGTGTCCATGCTTTCATGTTATGTTTGTAACTACATGTATTATCATAGAATGCACAGACTGATAAAAGAAAGCTCAGGTTTGTTAATAAAATACCAAAAATAAGGTTTAACACACAGAAAATGTCAAAAGTTCATTTAACATGAATATCACATTTCAGTTTCCATAAAGATTCAATGAATGATACATCGGTTGCTGAAAAAGGGTCCTGGGAAATTAAAACAATCAATAAACTTCATAGTTTTATCCCCCTCTGGCTGTCTTCTTCCAGCTCCATACTGCACTGGTCCCATTGCACAAAGAAGCTCCAGTTTTAATGCATGTTTACTATTATATTCAAAGCTGATGTTTTATATCTATACATCTCTGCAGAATTTGCTTAAGGTTTACCTGCTGTAATTTTCCTCTCCATTGAATAAATGACAAACAGTCGATAATTTCTGTTTCTTTACTGTAAATTGAATAGGTGATTCAAAGACCCTGTCCGGCTACAGAAGTAATTACCTGATAAAGCTTATTGTTTTTCTCTATCCTGCCTAGATATTGATTTGTCATTAGGATACCATCATTTTTAAGTTAGGGGAAACCATGTTCAGACGTGAGGGATATAAGCTCTGGTGTAGGCGTGTTATCATCAGTCCTTTGGATGATTATTAGTTAATGGAGATGAAGGATAACTTTTCATTTAGTATGTTTCCAACTTCTATAATGGAATTGAGGCCCAAATTTAGGAAAAGTCAGACAAAATAAGATGTATCTCTGTTGTTAAACTAGTGGTTCTGGGTGCATAGTTGCCCACATCTACATAAATGAATCATTTGCATGACCATGCCCATAACTACTTACATGAGGGTAAAGTCCTCTCCTTTCTGGCTTTAAGGCAGTGCTATGTGTTAAGTATAAGAATGGGAATACATTTTTGTGTATTAGTAGCAGTAGTAGTAGTAGTAGAGGTAGAAGTAGTAGTTGTGGAAGTAGTAGTAATAGTAAGGAATACCTTATCTGAAAAAAACACTGAAAACCCAGAAATCTCAGAATTATGGGAAGACCATCTCCCATCAAGTATATTTTAAGCAAATCGTTCCAGCTGTTTTAGCCTTTTAACCTTTTAATTATAAAAGCCCTATGCAGACTTTACATTGAACTTCACATCATGTATATAATATAAAAATAGATTTTATCAGCTGTGACAATAAACAATGACTCATATGTTCATATTCAAATGTTATTAGATTTCTCCAGTAATGATTGCTATAATCAGCATACAGCTAAAACAATTACTTGCTTTCAGGGTTTTGAAATGCCAACACCATTTTATTCTATATCATTCTTCTAATGGTATATAAGTAAAATAAGAGAAGCTTTATTGTATTTACCATATATATTTGAAGGATCATAAATTATTCATGCAACAGAAAAATATTAATCAAACAACGCTTTAAAATATTATTTTGAGAGAAAGGGCACGTTAGCCCTACTATAGGATCCCAAAGTAGCCAACCAGATATTTGCTTTTCTAATTCTTATAATATTAGCATGATAAAAGCTAATTGCAAATGCATTCCTCCTTATTGCATAAGCCTGATTAAAATATGGCACATAATACATATATTGTTTTTTTATTGTAGATTTTCATTGCTTGGTAGAAGCAAATGTGACACTTCTGATATTCAAAACCATTTCTCTGTACCAGACAGATGACTATTTTTACTCATGATTTAAAGGGGTGGTTCACCCTCATATTACCTATGTTACAGACTGTCCTATTCCTAGCAACTTTTCAAATGGTCTTCAGTATTCATTTTTTATCATTTTTATTTAATTTCTTTCTACTTCTGCCTCTTTCTAGCTTTCAAACTGGGGTCATAGCCAAAAACTATTGCTCTGTGAGGCTACACTCATATTGTTATTGCTATTTTTTTATTCATTATCTACCTATAATGATCATTTTCTATTCATACCCCAGTCTCTCATTGAAACCACTGCCTGGCTGCTAGGGTACAAGAAAACTGCTGAAATACCAAACTGGAGAGCTGCTGAACAAAAAGCTAAATAACGGAAAAACCTTAAAAAAGACCAACTGCAAACTGTCTTGGAATATTACTGTATATGTCTGCATCATAGTAAAACGCATTTAAAACTCAAATAGAAACTGCTTGTTTGGAAAAGTAAAGCAGAACTAAGAAGGACCGACTGACACACACAGTTTGATATGGCCCTTGAGGTGGCACTGGGATAACTCATGTAAATACAGGTATGCAACCATGAAACTTGGGACCTGGGGTAATGGAGCCCTGGATAAATGGTCTTTCTGCAATTTGGATCTCCATAAAAAAATTTGCACATTATTTAAACCCAACAGAATTGATTTGCCACCAACGTGGATTAATGATATCTTAGTCAGGATCAAGTACAAGGTACTGGTTTATTATTATAGAGAAAAAGGATATTGTTTGAAAAATATTAATTATTTGATTGCAATTGAGCCTATGGGATATGGTCCATCCTTAATTCAGAG